>SJXQ01012632.1:20432-250304 GCA_006408695.1 Aepyceros melampus
CACCACATTAACAAATTGAAAAATAAAAACCATATGATTATCTCAATAGATGCAGAGAAGGCTTTTGACAAAATTCAACATCCATTTATGATAAAAACTCTCCAGAAAGCAGGAATAGAAGGAACATACCTCAACATAATAAAAGCTATATATGACAAACCCACGGCAAACATTCTCCTCAATGGTGAAAAATTGAAAGCATTTCCCCTAAAGTCAGAAACAAGACAAGGGTGCCCACTTTCACCGCTACTATTCAACATAGTTCTGGAAGTTTTGGCCACAGCAATCAGAGCAGAAAAAGAAATAAAAGGAATCCAGATGGGAAAAGAAGAAGTAAAGCTCTCACTGTTTGCAGATGACATGATCCTCTACATAGAAAACCCGAAAGACTCCACCAGAAAATTACTAGAGCTAATCAATGAATATAGTAAAGTTGCAGGATATAAAATCAATACACAGAAATCCCTTGTATGGTACTTTTAAAATGCTTATTATTGACTTCAGTTTCCTTAATATTTTGTTGAGGTTTTTTTGTATCTGTGTTCATTAGGAGTATTGGCTTGTAACTTTTTTCTGTGTGGCATCCTTGGCTGCTTTTGGTAATCAGGGAGATTCTGGCTTTATAAAATAAGTTTGTAAGACTTCTCTTATTTTCTGTTTTTTTGAAAGAGTTTGAGAAGATTGGTACTTGCTTTTGAATGTTTGGTAAAATTTACCAGTGAAGCCATCTGGTTCTAGACTTGTTTATGAGAGTTTTTTCCCCCCAATTCAATTTTCTTGTTAATAATTTGTTCAGATTTTCTATTGCATCACGATTCAGTCTTGAATTGCATTTTTCTAAGGAATTCATAGTAGTCTCTTATGACCTTTTGTATTTCAGTAATATAGCATCTCTTCTTTCATTTCTGATTTCATTTATTTGAGTCCTCTCTCTTAGTAATTCTAGCTACAAGTTGTAAATTTGTTTATTTTTTCAAAGAACTGGCTCTTAATTTTCTTTTATCTTTTATATTATCTTTTTAGTCTCAATTTCACTTATTTCTTCTCTAATCTTTATTTCACTTACTTCTAACTTTGGGCTTTGATTTTCTTCTTTTTAGTGCCTTGAGGTATAAAATTAGGCTGTTATTTGAGGCTTCTCTTGTTTCTTGAGGTAGGCATACATCACTTAAGAACTTCCCTCTTAAGAACTACTTTTGCTGTATCCCATATATTTTGGAATGTTGCATTTCTATTTTTGTCTCAAGTTTTTAAAATTTCTCTTTTGATTTTATCTTTGACAGAGGCATGGTATTTACTGTCTACATATATGTAAATTTTCCTGGTTTTTTTTGCCTTTAATTTAAAATTTCATAATATTGTGGTCATAAAAGGTGCTTAATATGATTTCAGTCTCTTGAATTTATTAAGATTTGTTTTGTGGCCTAACATATGATCTACTTTGGAAAATGTTTCATGTGCACTTCAGAAGAAAGCCTATTCTGTTGCTTTTGAATGGAATGTTTAGTAAACATCTGTTAAGTCCATCTGGACTAATGTGTAGCTTAAGGCCCATGTTCCCTTATTGACTTTCTGTCACTGGATGATCTATTCATTGATGTAAGTGGGTTATTAAAGTGCCCTACTACTACTGTATTGCTATTTATCCCCTTTAAGGCTGTTAAAATTTGCTCTCTATATTTAGGTGCACCTCTATTGGGTACATAAATATTTACAAATAAAACATCTTGCTGGATTGACCCCTTTAGTGTTAGTCACTCAGTCATGTCTAACTGTGATCCCATGGTCTGTAGCCCACCAGCTCCTCTGTCCATGAAATTCTCCAAGCAAGAATACTGGAGTGGGTAGCCATTCCCTCCTCCAGGGAATCTTCCAGATGCATGGATCAAACATGCATGGGTCTCTTGAATTGCAGGTGAACTCTACTTTCTCAGCCATCAGGGAAGCCCATAATCATTATGTAATCCCTTATTTTTCTTTTATTACATTCCTTGTTTTAAAATCTATTTTGTTTGATATAAGTATCAGCTTTTTTGGTTTCTCTTTGTATGAAATATCTTTTTCCATCCCTTCACTTTCTGTCTGTGTGTGTCCTTACTTCTAAAGTGAATCTGTATATCTGTAGGCAGCATATAGATAGATCTTTTGTCTTATTCATTCAGCCACTCTGTCTTTTGATTGGAGAATTTATCCCATTTGCATTTAAAGTAATCATTGATAGGTATTGCTTATTGCCATATTACTGTTTTCTGACTTTTTTATAGTTCCTCTCTATTTCTTTTTTGCTTGCTCTTTGTGGTTTGACTTTCTCTGGTGGTATACCTATATTTCTTTCTCTTTATTTTCTGTGTATCTGCTACGAGTCTTTGCTTAGTGGTTACCATGAGGCTTACATATAACAACATTTATATATGAGTCTATTTTAAATTGATGACAACTGAAGTTTGACACCATTGTAAAGCTCAACATTATTCCTATGTTCTTAATGTCACATTTTACATCTTTTTATCTTGTGTGTCCCTTAACTAATTGTTGTAATCATAGTTATTTTTACTACTTTTGTCTCTTAACACTTATAATACCTTTATAAGTGATTAATACACCACCTTTACTATATGCTTACCTTTCCAGTGAAGTTTATTATTGTGCTCTTGTTACTAATTAGTGCTCTTTCTTTTCAGCTTAAAGAAGTCCCTTTATAATGTTTCTTATAATGCTAGTTTAGCCGGCATAAACAGGTAACTTTTGCCTGTTTAGAAAACTTTCTCTCCTTCATTTCTCAGAATAACTTTGCCAGGTTATCTTTTAAGCAATTTGAATATATCATGCTACTCCATTCTGGCCTGCAAGTGTCCACTGAACAATAACCTGCTAATATACTTATGTAGGGGTTCTCTTGTATGTAACAAGTTGTTTTTCTCTTGCTGCTTTTAAGATTCTCAGCTAATCTTTAAATTTTGACATTCTAATTATACTGTACCTTGGCATGGGTCTCTTTTGGTTCCTCTTATTTGCACCCTCTGTACTTCTGGATCTGCATATCAGTTTCCTTTCTCAGGGAGTTTCCAGCCATTACTTCAGCCATTACTCCTTTTCAGCCATTACTTACTTTCTTCTATGAATTCAGAATAAAATTTCTGCCTTTTCTGTCTGTCTTCTCCTGGGAGCCCTATGATGCAAATATGAAACCATTTGATGTTGTCCCATAAATCCTTCAAGCTATCTTTTTTTTTTTTAATTCTTTTTTCTTTTTGCCACTCTGATTGGGTGAGTTCCATTGCTTGTCTTTGAGTTGATTGATTGTTCCTCTGCTTCATCTCATCTGCTGTTGAACCCATGTAGTATATTTTTTTTAGTTTGTATTCTTCAGCTCTGTGACTTCTACTTGATACTTTCTTATATTGGGTTGGCCCAAAGTTTGTCCAGTTAGTGAATACATTGTTCAATAAAGTTTTTGGTGAAAATGAATAAATGTCTTTTATTTTCACTTAAAACCAAATAAACTTTTTGGCCAACCTGATATTTTCCATCTCTTTGAAGTTCTCCCTGTGTCCAGCCATTCTCCCTAGTTCAGTGAGCATCTTTATGACCTTTTCTTTGAATTTTTCATCAGGTAAATTAATTATCTCCACTTCATTAAAGTTTTTTCTTTGGTTGTTCTTTTGTTTGGAACATATTCCTCGGCTCCTTAATTTTGCTTGACTCTTTGGGTTGATATCTCTATATTAGATGAAACAACCACCTCTCCCAGTCTTGAAGGAATGACCTTGTATAGCAGATGAAGTTTGACATTCAGCTCTGCCTCAAGTCTTGATTGTTTCTCAAACCTTTATGTTTGTCCAAGCAGCCTACTACATGTTCAGCAACTCCCAGTAACTGAGGATGTGCCAGTACCTGTCAGTGCCCCAAAGGGGAGGATCTCAGCACCTATATTCAGGCTGACCAGAAGCCAGACCCTTAGACATCAGATTTTAATGATTTGCAAATATATACACATCTGTAGGATTGCAAGTTTTGTAAGTCCCACTGGCCACCAGAGACAAGCAATCCGGAGGTGTCCATTGGTCAGTAGTCACATTAATCAAGGCTTCAAACAAATGTAGAAGCTCTTTTCTGGATGACACCAGTGAGCTGGAGAAATAGAGGGAGAGCCAAGATGGTACGCTCTTGGGAGTAACAACATATGTCCACAAGCCTCATTCCTTGCGAGCAGGTCTTTAGGTCACTAAATAGGTGATAAATCTGAAGCCTCCCCCTCAGGATGAATCTCCAAGATAAGCAAAGGGGCCTTCACAGAAAGACTGAGGACTGTACCTCAGTCTGCTGTCTGTGCAGGGCCCTGGTGGTGATAGCCAGCCAAAAATTTTCTGTCAAACTTCCATAGTCCAAAGCAACCCTGGAAGGAAAGCCTCTTCAGTCACCAAAGCCACGCAAGCAAAGGGTGTCCGTTGGGCAGCAGCTACAAAAACTGGGCCCACCAGACATAAAGGCCAAGGCACCAAATTAAAAGCTCCCCCTCAAGAGACACTGGTGCTCAAGAGCATGGCAGAGGATGAACATTAAGATGGAACTGTCCTCTGGGGTCTCTGAAAAGGATTGCTGTGTGCCTCAAGATGCAAGTTTAATTAGAAGCCTGCCCCTCAGGCCACAGTCACGATTAGTTAATAGACCTCCTTCACAGAAAGACTAGGCCTTTAGGTGTGTTGCCTCTTGCTGTGCCCTGGAGGCATTAGCCTTTCAAGAACATGTTCTCCTTTGGTTACAGCCCCATTGGTTCCACAGTTGAAAGGCCCACTGGCCACCAGGCCCAGGTGACATAGACAGGTCCCCTGGCAGCAGTCATAAAATTAGGGTATCAATAGGGATATGAATTCCTCTCTGGGTGACTCTGATTATCACTGTGCCATGGGACCAACACAACCAATTCCCTGGCCTCCACAGTCAAGTAATCAAGAAGTGTGCCCTGGGTGGCAGCCACAAAAATTGGGGCATCAGCTATGTGTAAAATTTTTCTTCCAGGAGATACTGGTACTCTGGAGAAAGGCAAAGGGAGAGTACACTAAGATGGCACCAGCAGTCTCTGTTCCCAGAGAGTGTTCCCTCAGGCTCAGAGATGTGTGTGTTAAATGAGATGCTTGCTGCTGCTGCTAAGGCACTTCAGTCATGTCTGACTCTGTGTGACCACCAGACAGCAGCCCACCAGGCTCCACCATCCCTGGGATTCTCCAGGCAAGAACACTGGAGTGGGTTGCCATTTCCTTCTCCAATGCATGAAAGTGAAAAGTGAAAGTGAAGTCACTCATTTGTGTCCAACTCTGTGACCCCATGGACTGCAGCCTACCAGGCTCCTCCATCCATGGGATTTTCCAGGCAAGAGTACTGGAGTGGGGTGCCATTGCCTTCTCCGGATGGCTGCTCCTCAGGCTAATTCTTTAATATCAGCAGGAGAATGTGTGTGTTAAATGAGATGCTTGCTGCTGCTGCTAAGGCACTTCAGTCATGTCTGACTCTGTGTGACCACCAGACAGCAGCCCACCAGGCTCCACCATCCCTGGGATTCTCCAGGCAAGAACACTGGAGTGGGTTGCCATTTCCTTCTCCAATGCATGAAAGTGAAAAGTGAAAGTGAAGTCACTCATTTGTGTCCAACTCTGTGACCCCATGGACTGCAGCCTACCAGGCTCCTCCATCCATGGGATTTTCCAGGCAAGAGTACTGGAGTGGGGTGCCATTGCCTTCTCCGGATGGCTGCTCCTCAGGCTAATTCTTTAATATCAGCAGGAGAGTCTCTATAAATCTGGATGCTGTTGGCTGCCTATGAGCTGAGCCATAGGTGGATGAGACCAAGTATGTGAGCCCTTTAAGAGGCATTTCTCAGATCACTACAGTCTTATGAGTCTTGGGAGAGGAGCCTTGCTGATTCTCAGAGTTAGTTAGATATTTTGGGGGCTCTTCAAGTGTATGTCCTGAAGTTAAGATGCCTGATGAGGGGTTTGAATGCTGTGCTCCTCAAGGAGAAGCTCTGAGTTTCAAGTTCCCTCCCAGTTGTGGGGCATCACACTAGGTGTGGGGTTTATAGCAAGTTTGTGTCCCAGCCTATCTTACACACACTGGTGTGCTTTTCTTTTCACTGGCTCAATGTGTAGTCATCACTCAGCCAGGCTTTAGGTATTTTTTTAAAGAGGAATTGTTTGGTATGTAATCATAGACTCATTGTGTCCATGGGAGGAGGTGAGTTTGGGATCTTCCTATGCCTCCATCTTCAACTGGCAGTTATTCCTGGAATACCCCATGTTGATTGAATTAGGATTTGTACGGTATTTTCACTGTTTTACTGATTACCTTACATCATCTTTCTGAACTTAAATTCTGCTGTTTCCATGAAATCATTTTTATTTCCCCAACCTGATAGCTTTTCCTCTTTTGAATCTCTAAAATATGTTGTATCTCTCTCAAGGAACATATAGTGTGTTCTGCCTTGTCCTATGTTTACATTCATGTGGAAGTGATGAGTACCTATTTCAAATGGTTGTTATAAGGATTAAATAGGTAAAGCTCTTCCCTGATAGCTCAGCTGGTAAAGAATCCACCTGCAATGCAAGAGACTCCCGTTCAATGCCTGGGTCGGGAAGATCCCCTGGAGAAAGAATAGGCTACCCACTCCAGTATTCTTGGGCTTCCCTTGTGGCTCAGCTGGTAAAGAATACGCCTGCAATGCGGGAGTCCTGGGTCTGATCTCTGGGTTGGGAAGATCCCCTGGAGAAGGGAAGGCTCCCCACTCCAGCATTCTGGCCTGGAGAATTCCATGGCCTTTATAGTCCATGGGATCACAAAGAGTGGGACATAACTGAGCAATTTTCACTTTCTAAATAGGTAAATATATGTAAATCTCTTAGGACAGTGTCTTGCACATAGTACATGCTATGAAAATATTAATATTAGCTTCTAACATCATTAGTATAATATTTAGAAGGCCCATTAGACTTCAAACTATGAAGGAATTTACTTGTTTTTTTCCTAGAATGTTTGATTTTATTTTACTTTTAAATATTTGATCCATTTGATCTTTCATTCTGATGAACAGGGTAAAGTATACAACTTTATATTTCTCTATACTGCTGCTATAACCTCACTATCACTTACTGTCTTCCATTCCTCCCCCACTGATTTGAGAAGCCACTTTGATCATACACTAAATCCCCATAGGTAACTAAATTCCCAAAATGACACAATTCTCAAAAGTTTGTAGTTTGCTTCAGTATCTCACAGATATAATCTCCCCATCAGTTATTTTCCTCTGGCTACACTTGCCATAAATTCCCAAATGACTCGAATTAGCTTGTTAAGTTTGGGCAGAGAGGCTGCTGCTGCTGCTAAGTAGCTTCAGTCATGTCCGACTCCGTGGGACCCCATAGACGGCAGCCCACCAGGCTCCCCCATCCCTGGGATTCTCCAGGTAAGAACACTGGAGTGGGTTGCCATTTCCTTCTCCAATCTGGAGAAGGAAGAACAGCAAAACCTGGTGGTGTTTTTTTAGAGGGTGAGGATGTTGTTAAATTTGCAAACTACCCTGTATGTGTTGTTGCGATTCCCTCAGTACGTGACTTGTCTTCACATTTGTTTCAAGTGTCCTTTGTGTTAATAAGGACTGCTTCTTCATATGTCTCTCCCATTTTTTGTAGTGTTTATCTCTAAATATTTTACTTTTTTATACCACCATAATTTTTTTCAACTTTATCCTCTAAATGGATATTTGTGTCATGAAGCCTTTTTAAAACTATATTAATAAAAAGCATCTTCCTAAACTATCTTATTGTATATAGTTTTTTCAGCCAGGTTTCTTGGGTATTTCAGGTATATAATCATACCATCTGCAAATAGTATAGCTCTGCATCCTCATTTACAATTTTCACACCTGTCTCCTATATAGCGTTATATCCTTCCCTTATACAAGTCAATAATTTAACATATTAATAATATTATTATAATCTTACATAATCACTTTCTCATATCAATTATGTTGCCTAATATCCCAGGTCATTACTGAACAGTATTATGATGGCAAATAACCTTGTCTTGATCTGACTTTAGGAAATATCTCCAGCCTTTTTCTATTAGGTTAGATGCTGGCTTTGGGCTGAGATATGTGCATTTTATTAAGTTAATAAAGTATCTTGATTCCTTTTGTATTGAGTGCTTTTAAAAAAAATATCAGTTTAATTTTGTCAAATGCCTTTTGAGTGTCTTACGGAGATTATCATGATTTTCTCATTGGAGTTATAATATGATGAATAATATTAACCTACTTCCTAATATAGAACCATTCTTGCACATCTGACAAATCCTCTAAAGACAAAAATGATTCTGTAATTAATTGTTGGATTCTATTTGCTAATATTTTGTATTTTTGCAGTAGTATTTATAAGTGAGCTTATTTCTGTAGATTTTGTTTTGTATAAAATTTACCTAGATCCTACAGGATAAGCAAGCAATATTATAATTACATTATTTATTAATCATTAATTCTATTCATTTTTAGAGAGACCACATCTCTAAGGAGAAATTTTCCTTCATCAAACACTTGGTTATACCCAGGTCTAGATTATACTGAAAAGGCTAGTTAAATGCTCCATTTACTAATTTTTAGAATAATGAGTTTGTTTCCAATATTCCCCAAAGACAACGAATGAGGTTTTGTGGATCTCCTTCAGTATTTCTATGAATTCATTAAGTTTTAAGGTACTGATGTGTTTTAACTGTTGCCATTTTTATTCTTATTGATACTCAAATTATCCCATTTTTGGCAAGGGAAAGTCTGTTTAGCTTGACTTCAGAGTCTTAAATAGTTTCCCTGCTTTCTTGTGTGTCAAGATTTCCAGGTTCATCTTGTGCAACTACCCTCTTAGGCCGCAGCAGCCAGATCTTGGCATTTCCCCTTGCTCAGCCATTGGCTCCCGTCCTACAAAAAAAGCACGACCTCAGATGAGGTCGTTCAGCTCAGGCTGACTTTGTAGAACTGTCATTTGGAAGCTGTTGCTGACTGCACCCAGCACAGCTGAGTCTTTAGTCATTCCTGAAACTAGACTGGGGTAAAGTATCCTTCTGTTCACGGCACATGTAAACATGTAGTCATATGAGGCCAACATGACTCACATGGAGGAGTGGGCATTGTTTAGCCAATAGTTATTATGTGTTACAGCAACACTAAAAGGGTAAACAAATGAGAAGCCCACAGAGGGAATGGTTTTTTTTTTTAGAAAAAAAGAGACCGCCAATGAAGAAGGAAAACCAGGAAACTGTCCCCCCAAATTGTGTCTCCTTTGCACCTAGAACAATGCCTGGTCTATGGAAACAATTGAATTACTGTTAAATAAACAGTCCACTGTGTCAAATTCTATAAAAGTCATGGGAAAGTATTCATTTGCTTTGTCAAAGCAAAGGTGATGGAAACCATGACAATGGTAATGCAGAAGCTACTGTGGGATGAGGAGTGTGTGGTACCCAGACAGTAAAGAGAGACCATGCTAAGGTCTGCTCTGGAAGTAGCTCAACTAAAGATGAGAGACTTAATGATTAGAAAGGAGGAGGGCGGCAAGGCCATTTCCTTAATTGAGGATTTTTATCGGTTTTGTTTGTTTTGCTCCATTTCTTAAGTTGGAAGACACCTAAGGATATCTGTAGACTTGAAAGGGAAAAGCAGGTGGGTTGGGTGAGATGTTACATACAGGAGAGATGAGGTTTTATTTCCAAAACAAGTCTTCTGAGGAGGTAAAGCAGTTAAGATTCACAGTACACAGGTAGAGAGATTAACTTGAGCAGAAGGAAGGCCAAGGTTTCTTCTGAGAGGAGGAAAAGGGTGGAAGCATGGTGAACATTCAGTAAGAATTTCTTCAGTAAAGCATAAGAGTGATACCTTCAGAGCTTGGTGTCATAGGTAATATTAATTGTCTTTTATATACACTAATACTAGGCGGTATTTCTGTGCCTTTTTTCCTAGTGTTGTAAGGAGCTAGTGTTTACAATATTTTATTACATACTTACAAATTGAGACAGATTGAATTAAAACAAAGTCCCTCTCTAAAAGCATCATAGCAGATTAGAGAGAGAACTGGACCAGAAATTGGAAAATCCAGATTCTAGACTCAGCAGGTCCACATAGGCCTCTTGGTTCAAAGAAATACTTAGCTTTTATGATTGTATACTCTATAAGATATTTAAGAGAAATAATCAAGATCACATGTTGATTAGAAATGACATGGGAAGGGAGAAGAAAGAATAAAGAATGACTTCCAGTTTCTAATTTTGAATAATTGGATGGATGGTAGAAATCAGTTCAGTTCAGTCGCGCAGTCGTGTCCGACTCTTTGCGACCCCATGAATCGCAGTACGCCAGGCCTCCCTGTCCATCACCAACTCCCGGAGTTCACTCAGACTCACGTCCATTGAGTCTGTGATGCCATCCAGCCATCTCATCCTCGGTCGTCCCTTTCTCCTCCTGCCCCCAATCCCTCCCAGCATCAGGGTCTTTTCCAATGAGTCAACTCTTCGCATAAGGTGCCCAAAGTACTGGAGCTTCAGTTTTAGCATCATTCCTTCCAAAGAAATCCCAGGGCTGATCTCCTTCAGAATGGACTGGTTGGATCTCCTTGCAGTCCAAGGGACTCTCAAGAGTCTTCTCCAACACCACAGTTCAAAAGCATCAATTCTTCGGCGCTCAGCCTTCTTCACAGTCCAACTCTCACATCCATACATGACCACAGGAAAAACCATAGCCTTGACTAGACGGACCTTAGTCGGCAAAGTAATGTCTCTGCTTTTGAATATACTATCTAGGTTGGTCATAACTTTTCTTCCAAGGAGTAAGCGCCTTTTAATTTCATGGCTGCAGTCACCATCTGCAGTGATTTTGGAGCCCAAAAAAACAAAGTCTGACACTGTTTCTACTGTTTCCCCATCTATTTCCCATGAAGTGATGGGGCCAGATGCCATGATCTTCGTTTTCTGAATGTTGAGCTTCAAGCCAACTTTTCCACTCTCCTCTTTCACTTTCAACAAGAGGCTTTTTAGCTCCTCCTCACTTCTGCCATAAGGGTGGTGTCATCTGCATATCTGAGATTATTGATATTTCTCCCAGCAATCTTGATTCCAGCTTGTGTTTCTTCCAGTCCAGCATTTCTCATGATGTACTCTGCATAGAAGTTAAATAAGCAGGGTGACAATAGACAGCCTTGACGTACTCCTTTTCCTATTTGGAACCAGTCTGTTGTTCCATGTCCACTTCTAACTGTTGCTTCCTGACCTGCATACAGATTTCTCAAGAGGCATGTCAGGTGGTCTGGTATTCCCATCTCTTTCAGAATTTTCCACAGTTTACTGTAGAAATACTGGAGAGAAAATAATAATACCATATTATTAGGACAAAATGAGATATATTTAATCTACATGTAAATTGAGTTCTACAAAAGACATTAATGTTAAGGAACTGATACATAGTGTTCACTGAAAATATGAAATATATAGAATAAATTATAATTAGCTAAAATGGGGTGGCAAACTCTAGTACAGTCTTATGGTGATGGACAGGGAGGCCTGGCGTGCTGCGATTCATGGGGTCGCAAAGAGTCGGACACGACTGAGCGACTGAACTGAACTGAAAATGGGGTGGCAAACTATAGTACAGTCTTATAGCATGTGAGGTAAAAGGAAGAAAAATAATCTTACTGTTAATTTAAAAGAGATGGCAGGAATAGATATAGAAGAGTTCTAACAATTTAAATGTTCTTATATTTTTCTTTATCCTAAAATGCCATTGGTCTTGTTATTTAACTTAAACCTATTATTTCTTCTGAAACAATTGCATCACAGTAACAGTAGATAAATGTAACCCTAGAGTACTGTAGATCACTGAAATGTTGGTTGCTTTAAACAAAAAGAAGTATAAGATCAAGTCAGTATTCCAGATTGCTCTTCTCCTGGGCACTGGTTCTTTGTTCAGGGCTGTCAAACAGTCTTGTCACTCCCAAGCTTCTGTGACATGCAGCACTAATTGTTTGCAGCCCAAGGCATTGCGTGTTCCACTTTTAAAGGCATCAAGACAAGCTCTTCTGAATTATCTAATCACTCTAATTCTATATTAATGGCACAATAACGGTGTTTTAAATTCCTTTGTTTATAATAGTAATTCTCACTCACCTACTGGGGTTTAATCAAGTATTCACTCTATTCACAGATAATTCAAATTATTTCAAACTCACTCTGTCTTAGTGAGTTTTAGATGCATTTTTAAGCTATTCATATTTTGAATAACTTTCTTTATAGAGCATAAAATGTATCTCAGTCTTTGGTCCAAACCTCTCAAAAGTCCAGATATATGAAGTTTTACAAATTTCTCCTGCCTTTGGTGATCTGGCCATCTTCAAATTCCTGGAGAACTCATCTGAATGATTCCTTTATCACAGCTTCTATTGCCTTCTATTGTTTATAGTTTTATATTGTTTGCCCTAACTAGATTGAAAACCTCAAAGGACAGCAACAACGAACATTTTTTCACATTCCTGTGCATAGTATAATAGTCTATATATTTTTAAAAATATGATCAAATATTTGCTGATAATATGGGATAATATGGCACTGGGATTAATATGGCCTGTGTGAAATGCCAGCTCTGCTCCATAAGAGCTCCATGACTTATCCAAACATTCCTGCTCCTCAGTTTCCTCATCTATTAAATGGGGATTTTACTGTACACATTCATATAATTATTCGAGGAAGAAATAGGTTAATATGTGTCAAACATTTAGATCAAATTCTTTTTTTTTTGGACACAGCCTGCGGCATGCAGGATCTTAGTTGCTTGTCCAGGTATGGAACCCAGGCCTCCTGTATCGAGAGTGCAGAATCTTAACCACTGTACTGCCAGGGAAGCACCTGGACCAAATTCTTGCCATACAAATAGTTGCTTGAGTTGATAACAATCCCTACTCAACTCCGTTTAATTTTAAAGCTTAATTTATTCAATAACATTATATATGAAATATAATATCTATGAAGCAGTGTTTCCTTCAGGAAAAAAGTAATCAAGAGCGTCATCCCCACCCTAATTTTTCTAGAGTTAGTAGCAACGCCCCCAAGACATCTATGAACAGACTAACATTAAGCTAGATCATCAGAACAGTCTGATTAACTTCTTGGTGACATGTTGGATGATAAGCAATGGTGTACATTCAAAGAACCTAGCCAATTTAGAGGTTCAATATACCACTAATGTGCAGACCAAAGCAACGCCAAGAGACACTGAGATGACAAACATTGTAGTCTTTCAAGTTCACTTTCAGTAGAACCATTAGTTGGTGCTTCTGGGATATGGCAAATCAACAAGATTATTCTAGGAAAGAGAGGAAAACAGTGGGGAAGAAAAGGGGGAAAAGATATAGAAGGGCAGAGAATGGTAAAAAGATGCACACACATGCACACACACAAAACTATAAGCCATTACATTCATCTAACCTTTATTTATTCTGGTGTTTCCCTTTAAGTGTGTTGGGATTTTTTGCTGTTGTTTTTATTTGGGTACACATCTATGAATTATTACACAAATACTACTATAAAGAGGATTTAAGCTATTTCATTATGCTGTTTTTTAAACCATGCTTTATTTTAAAAAATAAAGCTATTTAGGAGAATATTTTGTGCTTCAAAAAAGTACATTGATAGACAGGTGAATATATAGACAGACATATCTCCAGCCATCCTTTACAGAGGGCAGAAATAAAATTGTTCTTCACTTGCTGGTTAAGGTCACTTTAGAACTTGAAGATATTTTCATCTGTGTGTTCCAGTAAAGACAATGATTATTAAGTGTTTGGGCCTATGTTGCAGCAAAGAGAAATAGCAGAATTTTGACAAACCAAAAGGATTTGTAACCAGCAGACAGGATGAGGGAACACATGTTTCTGAGGAAGCGTGTTCTGGGCTCTTCAGAGGGGCTGCCAGCGTGTGGAACACAATAAGGGCTGGCTCCCCGGAACACTCACGTTGTCTTCTATCAGCCAATCAACTTCTAGGCAACCTGTCCACCTTCCACCTCCTCTAATGGAGAGTCATGCCAATTGTTGGTCTTCCTGAATGCAGGCCAGTGTGTTTTAATATAGAGGAAAGCAAAAAAAACAAAACTCGCTGTGAGTGTAAAACATATAAAACATTGACCCTCCATGCTACGAACTCAAGGATGAGTTACATGGCAATGTAGGTATGTACACAAAAAGCTGAAAGGAAATCCACCAAATGTTAACCTTATACAAAGGTGGCATTATATGATTTTGGCTTTATTCTTTATATGTGTCTTATATGGCAGAAAAACACACTGTTAAAAAATCAGAATAATAATTTAAATGAATAACCTAAAGAAGAAAGGCAACTAAGATATAATTAACCATAAAGTTAGCATTATTTCCCTATACTTAGATCTCAATGCAAACCTTTGCCTGAGAATCCTTAAAATTCAAAGCTCTTACCAAGAAAAGAAAAAGGACAAGTCAAAATTCACTAAAAATGATATTATGAAAAAGTTTTCTTCAGTTCTTTTGTTTTATTTATATTAACAATTTTAGCCACGTTCTAACTAGGCCAGCAACTCAACTGCTAAAGCTCTTGGTTTATCAGTATGGCACTAGCCCCAGATTAACAATTATGAAAAATCCCTGTATTTTAAATAAGTTGAGTTAGATTTTTGAGAGGAAAGGAGACAAGAAAAGTCTAATCTTCAGGGCAGATGAAAAAGATATCTAACAAAAGACAGCTCTCCCACAAAATACTATGTATATACTGGAGGTGATAGAAATTAAGGCTTTGGGGGAATGGCCCCCCAAATAAGAAAAGAATCAATATTTTAAATTAAAATGAAAAATTAATGGTCCCTAAGGTAATTTCTAACCTGAAAAATCTATAGTAGGTTAACAACTTCATAAAGTTATCATTAATAAAACAGATTCCAGTCTTCCTTAATAGTTTACACCTTTTAAAATAGACTCCTGTAGACTATAAGTGATTTCCAACTACATTAAGTCTCTTAGAGTTATCAGTATTTGTGGCTTTTTCTTTATGTTGTTTTTTTGTCGCTGTTGGGTTTTCTTTTAAATTAGTTTTCTGGTCCAGTTTATATCAAATTAAGTCAGATTAGTTCTTCAGTGGTTCTCTAAAGAAACCTTCTTCAAGAAGAATGAGGGTGAGACTTAATCACCTTCTCCTCGTATTGCTGTGATAAGATTCATATTTAGACTAGGTATGCATTAAGTCTAAGTTCATATAAAGTAGAATGTAGACAAGTTTAGCAGTCAATGAATCAACTTTGGGTACCTTCTATTTGAATTTTCCTTTACATCCTTCATTTTGCCTGTGAAATACCATAGTAAGAAAAAAACCCAAGGCTCACACTAACAAAGGGAGGATGGTAAGCTTAGAAGATCCAGTGCATGCGTGCTAAGTCATTTGAGTCGTGCCTGACTCTCTGCAACCCTATGGACTGTAGCCCTCCAGGTTCCTCTGTCCACGGGATTCTCCAGGCAAGAATACTGGAGTCCACTGCCATGCCTTTCCCATGGGATCCCAGCCAGGGATCAAGCCCATGTCCCTGACATATCCTGCACTGGCAGGCGAGTTTTTTACCACTACCACCACCTGTGGAGCCCATATGGAAATCTTACACAGGGCAGGTGGGGTGAGATTCCCAAAGGCAATAAAGGAAACAGAGGCACCAAGAGGATCTAGCAGCAAGACAGAAGAGTCTGTCCAGTGCCCACCCCCTTTACTCTCAGAAATCAGAACCTCCCCCGCTGTTTAAGGGATTTTACAACATGAATTACAGCCTGGATTAGACTCTTTTCTGCTAATCCTCATAAGGATCACATCTGAGATCCTGTGAGATTCTTTGAGAAACCAGGGAAAACTGAATGATTATGAAGTTGCTATGAAATGCTGACTAGAAAAGTCTGTCCTGAGGTGTCTGAAGCATTTGGTTTGTGAATTCACCCCAGCATTGCTTTCCTGTGTCTTTAGTCCTCTTTGCATTTATGCTGAGTCCGATTCCCACTTCACTTAGAGATTATTACCCTGAGGATCTCATAATAGAGACAAGATGTATACACATTCCCCACACCCTGAGGAAGGACTCCAAAGAGGGATGGCCACGTGAAAATGGACATCACCCCCAGCACTGCACTGCTTCATCTGACCTGGTTTCCTCATTTCAGACTTCAGGCATCTCTTTCTGGGTCCTATATCTCTTCTAACTCACACTAGTGGGAGGCCTGGCGTGCTGCGATTCATGGGGTAGCAGAGTCAGACACAACTGAGCGACTGAACTGAACTGGACTGAACTGAGCACTTCAGCAAAACCGTTGTATCTTTGTAACACTTTTAAAAATGTAGAGTTTTCAAAGTTTTGTGTTTTTTTGTTTTTTTTTTTTTTGAGTAGTGCATATATTGGAATAGTTATATAGCTTTACTCAGTAATAAATAACTCTTTGGAAAAAAGATGCTTAAGATGGATATCCTGCAAAACTCCAGAATTATTGTGAAATCACATTTTTATCTACCATTTTTAGAGTCCATTTGATTTATCCCAGCTTGGCATATTAGAGTAGACATGGGGATACAAACAGCCTGATAGTTAAAATTTTGTCTGCATATGAATCTCCTCTGGCTTCCTTCTCTGCCAGGAAAATTTTTCCTGTTGTCAGTCAACTGATGCTAATATCTTCTTGGAACAGAGCAAACATTTTAAAGTGCAAAGCAAAAGTCCTCCCCCAGCCCGGAGAGAAAACTTTTTTTTTTTTCCTTGAGCTGTTGATGTCTTTAAGAGAAATGACTTTAGTTGAACCAGTCAGATGATAGAGGACACAGTTAACTCCATATAAAGGAAAAATGTTTGAATACCAGTACCACTGATTTCAAGGAAGGTTTATTTGGGTAACATTGTTTAGGAAGATAATCTGAGTCATAAATTGCACAGAGGCTACATCCTTCTTATGTAACAGCAGAGGACTAATTTTGTTGTAGTTTTGAATTCTCTATGCTTATTTGAAAAAGTCTCATATTTGTATGCATTTTGAAATATTTTATCAGTTTAGAAAGGAACTCAGTCTTCCTAACCACTGCATTGCTTTAATTAACTGATCATTTCCAATTCTTTTTAGAGTTTTGGTCAGAGTTAGTACTCTGAATCTAAAGAATAAAATGAAGACACAGCTTTACTTTAAACACTAATAAAAGCTCTTGTTTTAAGGTAGACAAAACAAGTCTTCTTATGACAGTCTTATGATAATAGACCCAGAGTCTCTGAGCTTATTTCAGCTATTATCCAAGCACATATTAACTGTTGGCTAAACATAAATTGATAGAAAACGGTCACCAGAGAGAATACCCAAAAACCAGACCATACTACTGATAGTCACAGAAAAGAGATTTAAACCAAATTTTTTTTAAAGCTATGTTAGAGTGTTCATAAAGCATGATCTTGTATTTTAGAAACATGAAGTATGTGTCAGAGATGATTCATGGACTGGATAAAAAAGGGGTGAGGAGCTGGGTAGAAGTGGAGAAAGAAACAACTCAGGGGACAGGAATATTGGGTAGAAATTCTCTTGAGCTTTTATAATTTTCATTATCAGTTTGAGATAAAAGGAATAAAATATTTTGGATCAGTTTAAACAAAGCAAATGAAAGGTGCACAAAATTAGAATGGAGAATTACTTTTTTTTTAGACGTAATTAAGGTTAATGTCTTATTTGCAAAACGTCTGGGCAGTAATAGCTATTTAGGTAGGGTTCGCTTGAGGGGAACAGATCCAATAGGAGATGGGTCTGTCTTTATTTCTATCATCTATCTGCCTGCCTGCCTGCCTGCCTACCCACCAACCTATTTATGGAGACAGAAAGACAGAGATTTTTATGAAACTGACTTATACAATTTAGGGGGCTAGAAAATCTAAAATCAATAAGGCATAAGAAAATCATAAAAGAAATAAGGCAGGCCAGCAGGCTAGAAACTCAAATAAGAATTGATGTTTGCAGCCTTAAGCCCAAAATCTGCAACACAAGTCAGCAGGTGGGAAACTTGGGCAGTTTCTATGCTGCAACCTTGAGAAAGAATTGCTTTTTTCTCCATCTTTGCTCTTAAGGCCTTCAACTATTTAGATGAGACCCACCTGGATTAAGGAGGATAATCTGCTTTACTCAAATCTTCTGATTGTAAACATTAATCATATCTAAAAACTATTTTCATAACAGCATCTAGACTGGTGTTTGACCAAATAATTGGGAACCATAGCCTAAGTTTTCACACCACAATAGCTTTAGAGACTACCCTTAATTTTGTATGTTTCAGTCTTCTCATAGTGTCCAGGAAGAGCGAGATGATGTATTAAATATTAAGCAGAATGTTAAATAGTATGTGTACTTTCTAAGATTTTGGAGTTTGGTGTGCATCTGTATGTCTGTGTGTTAAAGTCTGTGCCGTATGCTCAAAATTATTAGTGGATGTTTCTAACTTGTACTTTCAAAACAAATGTATGCTATTATAGCAATTCTCCTGCAACTTTCCAAAAAGAATATATATATTTTAAATATACAGTTAAATATGCCTCTAATGATTACACTTGGTAAAAACTTCACTCCAGATTGTGAATCATATGGCTAAGATCTTTGAAGAGGAAGATACTTAATCATAAAAGAAATAAATGATCCATTAGGATGTATGACTTCAGTAAATCTAGACATTTATCTTTTGCCCTTTGTTTTAACATTAGCAAGATAACAAAACAGATACATGACAGAGTTCATTCAAGCCATGTGCATCACTTTTCAAAAATGCTTACAAACTTCAAATTCTTTGTTTTGCTTTTTTTTGTTTTTACTTATGTTTGTTTGCAGAGTAAGTCATTTGGTTGGCTGAGTGAGTGGTTGGTTGGTTTTTGGACTCAAATATTTTATCAGGCTTAGGAAGAAAAAAGAACCTATGAATATAAATGGGAATTTAGAGAATTATTTGGAAGAAAATGATCATAGATTTTAGTTGGTTTTATTGAAAGTACCATATCCTAGTAAGTATAAATAGTTTCATTAGCTTCTATAAAATAATGTATTTTTATTTCTCTAATAGCTGCCTTTTTTTGTAATTGGATAAACAGTATATAAAGGAAAATCATCAAGAGTAACTATAAAACATATTCAAGTAAGCCAGAGTATCTAATTTGCAATTATGTAATGGAGATAAGTAGTTAAACAAAAATGGCACCATGGGCTTAAATCATTTAAATGATAAATGAAATTAATCATATTAGCAATTTAAATACTTATTTAACTTTGGTACGTATATTCAAATATCTTTTACAGATATTCAGATTTATGTCCAATCCTGTTGTATTCAAAGCCAACAAATAAAAGCACTGTCTTTCTTTGCTAGGTTTCTAAATACTTGTTTTACTTGAAAATACAAAGAACTTTTTAACATTGTCCTTAAGGATTATTTTTTTCCTTCATATTTTGACAGCCTTTCTTTTTTTAAAAACTTGCTTTCTATAGCTGCTAAAAAATTTACCTTAAACTTAGTAGCTGAAAACAACACGAATTTATTATCTTATATTTCTGTAGGTAAGAAATCTACAAGAGGTCTCACTAAGCTAAAAGTGAGGCATCAACAGGCCCCCAAATCATTAGGATGCTCTAGGTGAGAATCTGTTTCCTTGCCTTTTCAGCCACATTTCTTCACTCAAGACCCCACTCCTCCAGCGCCATTCAGCAGCATCAGCCAGGACCTTCTCACATGGCTATCTATCTGGGTCTCTCTCCTCTGCCTCCTTCTTGCACTTACAAAGATGCAGGTGATTAGACTGTTCCCTCTTGGAGAATCTTAATTCCATCTGTTACCATGATTTTTGCTTACCACGTAACCTAACACATCCACAAGTTCCTGGCTTCTTCAGGACATGGACGTCTTTCAGGGGCCATCATTCTGTCCTTATAAGTTAATCGTTCTTGCAGCTAGGTGATGGGCGCATAGGGTTCATTATACTAGTCTGTCAATTTTTATAGGTTTTAACTTTTCCAAAATAAAAAGGTAAAACATAAATTTAGGATCCTATATCACCGAAGGAATTGTGTCCAGAAGAAAATTCTAAATTTATTTACAAACTCATTAGTATTCAGCCACTTAGGAAATTTCCATATTTATTTTCATATTTATTTCCAGTGAGCTATCTGAAAAAAAGATAAAATAATGCACAATTTTAAGACTTAAAAGTATAAAAACATAGACATACATTTTGCCTCCAGCAAACAGCCCTTCCTCAGATTTCACGCCAAAATTTTTTTTTAATGTTGATTACAGATTCTTAGAACTTTTAGGTTTTGAGAGCATTTTAATATCATCTGGCCCAAGAAATACCTGACACATGACTTTCATGCCAAATGATCATCCATACATCTACTGAACATCCCTAGGGTAGGACTGGGTCACAATCTCCAAAGCAGTCTAATGGACAACTATGATTACTAAGATTTTGTTTAACCCATATAGCTTTGGATGAAAAGTATACTACTATTTTCACATAACAGTCTACCAATATTTGAAAGCAGCTCATATGTCACTCTGAGGCTAAAATACCTTTAGTTCCCCTAGACCTTAGTGGCAACCTGAAATTGGTAAAGAATGAAGACCATGTCCCTATGGAAATTTATGCTTGGAGCAAAATTTGTCAATTTAAATGAAAATCCTCAACTCATTTGTCTAATAAATTGAGTCACAACACATTGGGGAAATCTAGAGAAAATTTTATTCATTTCTTTACTCCAAAAGCCAGCCCCACAGACTTTTGGGGATTCTTACCCTTCCATAGAAGTGTATTTCAACTGGGTGGGAAGTAACCATTTTTGTCCTGGGTTGTTGTTGTTGTTCAGTTGCCAATTCATATCTGACTCTTTGCGACCCCGTGGACTGCAACACGCCAGGCTTCCCTGTCCTTCACTATCTCCTGGAGTTTGCCCAAGTTCATGTCCATCGAGTCAGTGATGCCATCCAACCATCTTATCCTCTGTCGCCCTCTTCCCCTTCTGCCTTCAGTCTTTCCCAGTGTCAGGGTCAATTCCAATGTGTCGGTAGGTAATCCTGGACCTAAATGTCCTGCACACCTGTGAGCCATGAGGACAGATGATGGACCTAAGGAGACAAGAGTTGCTCAAAGTGTGATATGATTGAACTGAAGGGCTTTCAGCCTTCATTGAAGGTCTTTGATTTTTTAAGGACCGCTGAATTTCTGCTTCTGTAACTTGAGGGAGAAGGTAATCTTTTTACCAATTAGCAGATTTGAAAACCGATTTTACCTGAAAAATAAAATTTGACAGAAAATGCACATTCCACTTTTCCAATACCTAACTAGACATGATTTGCTGAGAAGCTTACAATGACAAAACTAAACAAGAGGCCATAAGCTTTTTAAATTTAAAGCTTTTAAAACTTATTTAATATCTAATACATTTTATTACCTCAGGAAAACCTTAGTTCCAAGAAAACCTTAAGAGGACCAGAGCCATGTTTTAGATTTCAGTAGACAATATGGATAAACTCTAGATAGAGTTACAAGTCTGAAATGAGTGGGGGAAAATTTATAGAGGCCCAACTGATAGGCAGGAGGCTAAGTTAACACCACTGTAAGAGACAGT
This sequence comes from Aepyceros melampus, assembly GCA_006408695.1. Classification (NCBI taxonomy): domain Eukaryota; kingdom Metazoa; phylum Chordata; class Mammalia; order Artiodactyla; family Bovidae; genus Aepyceros; species Aepyceros melampus. The sequence continues at coordinate 42,146 of SJXQ01012632.1, forward strand.
TAACTGCCTTCTGTCAACTGGGGCCTCATCCTGTACAGCTGATTGAAAATGTAAACCAATAAAAGCCCTGGTCCAGATATTTTTTCCTCAAAGCTGTTCAGTGACTTTTCAGAACTGGGATCTTTCCTCTTCAATGGCTTGTTTTACATGTTTATTGACTCTGGCATAGAAGATCCTGGTTCAAGACTATCATTTGTTCCTTTTCCAGAAAGGATCACATATGTTTCCCCAAACTGTAAACTTACTAGACCGCTGGACTCTTTACTGACATCGTATACAACCCACATGCCTGAGCAGTTATTAGCCTTAGTTATGCAAGGTTTTAAACTTAGCTATTGGGCTACAAATGGCTACCACACTATCCTGCCAGTGACCACTTCATGACAATACCTACCAGGAACATTTTTAGATCATGTGCAGCTTTTATTAACTTTTGCCTCTGTGGACAAGAATTAGTTATGGGTCAGAAATATGAGCTCAACATATACCATTCTCCTCACTCTATCCCTATTGTTGTTTAGTTGCTAAGTCATGTTCAGCTCTCTGTGACCCTATGCACTGTAGCCCACCAGTCTCCTCTGCCCATGGGATTTCCCAGGCAAGAATACAGAGTGGGTTGCCACTTCCTTCTCCAGGGGATCTTTCTGACCCAGGGATTGAACCCACATCTCCTACATTGGCAGGCTGGTTCATTACCACTGAGCCACCAGGGAAGCCCCCTCATCCCTATATTTACACAGAAATCATCAGATTACTGACACAAGAGTTAGTGTTAACCAGGATGTCTTTTAACACAGCATTTTATATTTTCATAGCTTGTGTTTCCCTCTCTTGAACTTGCTTCTAAACAATCTTAGAAGCATGTCTGGATATACTCAATTAAAGCTTGCTTTTAATAGAAACTATTTGGTTGATGCAATTTAAGTCTTGCAAACTCAGAGTAGCCTGAATAGGCAACTGCCCCTACTAGCTAATCACTGCCAGAAGGAAAGGTTACATGTCAACTATTCTAAAACCAAAGTTAGTGTATTTGTTAGGTGGTGTTTAAAAATAACAAGCCAACCAGTTATTTATTTATTTGGATTGGTATAAATGTCACAAATAAGTCATCCTGGCAAATATTCAGGCAGTAGAATTATTAAAGACAGGCATTACACGAGCACTTTATTAAGATTGTGTTTTGCTGAAGAGGACATCTGGTTATATCTCCTTTAAAAAAAACTCTTTTCAAATGAAAATCATATCCACCATGCTATAAGAAATAGGACATTATGGCCTCTATCACCCATCTGTCCCTCTGATTAAATGGTTCCAAAATCATTCTTTTGAAATACCCTGATCTTTTCAGTGGGTATAGTTTCAGCTTACTTAGCGGGTAGGTTGGCTTTCTCTCCTCAGTTGGTTTTTTAACAATCATACAGAGATGGAAAATAGCTCCAGTGTCTGCCAAGGTTCATGGACATCTGCTCAGCTAGCCTTATTCCTAACTCCATTATATCCTCTCCTTCATCTTTTCTATCACTTTCATTTTTACTCATTTTATGCATGATTTTTGTGTACTGCATAAAATCATATATTATATATATATATGTAATAAATAAATGTGTAGGTGTACAGAGGAATAGATGACAAATTTGTCCTGCTTAACAATGAACCTGAGCCCTTTTCTGTAGTATGGCTTACTGTTTGTTACATACACTCCTGAAGATCTTTCTAATCTCATCTCTTGACATTTTCCACCATGTCCTTCATACACCAATACACTGAAGTGGTTACAACTCCATAAATATACCAGTTTTTCTTTGGGACAAGTTTCTAAAACATTTGGGACCTGCTATTCTCATCAGAAAAATGGAATAACACCCATTGGGATGGTTGTAAAGATTAAAAACATTAATTTATGAAAAGCTCATAACATATACCTGGCATATAGTAAGGGCATAGTACACATTATTTGTTTTTGTGATTGCTATAATAGTGATGGTCATATTTTCCCCCAAATCCATGGTTTTATGCATATTCTTCTCCCTAAAACACTGCCGTGTCCACCTGGCAAATTTGTATTTCTTTTTCTCAGAGAGGCCCTTCCTCAACCCCTATAGGACAAGTTAGGGTCTTCCTTCTCATACTTTAAAACATTTTTGTAGACGTTTGTTTTTATGCTTAATACATTACACTCTAATGATGCCTGATGTCTTCTCTTCCCTACAAGATTATTAAAGGTGGGGGACATGTCTCTTTAAAGATAGCTCTTCGCACAGAACAGAGCACCAGTGTATGGGAAGATGGAAGGAAGGAAAGGGAGAAAGGGGAATGAAAGGTTAAAGAGGGAAGAAAGTAAACAGAGGAAGGAAAGAGCAAGCAAATAAATGAATCCAGTCTTCTGGCAGCTGTCCTGTCCTCCATCATTCCTGGAAGATCCCCAACAGTGATGCATTGATCTCATTTACAAATTCTGTCAGTGCGCTGATTAACAGTTCCCAAGTTTATCACTCAGGGCATAAATAACTCTAGTTCTGCAAGATATTAATTCATTTGCAGTGACTAATTTGCCTCCTATTTGATGATAATGCCAACTATTGACTAAGGCAAAATCTCTCAGCTTGCCAATCCCCCAAAAATCACTTATTCAGAAAATGGCTCATATAGGAAGAAGCAGCTGCTTTTGAAATTGACACAAATGAGCCAAAATTTGTTTCTTTTAGAAAAAAATCTTATTCAAGAGATCCATTTAGCTCCAGTGGTGAGGTTTTGGGGAAGACAAGTGGAAAATGAAGGATAAGGGAGCACAGAGTAAGTAAGCGTATCGATTTTTGTTATCATTTGCTTTCTCTCTGATGATTTTCCCTGTCTTGGTTTTCTAAGTTATAGATGCAGGGTTCTTATTGATCTAGCCTGTTATAATGGAGAAAGAAAATTCCATCAGAAAAATAAAATTAATTGCAAACTGGAAACATTTTCTCATAAAGAACAACAGTTTTTCTCCCTTGATGTGACAGAGATCCTCTTTAAAAACATCAGTTTGGATACACTGTTCACTGGCAACAGAACTCATGAACGTGAGAAAAATCTTCCCATTTTATGAAATGATATTTCAAGCTCTGAAAATGCTACAAATATGTAAGTTTTATCTGATATCCTGTTATATGATCCTAATAATAATAAAGATCACCAATTTTTTTTCTATGGTGAAAAGATATGTGCTAACTAAAATATAGATGAAGTTGCTTTTCTCACACAAACACACACGCGTTCCCTTGCCACTAATAGAGAGAATGACCAAGCGTAGATCACAAAGTTATCTCTCTTCTTTCAACCCAGGTTCTTGTTCAAGACAGTTTGTGTGTAAGACCCACGCACAGTTGGTGAACTCCACTCTTTGGAGCAGGCTCGGTCCTTCTCCCAGGAACTTGTGGCACTTTCTCCTTTCTGCCCTCTGCATCTTTCTCAAAACTACCAACCAAGACACATTCTACAGTCAATCCTACCCTCTTTACTCTTTTTCCATCTTCAAATAAACACTTGTGCTTTCTACCTGTTTTTTCATTTGATTTCTTTTCCCCTTTTTGGCTCTTTTATAAGTGTGTTTTTGACTCTCTCTCATATCCCCCACCCCTCCGCCGCCATTCTCTCCCCAAATCCTACAGCTGACATGTGATTTCTGCCCCTTTCACCCATCCTATACACCAATGCCATATTACGTTCCTAAGTCGCCATTCAGGAACTGCTCAGATTTCTGAGTTTATTGTAAGCCTTTGGCAGTCTGGGCACAGTAGCCTACTTTTCAGTCATATCACTCACCATTCAGACTTTTGCCTTCCACCCTCCTCACCCAAACCTGCTCCCTCCACTGTCTTCTCTGGAGCAGCAACTGACATGAGCAGCCAGCCAGTCACTCAAGTGAAAAAAATCCTAGAAATTTTGCTTGAGTCCTCTCTTGCAGCCCCCACATCTAATCCATCACCAAGCTCCCTGATTCTACTTCCATAACATATGCCTACTTTGTTCATTTCTGTTCACGTGTACTACTGCCTGTGCAAGCCATCATAATTCAGCTGGACTACTGTTGGTCTCTCCTGTATCTCCACAATCCAGTTCCCACACAATATTGGAAGAGAGTTTTGTGAAAACATAATCAAATCACATCATGCCCCCTACTGCTGCCTTTATGTCATCTGGCTCATATGAACCTCTTGGACCCACGCCTTTACCACTTTATGTTGTCCCACCGTGTACCAGCTACACTGGCCTTCCTTATAATCTTCTTACTCACATTTTTACTCGACAGCCTTAGCACTAGCTGTTTTTTCTGCCTGTGGTGCTTTTCTCTCTAAACTTTGCATGGCCACTTTTGCCTTTCATCTCACAGTCTAAATGTCACTAAATTCTTTCCCCAGTATAAAGTAGCTGCCAGGTCCTGTCATCATACCCTGAATGGAATTTATCTGATATTTCTTTTTATTTTCTGTGCTTATCTTGTTCATTGCTGAATTCTCTCATATCTAGAACAGTGCTTGGTTCTCAATGAATATGTGTTTAATGAATGAATGAAACATCTTTCCCATCTCTGTGCCCTGTCCTCAACACTGGACAATATTCTTAATGGAGAGTAAGAGGACCAACAACCAGAGGTGGGTTGAGTTGGTATGGAGACAATAAGGCTGAGAAAAAGGGAGAGAAAACAACCTGCCTAGAGGGAGCATCTTTGTTGAATGATAGTTATGAGACACAATCAACTAGGATCTTCAACATCAGATTCAGAAGGTTTGGCTCAAACATGATTTATAGAGGATTCTTCTTAAACTTAGGGAAACAAAAATTGAACTCCATGATGTTTGTTTTGGTCAATTCCATAAACCCAATACCTAGAACAGTATTTGACACACATTGGGAGCTCAATAAATAGTTGAAGGCATAAATGAGTGAATAAACATGATTTAACCATTAGCATTCTTATTTAGAAATGGTTTGTAACAGCAGTCCCCAACCATTTTGGCACCAGGGACCGGTTTCATGGAAGACAATTTTTCCACTGACTTGGGGCGGGGAGATTGTTTCTGAATGATTCAAGTAAATTACATTTATTGTGTACTTTATTTCTATTATTATTATTATTATATCAGCTCCACCTCAGATCATCAGGCATTAGATCCTGAAGTTTGGGGACCCCTGGTTTATAGACCCAAAAGAGCTAAGAAAACTGTAGAATAAAATTTCTCAAAACCTGGGCAATGGATTATATTTAAGTGATTTATTAAAATTCAGCTTCCTGAGCCTTTCCTGAGACCTGCTGAGTCATCTAAGACTGGGATCAGGAATCTGAATGTTATGAGTTTCATGTGTATTTTTTACATGCAAATTAAAGATTGAGAATTATTGCCTTGAGAGAGGTAAGATGATGAAAGACCTAAAGTAGGATCTATATTTGAGGAAATTAGTGACAGACAAGTTGCCAGAATTTTGAGAAGTAGAGAAAAGAATCAAAATGACTGTGTACAACCTAGCAGACAGAATTACACTGTCATTGGTAAAATATAGGAGACTTGTGCATCATTTTAAAAACATATAAGGTAATAGATTTTCACCTTTTGGAAGACAAAGTAAAGGCATATGTGTAAAGGTGAAATGTGAAACTAAACTAAGAAAATTATGTGTTCCCCAAACCACAGAAGGTAAGAAATAGCAAAGGTATTGCCACTGCCTTCCATAGTGTGAGATGCTAAAGACAAATAAGTCTCATTTCTTATTGTCAAAACCCTTATTAAAGTCATGTTATTCTTGTTTATTTCATAGTGAAAGCACTGCATATGTCTCAGTAAATAGTTCCTTGTGCAAAAGATCCTTGAAATTAGCTTCCTTCCAGCTATAACACTGGAACACTGCTAGAACACAAGGAATGCTAGCAATCTAATTAGAGGGAAGATCTGAATGCAAGTATCTCCAGTAAATAGTAACATTTTAGAAAGTTATTTGGTTTTCCATAGTTCAGGTTGTATGTATAATTGTAAGTTTCAGAATCTAGAATCTATACTTAGAATCAGATTTTTTTGATGTAAAGATGGGTTGAGGTCAGTGAATGTGACTTATGAGAAGAAATCTTAAAACCTGGGAACTCCTTCCAGCATGTTAGCCTCTGTACTTCTGTACTGAGTAACCTGACATTTAAAATCCCCAGTGAGTTGAATACCCAAAAATAAGTTAGCCCTTCCCACCATGATGGACAGATGTTTAATATATATTTGAAGAATGTTCAAGTTCCTCTTGGCAGGTTCTAATTAATGACTATAATATGAAAGAAGTGAAAGAAGTAAAGGGAGGCAGGTCAGCTGACAGAGCAGAATTGGAACATATCCGTAACTGTACTCAGGAGACTGCTCACTTCCCTGCAACCATGTGGAGACTGATTTCCTGAGTCTGTTGCAGAAGTAGAGGAGATTCCATGCAAAAGTATTAGGAGATTTTATGTGAATTGCTCTGCAGATAACAGATAATAAGTAATGTTGACCTCAACTTTTAAACATTAGCAGAGAAAAAAAAAACACTGCTTAAAAGTTTATGCAACAAAATTTGGGACACACATTAGTAAGGTGTGGGGTACAATAACTAATTACTTCATTGCTCCTATCAAGGGAGCTATGAATGTGTCTTGCCAAAAAAAAAAAGCCAAAATCTAAGTAAGGCAGCATATCTGAGAGTAACAATTTCTGCCCCTGCCCCACAATCCTAGAAATGCCTGGTGAGAGCATAAATTTAAATATAAGAAGAGCAGAATTTCTTTCATGGAGTTCTATCCTTCATAGATGACCATTCCTAGGGCATCTTTAATGCAGAAATTCTAGATCAAGAAACTACTGATGAGGAAAATAGTTGAAATCTTTAAAGTGTGCTAAAAATTACTACTGAACAATACCAATTCAAATACTGAAAGAAGGATCTTGGGGTTATTTATGCATTCTGTCAAATATTTGTGTACAACCTTAACTCTGCATGATATAATTATGTTTCAATATCAATTATCAGAATCTTACTTGACTTGATCCTGCAGTAAGAAGGAAGGAAATAATTCCTTGAAGATCCTCAGATCTAAACCACTAATTGGCTCAGGCTTAAACCACTAATCAGCATATAGCCCATGGCCTCTTTTACTTGGTCCCCTCAGTACCCGAGCTACCTAGAGGATGTCCAGTGCCAAAGCAGCAGAGGAGGAAAGAAGTGATCCTTATCCAGAGGCCCAGAACATTGGACATAAAGTCAAGTCAAATGTTTCAAAAGACAGGGAGCTTTTTTCTGTGTCCTTGGCTTGTTGTGAAATAGCTGACTTTAAATATGAAGATTCTCTCCCTTCATCTTAATATTGCATGCTTCTATCATTTTTATCACTTTTTCCCACATGGATAAAGATCTAGTCATACATTAGAAGGAAGAAATGTTTTCTTTCTGAAGAGAGATATGTTTTCTATGTGTCAAGGACAACTGAACACAGAAGACACAAATTAGATTTATTTAGAGGTCCGTCTAGTCAAAGCTATGGCTTTTCCAGTGGTCATGTATGGATGTGAGAGTTGGACTATAAAGAAAGCTGAGCGCCCAAGAATTGATTCTTTTGAACCATGGTGCTGGAGAAGACTCTTGAGAGTCCCTTGGACTGCAAGGAGATCCAATCAGTCCATCCTAAAGGAAATCAGTCCTGAATATTTATTGGAAGGACTGATGCTGAAGCAGAAACTCCAATACTTTGGCCATCTGATGCGAAGAGCTGCTTGAAAAGAACCTGATGCTGGGAAAGATTGAAGGCAGGAAGAGAAGGGGATGACAGAGGATGAAATGGCTGGATGGCATCACCGACTCAATGGGCTTGAGTGTGAGTAAACTCAGGGAGTTTACTCCCTGAGTGATGGACAGAGAGGCCTGGCATGCTGCAGTCCATGGGGTCACAAAGAGTCGGACATGACTGAGTGACTGAACTGAACTGAATTTTGCCCATGTCTGGTCCTTCTTTCAACAATAGCTTGTCAAATATGTTTAGAAAGGAAAAATTAAAATAAAATTTCATTCAACAACTACAAAATGCATTTTAAATTTTCTTTGTCATAAGATTATAATGTTTTTCTGTAAGGCATTAAAAAGACTTAGCACCAGAGACATAAATATAAAGAAATAAGTTACTTTTGATAATTTAGTTTTAAAAAAATTAGCTCTGGGCCATTTCTCAAAGTCAGTCTTCTGGGTTAGGAAAATGGAAAGTAATTTAGAGAAGCATAATACCTTTTACTAAATATTTCAAAGCCAGGACATCCATCTATATTATAAGTGGGTAGAGAAAAAATTATTTAGCAGCAGTTCAGACACTGCCCAGCTATGAACAACCAACTTGCAAACATCAACTCTTGAGTAAAGGGATGTACACTTTCCTCTCCCCATAACAAACCTCAACTGATGCTGCTTACGAAAACTTTCCAACTTATATTTTTCTTTGTCCATTCCCTTCTTTACCTCCAAGAAGACTGTGCACAAACCACACACAGCAGATTAGCTGACTTTTCTGAGATGGAGAGGGACTCAGCTTCTTTCCATTTATCGAGACTCCCCGTATGTTAAAATTTTTAAATGTGTTAAAATGAGGTTACAAAATTTGTAGCATATTTTAAAAGTTCAGTCTTGGGAATGAGTCTCAATGACAGCGTGGATAACCTCATTAGGAGACAACATCAAGCCTCTGAATTTGAGGCCCTCATGAAGATGAGAACAGACTAATAGCTCCCCAAACTCTATAAATAGTCCTGTATTTCTGCCCAGCACTCACTCTGGCAGTTTCTAGCAGGTTTCCCTGCCACCAGTGTTTCATACCTCCAATCTATCCTCCACAATGCTTCCAGAAAGCGCTTTCTAAAATGCCCATTTGATCGTATTATTCCCGTTTGACCCTCCTCAGACTTCCAGTCATCTGTAGAATAAGGCAGGCCACCTCACACGGGGGCCACAGCCCTACCTGGCTGACGCCTTCATTTCTGTCTCTTGGCAATCCTCCTCTCCCTCTAAGCCTCCGTACTCTGCGCACTTTTGTTTGTTCACACAGCTCCCAGAACCTGGATTGTTCTTACTCTCTCCTTCTGCCTGTAAAGTACCTGCTCAGCAGTCACCACAAGCCTTTGAGGACCCCTTTGGGAGGCTCTGGCCATCTTTTTCTTTTTTGACCCCACGTAGCCTGGTTACTTTTTCACAGTCTTTGTCACAAATGTTGGGCTTAATAGTTTGAGTCTGATTCACCTTACTAAGCTTGAAGTTTCTTGTGGGCCAGGACTGTGTTTCATCCATTTTTTTTTTTTTTTAATCATCAGTACCTGGAACACAGAGAGTATTAGATTAATTCATATTGCAATGTTTTCATCTCTGCTGTTGCTGTTCAGTGTACTTGATTTTTTCCCTCACATTTGTTTCTTTTCCTCTTTTCACTATTTTTCTTTTTGAATTTTAAAAAGCACTTTCATCACAGCTGATAAGAGTTAAACCAGTGTTATTCAAAGACTTTTTATCATGGATAAGCAGAATTATGTTTTGGAGGGGAATTCTCCATAATTTTAAAAAAGCCATCAGCTTCTAAATTTCTTGAGCATATAAGCCTCTCCATGATAATTTCCATACCTCTCTTCTTCTCATACTTAAATCTGCTTCTCTCCAAGCACTGAGAGACAAGAAAATTTTAAGGTTTTATTCAATTTTATTATTTCTATCTTTGGTTTTATTGCTGCAGTATTTTTTTTCTGCTACTTGTTCATTTCAAATGTATAATGTTTCTGCTATGTTGAGATTAAGTGACTTTCATGGGCTGGCCTGCCAACCCCTGTACCATCCATAATAGTTTTTTCTGTGGGGAAATATATTTTAAGTTGCAACCAATATGCCTCAAAATTCTTTTGGAATTCAGCATATTTGTAGGTTGTGGATTTCCACTAAGATTCTCCAGAGAAATTAGAAAACTTGTATTAATTTGTTATTCATGCAGCAAGTATTTATTGATTAATACTTAATCAATATGTTGAACTTCAGGATGAACTTCAAGTTCTGAGGATAGAGAGTGAGATGAATTAGATGCCTGACTTCAGGGTGTTTGCAATCTACACATAAATTTTTCTAAAAGTCAGCCTGCCTCTTTAGTATTTGTTGTCCCTCATGCAAACATGTAAATTCTATTTATGATCTTAATGACATAGAAATTGTTATTATGAGAGCTACAGTAACTTCCATCCTTTTGAGAAACGCTTCATAGATGTAAGAAATATTTTGTCATGTTTGTTTCCTCAAATACTCATTTGGAATCATAATCATCCAAGAATGGTTTTTGTTTTGTTTTCACTTTTGTTTTCTGGCTGCACCATATGGCAGGTAGGATCTTAGTTCCCCAGCCATGGATCTAACCATGCTCCCTGCAGCAAAAGCACAGAGTCTTAACCACTGGACCTCCAGGAAAGTCCCAAATGTTTTCTTTTTTAATGAGCTTCCCTCCATCTCAAAGCGATTTGTAATATTTTGTTATTTCATGATACCTACATTGATCCTTGAATACTCTTCTGGAAGCATTCCTCAAACTATATACTTATTTTTGTAGCCCTCTTTTTCTTTGGTCTAGACAGACGGATCCATCCACTATTTAAGGCTCTCATTTATTGTCTTCTACCAAGAGAAAAAAGATAATGGGTCTGGAGATGTAAGGTCTTTAACGATGTACAATCTTGAGCATTTAATATGTGAATTAGTGGTCTTAAATGGTTATCCTTTAATCAGATCAGAATTATTCTTGGCAACTAATGGCTGTAATCTGTAAAATGAATTTGTTCATTAATGATAGGAAGGTTTCTAAGGGTCTTTTAACATGAAATAAATAAAGCAGTAGATCAACAGAAGATAGGTACATTTCATAATAATCACTCTGAAAGAGCTATTTCAAGTAATAATTACCTACTCAGGAATGATGAGGAATTTCTAATGGTTCTAACTATCAGATTCGCTTACCACGTGGCAAGCTTAAAATGGAAACATTCTTTAATGGGAAAATAATGTCTTAATTCACTCTTAAAATTTTTAAAATAAATTAATAAAGTGCAATGTTTTTATGTCTACAGTTTTACTTATTATTTTCCTAAGGATAACAGTTTCTAATTTATCCTCCCAAGAATTAAAATATTATAATATTAATACATTATAAATAATTATAAATTAAACTACTGGCAAAACAGTATACTCTTTTTCTGTTTCCATGGAAGCCTTTCTTCTATAAGACATACCTTACATTTCCTGATAAAAGTTTTTATTTAACCTTTTCAACTTTTGGTGTTCTTTTCCCCAAAATCTTGAGTTTAAATCAGTTTATATTTTATGGCTTGTCTAACTGTGGAGACCTCCTTCTCTGCAATGGGTCACACTACCCAGAAAAAAAAAAATAGTTTTTTGGTGCCAGTCTGAAAGGAACAAAGAGGTCAGCTCCTACTATTTAGAGTTGAGTAAAGAGAAGGAAATTGGCACCATCTTTCTTGCCAGTCAATTCATTTGTTACCTAGAGTGTCTATTTTAGACAGGCACTACTAGCTTGGGAACTAGCCAGGGAATGTAACACACACAATGAAAATTACCTACGATATAAGACAAAACACCAGAAGTTTATGTGTGGCACTCCAGCTTAGGGAAAGAGCACTGGACCTTCACAATACTGTTACAATTAAGTAATTTTTGTCCACTTAATAGATTCTACTCTTCTTAAGATTCCATGGTTTCTTTTACCAGGGAACTTTTGAATTATATGTCTGTCAAAGATAAGAACTGATTTCAGAAACTCCTTGGAAAGCTTCTAAAAAAACCCCTCATATGGTTTTTAGAGCATCTACTGTTACCCTATCATTTTTATTGAAAAAAATGCATAGATCCTCAGCAATCATTGATTGAATGTTAATTTTTACTGTTCTCAGATGATAGTTATAAAAAATCCACTGAGTTTCAAGCATGTACCTATGCTTAAGGCATCTATTGAATGAATCTAGCAACATCCCACTGAGCGACTTCACTTTCACTTTTCACTTTCATGCACTGGAGAAGGAAATGGCAACCCACTCCAGTGTTCTTGCCTGGAGAATCCCAGGGACGGGGGAGCCTGGTGGGCTGCCGTCTATGGGGTCGCACAGAGTCAGACACGACTGAAGCGACTTAGCAGCAGCAGCAGCAGCAACAGCCCCTAGCCATCTCTTACACAACTAACTCAACCAAACTTGTTTGAAACCAGGTTTCTCGGTATGGATACCATGGAACCTGCAAGAAACTAATCATGAGAAGAGTTAATCTACCTCATGAATCAATAAGAGGCCTGAACTCAGAGTCTTGCCCTTTGTGTTGGACTTCCTCCCCCCTGCACCACCCCTATCCCTTGAATTTCCTGTCAGGAGGAACTCTGACCCTTCTCTCAGTGATGTGGCTCCTCCTTGCCTGTCCTGTAACAGATTCATCTTTCATATTTCTCAGCTTCGGTCTTTATATGTTGATTTTGACATGTAAAAGATATACAATGTGTATTTTTCTAATCTAAAAATTATAATGTTTACCACATGTGAGACACTTTTCTTAGAACCTTGCAAGTCTGAATCCATTTAAGTAGCAATTTGTAGTTTTTTTAAAGTGAGGACTGGAATCACAGATACTTTTAAGATGCATCATTTAAATCAGTGAATGAACCTACCTGATTGCCCAGTATTTCTGTCTGACCATCTAGCACCTCATTACTGTTCAGCTTTGTTTTTCACTTGTTTTCAACAGTAACTGTCATGAAGAGTTATGAAGAAAATGACTCAAAAAAAGAAGGCCAAATGCTAACTAAGGCTGTTGACAGAATAAAAAGGAAGGAAAGTAATTTGGGGAAATAATGTTTCTGGATCAGACATGTAACATGAAAGAATTCACAAAATGCTCTACACAGAACATAAGAAAACCATTTTAGAGAGAAACCATTTCATCTCCCAACCAATACAGTAGTTGCATACCATGGGGAAGAAAGGTCAATGAAAGTTGAATTCATTTCCTTGGTGTTAGGAGGCTATGTACCGGAAAGAACTATCAGTGAAAAAGTAACTAGGGAGTTAGTTAGAAGTCAGAATAAAGTCAGAACAAATATTCCCATAATATATAAAATTGAGGATTCACAAAGTTCTCCAAATGTCATTGTAAAAGTCATGAGTCTACCACACAGTTTAGGATGCTTGCCTATGACATAGTTTTTATTATTCAATGTGAACTTTTGAATTTTTATTTTATATTGGAGTATAGTTGATTAATAAAGCTGTGTTAGTTTCAGCTGTACTGCAAAGGTGATTCAGTTATACATATAAATGTATCTAAGCTTTTTCAAATTCTTTTCCCATTTAGTTTATTACAGAATATTGAGCAGAGCTCCCTATGCTACACAGTAGTTCTTTGTTGTTATCAATTCCAAATTCCCAATTTATACCCCCCACCCTATACCTTTTCCACATTAGAGAAGGAAATGGCAACCCACTCCAGTATTCTTGCCTGGAGAATCCCAAGGACAGAGGAGACTGGTGGGCTGCCGTCTATGGGGTCACACAGAGTTGGACACGACTGAAGCGACTTAGCAGCAGCATACCTTTTCCCTTTGGTAACTGTAAGTTTGTCTTTGAAGTCTGTGAGTCTGTTTCTGTTTTATAAGTAAATTCATTTGTATCATTTTAAAACATTCTACATATAAGTGATACCATGTAATATTCGTCTTTGACTTACTTTACTTAGTATAATAATCTCCAGATCCACCCATATTGTTACAAATGGCATTATTTCCTTCTTGTAGTGGCTCAGTAATATTCCACTGCATTTATATACCATATTCTTTTATTCTTTTTTATTTGAGTATATTAAAAGCAGTATTTATTGCTTTATACTGCTGTGTCAGTTAGTGCTATACAGCAAAGTGAATCAGCCATACATATACTCCCTCTTTTTGGATTTCATTCCCATTTAGATCACCACAGAGCACTGAGTAGAGTTTCCTGTGCCATACAGTAGGCTCACATTACTTATGTATTTTATATATAGTGTGTATTTGCATATAATATATATTGGAAGATATATCTCCCAATTCATCTCACCCCTCCTTCCACCTTGTCATCTGTTCTCCATGTCTGTGTGTCTATTTCTGCTTTGCAAATAAGGTCATCTATATCATATTTCTCTGATTTCATTCTGCATGGCAGTCTCGAGGTCCATCCACACCATTGCAAATGACACAATTTCATTCCTTTTACAGCTAATATTCCATTATATGTATGTACTATATGTCTTTTATTCATTCATCTCTTGATGGACATTTAGGTTGCTTCCACATCCCAGCTACTGTAACTAGTGCTGCAGTGAACGTTGAGGGGCATGCATCTTTCTGACGGTTTTCTCTGGTATATGCCCAGGAGTGGGATTGGTGGGTCATGTGATGGTTCTGTTTTCAGTTTTTCAAGGAACCTCCATATTCCTGTCCATAGTAGATGTATCAATTTACATTCCCATCAACAGTGTAACAGGGTTCCCTTTTCTGCACACACTTTTCAGCATTTATTTCTTATGGATTTTTTGATGATAACCATGGCTCTCCAGGAGGCAATGCTGATAAAGAACATCCTGCTAATGCAGAAGACATAAGAGATGCAGGTTTGATCCCTGTGTGGGGAAGATCCCCTGGAGGAGGGCATGTCAACCCACTCCAGTATTCTTACCTGGAGAATTCCATGGACAGAGGAGCCTGATGGGCCCCAATCCATAGGGTTGCATAGAGTGAGACATGACTAAAGTCAGACATGAAGACATGACTTAGCATTCTGACCAGTGTGAGGCGATACCTCATTATAGTTTCTACTTACATTTCTGGTGATTAAGCATCTTTCCATGTGTCTCATAGCCATGTATATGTCTTCTTTGGAGAAATATCTATTTAGGTCTTCTGCCCGCTTTTTGATTGGGTTATTTCTTTTTTGATTTTGAGCTGCATGAGCTGTTCTTAAATTTGTCTGCATATATAATTTACATATATATTTTTATATATGTTTATAACTTATATACATTTATCCATTCATCCATTGATGACTATTTGGGTTGCTTTCACCTTTTGATTATTACGCATAGTGCTGCTATGAACACTGGTGTACAAGTAGCTGTCTCTGCCTTCAATTCTTTAGTGTATACACCCAGAAGTGGAGTTGCTAGATCAATGGTAATTGTACCTCTTTGAGGAAACTCCATACTTCAACAGAAATATTTTCATAGAACTAATGCAGTTAGTATAATGGTAGTAAAGCTTAATTTAAAATAATAAATGTCCCCACTACTGATTTTCAGTTCAGTTCACTTCAGTTACTCAGTCGTGTCTGACTCTTTGCGACCCCATGAATCGCAGCACGCCAGGCCTCCCTGTCCATCACCAACTCCCGGAGTTCACTCAGACTCACATCCATCAAGTCGGTGATGCCATCCAGCCATCTCATCCTCTGTCGTCCCCTTATCTTCCTGCCCTCAATCCCTCCCAGCATCAGAGTCTTTTCCAATGAGTCAGCTCTTCGCATGAGATGGCCAAAGTACTGGAGTTTCAGCTTTAGCCATCATTCCTTCCAAAGAACACCCAGGACTGATCTCCTTTACAATGGACTGGTTGGATCTCCTTGCAGTCCAACAGACTCGCAAGAGTCTTCTCCAACACCACAGTTCAAAAGCATTAATTCTTCAGCGCTCAGCTTTCTTCACAGTCCAACTCTCACATCCATACATGACTACTGGAAAAACCATAGCCTTGACTAGATGGACCTTTGTTGGCAAAGCAATATCTCCACTTTTGAATATACTATCTAGGTTGGTCATAACTTTTCCTCCAAAGAGTAAGTGTCTTTTAATTTCATGGCTGAATCACCATCTGCTGTGATTTTGGAGCCCCAAAACATGAAGTCTGACACTGTTTCCACTGTTTCCCCATCTATTTCCCATGAAGTGATGGGACCAGATGCCATGATCTTAGTTTTCTGAATGTTGAGCTTTCAGCCAACTTTTTCACTCTCCTACTAGTGATTTTAGTAAACTAATTAAAACAAAAATCGCATTCATCCTTTAATACTCCTTATTTGCTGGTGCAGATATCTTGCAAATATTCTATTCTTTCTAGACCAGGATGTCTATGGCCATGAGTATTCTCTGTCTCTCTGTGAGCTGTCCAATGACTTTTCCTGGTGATTCATAACTTCTTGTTCTTAATTATTAACTCTTGGTTTGATAGCAGAAACTTAAAAGCTGAAGAATTATCTACTGTGAAACATGTTCACCAGAATTTAGGTCCATATTTTCTTTTGCCTGTAGTTCTTGCTTATTTTCTTATACAAGTCAGAAATAAATTACAGTTATGATCATGGTCTATTAACTTTTGACAGTTTATTTTACAATGTTTTCTGTCCACGTTTGTAAGGAAATAACTTACTTAAATGATTGGGGATCTTTTTTCCTCCTTTGATTACAGCACTGTCAGTTGTAGTTTCAGTTGGTTTGTTGAGTGTCTTAATGTAAGAATACAACTGTTACCCATCATAAAGACTTTTCAGAATCCTTTTAGGTCAAAAGCTCAAATATTCAAATATCCACTAAAGTTAATACATTTATGAAAATAGTTTTTTTATCTCAAAGTTTGTATAAGAATCAAGTATCAGACAAGCTGTTTTGTGTCTCTTGTTAGTAGCAAAACTGTAGTTTGTTTTAATTAAAAAATGTCATTGATGAATTATGCAGGAAAAGAAAGAAATTAAAATAAAATTCATGAAACATTTTCCCTAACCTATTTCATTTATGCATTACACTGCTGCCCAGTAATAAACCAGATTTCTGTAATAATATTTACTTCACCCTGAAAATATGTGTAGCATCACATGTTGTGATAGTATATCAAATTATATGTAATATTGTTATTCTGGGGCTGTGATGTATATTGCTCCAAATTTGAAATCTGCTTACCTTTCTTTGCTTCAGAGTCTTAAATCAACTCAGATCTATAAGTGTGTAGCTTCATTTATTCTGAACAAAATATAATTTCCTTTTCAGGGTTGTAGTGTCTTTAAGAGGCTCATTAATAAAATCTTAATGAGGTATCTTGGACTCAGAAGAATACTCATGTCATTTTTATGAGTTAAGTACAAATAGTTATATACATATAAGCTTTCCTATCAAACACACAGTAGCAAAATGTTCCTGACAAAGTCAGAACATTCTAAAATAAGCTGAAAACTTTTCAAATGCTTTTGAAAAACACCAAAGCAATTATGCTGATATCTTTTGAACCAAAAGTTCTATTTTCTCATTGTGACTGAGTTTAGCTGATACACCTTTAAAACAAAGTGGCACTCCTCACTGGATTTGTAGCCCAGCCTACGACTTTAACTTTGAGGCTACAAATACCCTACTTCTGGAACTGTGTAAATACACAAGTAACCATTCCATGCAAATTTATAAAATGAAAGGACTAGTTGAAGAAATATATAGGTACATTAATAGGAATCAGTTCATGGGAAATAGATGAGGAAACAGCGGAAACAGTGTTAGACTTTATTTTTGGGGCTCCAAAATCACTGCAGATGGTGATTGCAGCCATGAAATTAAAAGACGCTTACTCCTTGGAAGATCTGAGTTGATTTAAGACTCTGAAGCAAAGAAAGGTAAGCAGATTTCAAATTTGGAGCAATATACATCACAGCCCCAGAATAACAACCTAGATAGCATATTCAAAAGCAGAGACATTACTTTGCCGACTAAGGTCCATCTAGTCAAGGCTATGGTTTTTCCTATGGTCATGTATGGATGTGAGAGTTGGACTGTGAAGAAGGCTGAGCACAGAAGAATTGATGCTTTTAAACTGTGGTGTTGGAGAAGACTCTTGAGAGTCCCTTGGACTGCAAGGAGATCAGCCCTGGTGTTCTTTAGAAGGAATAATGCTAAAGCTGAAACTCCAGTACTTTGGCCACCTCATGCGAACAGTTGACTCATTGGAAAAGACTGATGCTGGGAGGGATTGCGGGCAGGAGGAGAAAGGGACGACAGAGGGTGAGATGTCTGGATGGCATCACTGACTTGATGGGCATGAGTCTGAGTGAACTCCGGGAGCTGGTGATGGACAGGGAGGCCTGGCATGCTGTGATTCATGAGGTCGCAAAGAGTCGGACACGACTGAGTGACTGAACTGAACTGAATAGGAATCCATGGCTAAAACTAAATATGGATAGATAATCACTGTATTTAATAAGAGCACAATGTAAACCCAACAACAATAAAATTTTACCTATTAGTTGGCATCAAATGTAGGATCAGTGATCTGGAAGCATAAGAAAGGCATCAAAATTTTGAAGGCTGTTAAAATCGTCAAAGCTCAAAATGCTTTTTCTAAATTTAGCAACAATCCATCCTCCAACTAGGCTCATACATGGCCTTATGCCAACTGCTGTTTTAAACTAGCAGCTTACAGTTTATTACTGGGATCTGTAATACCAAAAGAAAATAATCAAAGAATCATTGATCTGCAAAGAAACTCAAGAAATTATCTCTTCTGCTCCCCAAACAGGAAGACACCTAACCCATTTAAGACAAAGTATCAACCTGCTAGTTTTAGAGTTCTTCAGGAGAATTGCTGCTGCACTTATTTCTGTTCAAAGGTGATCTAACACATTTATCTGTTTTGCTTTGTGGCCCCTGAGTTCAGAACATAAACTACAATTATGTTTAATTAAACCAGCTTAAAAGTTTTGCTTTCTGCAATTTCTCTTTATCTAATCCTCAAAACTTCTTTGCTGATTTTAATATTAAAAAAAAAAAAAAAACCTTACTCCTAGGCTGTAACCCTGCATGACGAATTCCAGCCCAGAGCAACATTTTATGATCCAGTGTCAAGTTCTTGAAAAATGAAAACTGAGAGGAAAGAAAGGTTTAACTATAACATGGAACATTTTGGACTGGATGTTAGCCACCTAAATAAGGTATATGTGTTTAATCATAAAAAACTTACTATATTTTCTTTTTCTGGTTTGAGCATGTAAAACCTGTTATTTTCATAATCGGGACCAAATGTATTTTGTACTCTGAAATTGAACCAGAACTCAAAAGGGGGATGAACGAACACTACCCATGCAAGTAATAGATTTGAGACAAGGTTTAATTGAAAAGGAAAATCCCACCACCTATTCACTTTTAAAGCGTGAGTTGCATTCAACACACAAATCCTTCATTATTCATACATGGAAATATGTGCTTAATGATTAAGTCTCTAAGGATTTGCTTGATAGAATAATCTAAATTTCTTTTTTTAAAAAGAGGCAAATGAAATATAGTTTTTAATTCTTTAAAGGACAAGTCACAAAGCATGTAAAAATATAACACAGGCTCTTAGTTTTTAAAAGTATATCTGTAATTTGCCTATCCATTGGTTTGTTCATCTGGATATCAGGAACATACAGACTTGATCTAATAATGGCTAATTATGCAGTTGTTTATCAGCTCATTTGAAACATTTTGAGATTCAGTCTAGCTCAGCAAATTACTGTGCTTAAGGCAGTTCTATATTCTAGAAAATTATAATATCCCCAGAAGGCAAAGAATTAATAAAAATCCTCTTTTGTAAAAGATTATCATTGCAGAGCAAATGGAGCAGATCTTCTCTATCCTACTGCATTTAATATTCTCATTTTTCCCTGAAACTTTGATGGAGAGGCAATGAGAATATCTCTGTTTTATTAACTTATTAAGAGGCACATTTATAGAACTCATGCACCATATTGATTTCTAAAGCCGCAGTGCTGCTGAGAGCCAATAATCACAGAAGAGCAGGATGATTCGGTTTATCCCAGAATGTTTCTGAAACTTGGTAGAGCCAAAATTTTTACCCAGTTCAGAAAGCCTGGTTATTTAACTTCAGTACAGTCCATGGGGTTGCAAACAGTCGTACACGACTGAGCGACTGAACTAAAGCTCAATTTATTCATGTGTAAAATAGAGGTAATAAGAAAAGACAACCTCTGAATGTTATGACAAATAAATGAGACAGTGCATGCAATGCACCTAATACAATGCCTGTAGTAAATAATGTTAGTTTTGGTTATTATTATGATGAGTATTATCATTATCTCTTGTGGTTTAGGGATCAAAGATGTATGCATTTAATTAGCCATTTGCCTAATATTTATATTTTTCCAATAGGAATGTCTTCATATCAGCTGAAATTTTAACATGAACTTTCTGCTCCAGCACTTTGTAACCCAGAACTGCCTCAACAAGCTAACATCAAACCAGCCAGAAAAGGTGAGCTACTATTATACAAGATAAATTATCTAGGCTGTAGTTGGGAATCACTCCAACTTCATAGCAGCTGGGCTTGACAACATAGTATTTTAAAAAGCACTTGATGCTGCCTCTATTGAACTATGCCAAAGAGTTTTGAACTTTTTCTTCATGATTCAGATTTTGTTGTAGATTTTGCCACCTTCATTTCCTCCATATGGGATCATTACATCATATTTTAAGAAGAAAAAAAAACTTTAAAAGAACTATTCAGTTACCTTAGCTAGAACATATGAGACTCTTTGCTTTACAGCATTATTTGCACAGAATACATGTACTGCCTTTTCATCTATTTTGTCAACCAGGACTACTTTTGGAATTCTGGTAAAATTCAGTATGCTATCTTTAGTTTATAAATATGGTTGAAGACAACATATATATGTGTGTGTATATATTAAAACAACTGACATCTCCATTTGCATACTTCAAGAACTAAGTTGATAAGTGTTCCCTTAAATCCAGAAATCAACCCTAAAGGTAAACTTTGGAACTGATGATGACCCAGCTTCCCAATTCCTGGCTTCCAGATGCCTCTGCTTCTCTTTGTTCAAGAAAACAACTCCTAATGCAGGGCATTTCAACTTGGTGGAAATGGACACATTACTTATCCTTTTTTTTGCTCTAATATGTGAAAAGCAGACTTTCCAAACATCGCAATGATCTGCAGGCATTAGCTGCTCTTCTCATCATTTGGTTTCTAAGTTGTGTCTAGCCCTTTGCAACCCCGTAGACTGCAGTACTCCAGGCTTCCCTGTCCTCCACCATCTCCCAGAGTTTGCTCAAGTTCATGTCCATTGAGTCAGTGATGCCATCTAACCATCTCATCCTTTGTTACCTCCTTCTGCTTATGCCCTCAATGTTTCCCAGCATCAGGGTCTTTTCCAATGAGTTGGCTCTTTGCATCAGGTGGCCAAAGTATTGGAGCGTCAGTTTTAGCATCAGTCCTTCCAGTAAACATTCAAGGTTGATTTCCTTTAGGATTGACTGGTTGGATCTCCTTGCTGTCCAAGGGACTCTCAAGAGTCTTCTCCAGCAACACAATTTGAAGGCATCAATTCTTTGGTGCTTAGCCTTTTTCATGGTCCAACTCTCACATCTGTACATGACTACTAGAAAAACCACAGCTGTGACTAAACAGACCTTTGTTAGCAAAGTGATGTTTCTGATTTTTAATACACTGTCTCAGTTTGTCATAGCTGCTCTTCACTTCACTCTGTATCTAGTGTTTGACTTCTTATTTTAAAGTGAAAGTGTTAGTCGTTTAGTCGTGTCTGACTCTTTGCAACCCCATGGACTGTAGCCTCTGTCCGTGAAATTCTCCAAGCAAGGATACTGGAGTGGGTTGCCATTCCTTTCTCCAGGGGTTCTTCCCAACCCTGGGATTGAACCTGGGTCTCCTGAATTGTAGGCAGATTCTTTACTGTCTGAGCCAATACCTTCACATAATGACATTTAGGGTATGGTTATAAGTAACATATTTACACTGAAAAAAATATGCATGTGTTAGAAAATAAAATTCAACTCAGTAAATTTGAAGATACAATTGGCTTTATTCAATGATTCATGAATCAGGCAGCCTCCCATCTGAGCAATTTTTATTAAATTTAAAAAAACACCTACTAATAGCCTCTTTTCCTTAAGTATTCTTCAAATTTTCCTAAGGAAGATAGAATCTATTACATGGGCTACATATGCAGAAAAGAAAAAATGAGACCAAACAAATTAAAAATCCATGTAGGCTGCACCCCATGTTCATTGCAGCACTATTTACATAGCCAGAATATGGAAGCAACCTAAATATCCATTGACAGTGGAATGGATAAAGAAGATGTGGTACATATATATATAATAGAATACTATTAAGCTATTAAAAAGGATAAATAATGCCATTTGCAGCAACATGAATGGACCTAGGGATTGTCATACTGAGTGAAGTCCGAAAAAGAAAATTCTTCAAATTTTCCTAAGGAAGATAGAATCCATTACATGGGCTACATATGCAGAAAAGAAAAAATGAGACCAAACAAATTAAAAATCCATGTAGGCTGCACCCCATGTTCATTGCAGCACTATTTACATAGCCAGAATATGGAAGCAACCTAAATATCCATTGACAGTGGAATGGATAAAGAAGATGTGGTACATATATATATAATAGAATACTATTAAGCTATTAAAAAGGATAAATAATGCCATTTGCAGCAACATGAATGGACCTAGGGATTGTCATACTGAGTGAAGTCAGAAAAAGAAAGACACATATGATATCACTTATATGTGGAGTCTTAAAAAAACTGTATAAATTAATTTATTCATAAAACAGAATCACAGATGTAGAAAACAAACATGGTTAAAAGGGGAGAAAGAAGGTGGGAGGGATAAATCAGAAGATTGGAATTGTCATATACACACTACTCTATATAAATAGATAACTATATATAAAATAGATAAATAAGGACCTACTGTAGAGCACAAGGAACTCTACTCAGTACTCTGTAATGAACGATATGGGAAAAGAATCTAAAAATGAGCATATATATATATATATATATATATAACAGATTCACTTTGCTGTACACCTGAAACTAACCCAACATTGTAAATCAACAATACCCCAATAAAAATTAAAAAATAAAACTAACTTTAAAAAGATTGGATATATGTATATGTATAACTGATTCACTTTGCTATACATCTTAAACTTATACAACATTGTAAATCAACTATACTTAGTAAAAAATTTTTAAAAGAAAAAAATCCATGCAGGGTGCAGAAGCTAACAGCTTAAAAATGAAGACTTTCTAGAAAGCAGTGACTCTGGAGTGCATGTTTACTCTGTCAACTAATGAGACTTGGGCATTCTGAAGGAGAATGTTTTGAGCCCTTTCCATTACTAGAAACTTAAAATGGGTTATTGTCACTCTGCTTAATATAGAGGTGGTTTAGGAAAAAGCTAGCCTGGAGAGGGCAAAGTGTCTTTCACCAGAGGCTTCCAGAATCCCAATCAAACCCTTAGCTTGGGGTCATGAAAGCACCACCTTTTCATCACTACCATCACAGCTGTGGTTGTGTTGCTGTTATTGTTTAATCTCTCTGTGTTCAGCCTGCAATAATCACCATAATTCACCCTAATGTTATGTGATTAGCAGCCTCAGTTGTGGTGAAAATTAAACACCACTCACATAGCACTTGTGACCTTTCACCCCTCGTCGAATGGGTCAAGGCTGCAATGGCTGAGAGACAAAATGCAGAAACTCACATGGTTCTGCCTGCACTCTCTCAGGCTGGGGATCAATGGAAATTTCACCTTCCAACCATATGTGTTGATCCTTTAGCAGCCATACTATGAAAGTTTAATTCTTTCACTAGATTTACTCTTATCCTATGAAGATCGCAAAAGAATTTTGTAAAGTATTGCTGCAGTGCCTTAATACAGAGACAAAGGTCATTTTTAATAACCAGAAATTCAATTTCATTCACACCACCATCTACAGATTAACTGAATGTTGGATGTAATAAGAAGTTTGGCAAATTAGAAGTTTCTTGGTCTTACACTGAAGCCAATACAGACAAGTCCACTGAAAAACAACTGGCAAGAATGTACAAATAATTATCTATCATCTTTTCTATAAGGAATATATTTCCTTATGTGCTAGAGTTCTAAGTTTTGTAGAACACTGTTAATGGTAAACACTATAGGAATCTGTTATGAATTTACAGACTTTTCAGAGTATAGCAATGATTAGAATTTGAAAATTATTTCCTGGCAACTAACTATGGCAGGGTGAAAGAGTGGTAAATTTTTAAATATATGAATGATTAGGCATTTAAAGAATGTTGCTATTTATCATACCTATACTTTTAACCAGATTTGACAATATGTGGCATGATGAGTTTAATTTTCTATAGCACAGTACAAACTCTGCATTTTTCCTAATTACAGCTTCCTACATGTCAGCTCAAATAGGAATAGACTCACTTGGTTCAGCTCAATTTCCACAGCCTGACAGGCACTGATATCAAAATTAATTCTAGAATGAAACTTCATAAAAGAAAATCCTATTTGACAAAAGAACTACTAAGCTTGAATCACAGTTGCATTTGCATTGTGAAGTCCTATTTTTATTTTTATTGTATATAAAATAATGCCAAAGGAGAGACTGAATACCCAGAGAGAGTTCATTTGAGGCATCCTGATAGTATCTGCCATGTGCAAGTAAAGCAGAAGCCTTTTTTATGACATCTTCAGAACTTGACGATTGAATTACAGTTTTAGTAATCATCCATTCCCCTTCTCCAGTGTCACTTTTTTTGTAATATAGTGCATAGAAAAGACTTATGGTTCCAGTTTTATCAGCCTGCAATAAAAATATAACAACTGTTGTATTAAATTATTTAAGTTGTAAACCACTGTGGAAAAGAAAAAGTTTTATCGACAGGCAGGCTGAAAAACTGATTATAATGGAAGCCAAATGTATTGTGCTGATTATTCCCAAATTTTTCCCTAGTTTAGCATATTGTAAATCTTCAAGATATCTTTCAAATCAAGGGTATGTAGGGTTCTTTCATTTGTTGCTTATTTAGAACTGGACATGGCAAAAGACAAACAAAACCTCTATAGTTCTGGGTATCAATTTATTTTAGCAGAGTTGTGAACGCAAATGAAGTAAGGTATTTGCATATAATATAGAGAGACTTAAGGTTATACAGCTGAACAACAACAATAACAAGGTTAATATAGAGATATTAAGGTTAATATAGAGGTATATCTCTCAAGATAATATAGACAGACATTAAGATTAAGTATCAGTAAAAAATGATAACTGAAAGAAATTTAAATGTGAAATGAATGCATTTCTCCAGAGTGATACAGACTCAAGAGACTGTCGAGTCTTTTCAGAATTTTTTTTCTTGTATTGATTTTGCAGTCAGTACTGCTACTTTCTATCCAACTATAGTATTCTGATGCTGTGTACAAAAGTTACTAGGCTAAGAACTTTTCTCACTCCAGTGTTCCTCCATCCCTCTAATAGGTATTTCTGTCTGTTGTTCAAGTGCTAAGTCATGTCCAGCTCTTTGTGACCGCATGGACTGCAGCAGGCCAGCTTCTCCATCCTTCACTATCTCCCAGAGTTTGCTCAAACTCATGTCCATGGAGTTGATGATGCCATCCAACCATCTCATCTTCTGTCACCCTCTTCTCCTCATGCTCTCAATCTTTCCCAGCATCAGGACTTTTTCCAAAGAGTTGGTTCTTCACATCAGGTGGCCAAAGTATTAGAGCTTCAGCTCTAGCATCAGTCCTTCCAAAGAATATTCAGGGTTGATTTCCTTTAGAATTGACAGGTTTGATCTCCATGCAGTCTGAGGGATTCTAGAGAATCTTCTCCAGTACCACAATATGAAAGCATTAATTCTTCTGTGTTCAGCCTTTTTTATGATCCAACTCTCACATCCGTACATGACTACTGGCAAAGTCATAGCTTTGCTATACAAATCTCTGTGGGTAAACTGATGTCTCTGCTTTTAATGTGCTTGCTGTCTAGGTTGGTCATAGCTTTTCTTCCAAGGAGCGAGTGTCTTTTAATTTTGTGGCTGCGGTTATCATCTGCAGTGATTTTGGAGACCAAGAAAATAAAATCTGTCACTGATTCCACTTTTCCTCCACCTGTTTGCCATGAAGTAATAGACCAGATGCCATGATCTTATTTTTCTGAATGTTGAGTTTTAAACTAGCTGTTTCTTTTTTTTAATTAACTCATTTTAATTGGATAACCACTTTACAATATTGTAATGGCTTTTCGCATACATTATCATGAATGAGCCACAGGTATACTGAACCCTCCTCCCATCTCCCTCCCTACCCTATCCCTCTGGGCTGTCCCAGCGCACTGGCTTTGGATGCCCTGCTTTCTGTATTGAGCTTGCACTGGTCATCTATTTTACGTATGGCAATGTACATGTTTCAATGCCATTCTCTCAAATCATCCCACTCTTGCCATGTCCCACTGAGTCCAAAAATCTGTTCTTTACATCTGTGTCTTCTTTGCAGCCCTGCATGTAGGATCATCGCTACCATCTCTCTAAATTCCATACATGTGCCTTAATATACGTATTTGTCTTTCTCTTTCTGACTTAATTCACTCTGTGTAATAGGCTCCAGGTTGAGACTATACTATATAAAGCTACAGTCATTAAGACAGTATGGTACTGGCACAAAGACAGAAATATAGATCAATGGAACAAAATAGAAAGTCCAGAGATAAATCCACATACCTATGGACACCTTATCTTTGACAAAGGAGGCCAAAAATATACAATGGAGGAAAGACAATCTCTTCAACAAGTGGTGCTGGGAAAACTAATCAACTATGTGTAAAAGAATGAAACTAGAATATTTTCTAACAACATTCACAAAAATAAACTCAAAGTGGATTAAAGGCCTAAATGTAAGACCAGAAACTATAAAACTCTTAGAGGAAAACATAGGCAGAACATTCTCTGACATAATCACAGCAAGATCTTCTATGACCCACCTCCTAGAGTAATGCAAATAAAAATAAAAATAAACAAATGGGACCAAATTAAACATAAAAGCTTTTGCCCAACAAAGGAAACTAAACCAGCTTTTTCATTCTTCTCTTTCACCTGCATCTTAAGTTCCTCTCCATTTTCTGCCATTAGAATGATATCATCTGCATACCTGAGGTTGTTGATTTCTCCTGGCAATTTTGATTCCAGCTTGTGATTCATTCAGCTCGGCATTTGACATTAGGTACTCTGTATATAAGTTAAATAAACAGGGTGACAATATACAGCCTTGATATACTCCTTTTCCAATTTGGAACCAGTCCATTTTACCATGTCTGGTTCTAACTATTGCTTCTTGACCTGCATACATGTTTCTCAGGAGATAGGTAAGGTGGTCCGGTATTCCCATCTCTTGAAGAATTTTCCACAGTTTCTTGTGATCCACACAGTCAAAGGCTTTAGCATAGTCAAGAAGTAGATGTTTTTTCTGGCATTCCCTTGCTTTTTCTATGATCCAATGGATGTTGGCAATTTGATCTCTAGTTCCTCTGCCTTTTCTAAATCCAGTTTGTACATCTAGAAGTTCTCAGTTCATATACTGTTGAAGGCTAGCTTGAAGAATTTTGAGCATTAGCTTGCTAGAAAGTGAAATGAGCGCAGTTGTATGGTAGTTTGCATATTCTTTGGCATTGCTTTTCTTTGGGCTGGAATGAAAACTGACCCTTTCCAGTCCCATGGCCACTGCCTAGTTTTCCAAATTTGCTGGCATACTGAATGCAGTACTCTCATCATCTTTTGGATTTGAGACAGCTCAGCTGGAATTCCATCACCTCCAGTAGCTTTGTTCATATTAATGCCTCCTAAGGCCCACTTGACTTCACACTCGAGGATGTCTGACTCTAGGTGACTGATCACACCATCGTGGCTATCTGGTTCATTAAGACCTTTTTTTTTTATAGTTCTTCCATGTATTCTTGCCACCTCTTCTTAATATCCTTGTCTTTCTGTCCTTTATTGTGCCCATCTTTGCATGAACTGTTCCCTTGGTATCTCCAATTTTCTTGAATAGATCACTAGTCTTTCCCATTCTTTTGCTTTCCTCTATTTCTTTGCATTGATCACTGAGGAAGGCTTTCTTATCTCTCCTTGCTATTCTCTGGAACTCTACATTCAGGTGGGTATATCTTTCCCTTTATCCTTTCCCTTTCTCTTCTCTTCTTTTCTCAGCTATTTGTAAACTATAATTTGTCTTTCTTTCTAGTACCATATCTCCTCCAGAACTTTCTGTCCATAAGGTGCCTCCTTTCCCTTGCACCTATAGGCCATACCTAGGGATCCTGGAGCATTCTCTGGTTTGGTCAGAATGTTGACATTTAACACTTTTGCTCTCCCACACTCCACTCCCTTTCTGCCTCCACAATTGCTGGATATTAAAACAGCTCAAATCAGTCACCCATACTTGGGTGACCCCCTCACACACACACAAACACACACAGATGCCTCCTAGCCACCTAAAAGAAAATAGGGATCCCCTTGACTAAATAATCAGACATTTCTTTAAAGGAAATTAGAATATGGAAGCCTTATATTTCCACTGAGTAAATCAAGTCATACAGAGAATACACAATAACTATGTGTTAATGGATCCTTTAGTCTTGTGCACAACAGTAATTCTGGCTCTCTTACCCGCTACCAAAGACATTTTCTCTAATCTAGACTCAACAACAACAAACTGGCCATATTCTCACTTTGCTGATTATAATAATAATGCAATTTCTATGTGCCAGGCCCTTTACATGAACTTATTCAACCCTTATACCATCTCCATGCAATATGCATTATTCTGATTATACAGATATTTAAGACATTTAAGTCTTGCTCAAAGTTGCAAGGCTAAAAAGTGTCCGAATTATGATTCAGATTAGGCACATGGCATCCACATACTTATACTACATTAATACAGAACGATTCAATCTCTAAGTCATCATCACCAAAAGGAAAGAGTAGGATTAAAAAGAAGTGTGAAGACCTGGTGTTCCTCTCTGGCTTCTCCTCTTCACTCCTTTGTCATACATTTGCTGAGTACAGGTAACGTGCCAGTCTATCCTTGGTCTGAGAGTATAAAGAATAACATATGGTTACTGCCCTCATTATCCACTGAGATGGAAAACCAGGTAAACAGCTGTAGTTCAGTATGATGTTGTAATTGAAAAGCATAAACAAGGTATTATGGGAAGACTGGGAAGAAAATAAAGCCCAATGCAATGCTTTTACTAAACTTATTGACAGTCTATCTCCAGGAAAAGAGTAGGTTCTCTAAGAGAGAATCCAGACTAGCTCCATCCTAAACTAATTTTTATGAAAAGTAACTGTCTGCTTGCTCTCCCTACACTAAAAAGGAAAAATACTAGCTAGGTCAACTCCATTCATTTACTTGAAATCAGAGGATCTTTCTTCTTTCTTCCACACCTACAGTTTTATGAGGCAGGACTCAGATCAATTTGGACAATTTCAATCAGCAGTCTGGAACTGGCAACTTCCCTGACATCTAGACTCCCTACAGGTACATTGCTTTGTTTAATTAGATCCTCCTACACCTTCCCTTCCAATTCCACAGCAATGAGACTTGAAATTAAGTAGCCAAAGACACATGGATAACTGGTCTTTACTATTGATTCCTATTATTGAGACATTCTACCAAGCTGGTTTCATTATATATACATGGCCCAGGAGTAGTGAACCATATTGTCTCTTCCATACTTCCAGAAAGCACTGCTACTGCTGCTGCTGCTAAGTCGCTTCAGTTGTGTCTGACTCTGTGCGACTCCATAGATGGCAGCCCACCAGGCTCCCCTGTCCCTGAGATTCTCAGGCAAGAACACTGGAGTGGGTTGCCATTTCCTTCTCCAATGCATGAAAGTGAAAAGTGAAAGTGAAGTCTCTCAGTCGTGTCCGACTTTTCACGACCCCATGGACTGCAGCCTACCAGGTTCATCCAGACTCCACGGGATTTTCCGGGCAAGAGTACTGAAGTGGGGTGCCATCCCTTCTCCACCAGAAACCACTCAGTTCAGTTCAGTCACTCAGTCGTGTCTGACTCTTTGCGACCCCATGAATCGCAGCACGCCAGGCCTCCCTGTCCATCACCATCTCCCGGAGTTCACTCAGACTCACGTCCATCGAGTCAGTGACGCCATCCAGCCATCTCATCCTCTGTTGTCCCCTTCTCCTCCTGCCCCCAATCCCTCCCAGCATCAGAGTCTTTTCCAATGAGTCAGCTCTTCGCATGAGGTGGCCAAAGTACTGGAATTTCAGCTTCAGCATCATTCTTTCCAAAGAAATCCCAGGGCTGATCTCCTTCAGAATGGATTAGTTGGATCTCCTTGCAGTCCAAGGGACTCTCAAGAGTCTTCTCCAACACCACAGTTCAAACGCATCAATTCTTTGGCACTCAGCCTTCTTCATAGTCCAATTCTCACATCCATACATGACCACTGGAAAAAGCATAGCCTTGACTAGACAGACCTTAGTCGGCAAAGGAATGTCTCTGCTTTTGAATATGCTATCTGGGTTGGTCATAACTTTTCTTCCAAGGAGTAAGCATCTTTTAATTTCATGGCTGCAGCCACCATCTGCAGTGATTTTGGAGCCCAGAAAAATAAACTCTGACACTGTTTCCACTATTTCCCCATCTATTTCCCATGAAGTGATGGGACCGGATGCCATGATCTTCATTTTCTGAATGTTGAGCTTTAAGTCAACTTTTTCACTCTCCACTTTCACTTTCATCAAGAGGCTTTTGAGTTCCTCTTCACTTTCTGCCATAATGGTGGTGTCATCTGCATATCTGAGGTTATTGATATTTCCCCCAGCAATCTTGATTCCAGCTTGTGCTTCCTCCAGCCCAGCGTTTCTCATGATGTACTCTGCATAGAAGTTAAATAAGCAGGGTGACAATATACAGCCTTGATGTGCTCCTTTTCCTATTTGGAACCAGTTTGTTGTTCCATGTCCAGTTCTAATACTTCCTATTATTTATATTATTAAAAACCATGAACTTGAATTCAAGTACAGCAGTCAGTATAGGTACCAGTCATTATGTTTAGCTTCCTAAATAGATAACAGAGTTTCATTGTTGTTGTTCAGTCACTAAGTCGTGTCTGACTCTTTGTGACCCCATGAACTGCAGCATGCCAGGCTTCCCTGTCCTTCACTATCCCCCAGAGTTTGCTTAAACTCATGTCCATTGAGTCAGTGATGCCATCCAACCATCTCATCTCTTGCCTCCTTCTTCTCCTGCCCTCAATCTTTCCCAGCACCAGGATTTTTTCCAGTGAGTTGGCTCTTCACATCAGGTAGCCAGAGTTTCATAGGTGAAGGTGAAGGTGAAGGTGAAGTCGCTTAGTCGTGTCCGACTCTTTGCGACCCCGTGGACTGTAACCTACTAGGCTTCTCTGTCCATGGGATTCTCCAGGCAAGAATACTGGAGTGGATTCCCATTTCCTTCTCCAGGGGAATCTTCCTGACCCAGGGATCGAACCCGGGTCTCCCGCATTGGAGGCAGACGCTTTAACCTCTGAGCCACAACCCTAAATGGACAGAGTTTCATAGGAGAGCCAGAAATTGAAAACACCTTAGTAAAGCCAAACCACAAAACTTCACAAACAATCCAAGATAGCTAAAATCTCTTTTCTTTTCTCCTGAGTAACCCAGGTTCCTTTCTCTCTTAACTAAGAATAGCTAGTATCTTTGTAATAAAAGTCTATTAATTTTTCAACCAAGTCAAGAAAGAAACAAGTGTTTGGACCCTGGCAACAAAATCTATGGTATTACAACTAGAAAGATCTAGAAAACAAAGTTACCTGACGTACCTTGAATAAAGAAGGCTATTAGGAGCTTCACCCAGAATGAGAGTTGAAGGAAAGAGCATCTTCAGATGTCTGACCTGCTTTGAGGAGATCAGCTAACCAAAGACCAGGCCTGTGTGCTACCCAGCAGATCACTATGAATGCCCAGGTTGGGGTTAAAGGGTTCCTAAAGACAAGTGAAGCATAACCACCTAACCCAAGAACTGCTAAGAATAATATTTTTCAGGGAATCTATCTATCTGTAGGACCTGGACCTGGAGTTTTTATTTAATGAGAAAAGATAAGAACACCATAACCTGCACTTCAGAAAAGACCTGAAAGGCAAAGAAAGGAGACACACACGTACAATTGCAAGAAAATAAACATTTCTAAAAAGGAAAGAATATATGATAGTTTGAGGCAACCAATCAGAGATCTGACGGTTTCATTTGCAGGAAAATGTCCTACAGAGATAAATATTTGGTAACTAGATACAGCAGGCCTTGAAGATAGAAACCACTTTTGTTTACCATAGGAGATTATAAATGTGAACATATCCATGAATAATAACTAGCTCTATTGATAATGCAATAATCTTTTACCTTTACATATAACTCAGACAATAAGTGATAACGTCTTTGAACATAAGGGACAATGAATTTGTGTGAGGGACTTAGTTGAAAGTACTGGTTTGTTTCACACCAGCTGTTAAATAGGCCTCTCAAAACTCCTTTAAGTAGTGGAAACAGTGACCTGGGGATGAAAGGCCTGTCGCCCAGGAACTGATCCCTTGAGCCACCCAGATCTCGTCACTGACGATTCTGATTAATCCATGCTGACAAAGCAGATTTGAATCAATAGAAATTATCTGTAACAAGAAACTAATTGTGTATTTAGTAAATTCAGGGAAATTTTGGGTGGCTTTAAATTTACATGGAAAAGACTCTATTGACTTTTGGAATCAAAATTCATACCACCTTCAGGCAATATTGCCTTGGGTTGTAATAACTTACGGTGTTCTGTTTTCTCTCTTGAATAATGTATGGTCTGAAGGCATGTAATCTGTTTACTCGTAGACTATGAAAATTCTTTAATTGTTATTTATGGAGACTTAAGATCTATTTACCTAATGTGAAAAGCACAGAACATGTACCTCTGACACTATTTTCATACAAAAACATCCCCGTTTAAATGAAGCAGCAAATCACAGCCAATTTCAAGCCACTTTACAATCTCAGTTCAAATTATGCAGTGGCTTAGAATATAGAAAGATGTCCCTAAAGTTGCATCATCTTTAGGAGACAGGAGGCCTCAGGTGTTAGAGAGCTGCTGGGAGGCAAAGTGGCTGAGCCAATGAACCAGTGCTGAATTATATTGTACTTTTCACACAGGAAGATTATCTAGGCCTCCAGTACACCTACACGTGAATCCATGTGTGACATCTAACTCTTCACTTAATTTCCTTATGGACCATTTTTCTGGAAAGGAAGATGGAAAATTTCAGCCAGCCACAAATGG
Source organism: Aepyceros melampus (assembly GCA_006408695.1). NCBI lineage: Eukaryota > Metazoa > Chordata > Mammalia > Artiodactyla > Bovidae > Aepyceros > Aepyceros melampus. The sequence goes on from SJXQ01012632.1 coordinate 75,436, forward strand.
ACTGAGACCCTCCAATCTCATTTCACATCGAGCAGGTGTCCCAGACAGGGTTTGAAACCAAGCTATAAAGGTGAAAAAAAAAAAAAGAGAGAGAGAGAAAGAGAGAGAGAGAGAGAGGAAATACTAATAGAGCTAAACAAATGGCCCTTCATAGAAGCTATGGCATCAGCTTAAACTAGGTTTGTCTTAGTATCTAGAGTAAAGCCTTGCCTTGTATTCTCTGCAATTCAGTAGTATTAAAATCCTCTTTTTTAGCAGAAACTGCTAACATATCTAACAGAAGGACCTTACTAATCATTTCTCTCTCAAGGAGGAAAAGTCTAAAGGCCAGAGCTTGAGGTCACAGGTCTATGAGGGAATGTGGCAAGGTCTGTACTTTATCAAATTGCAGGAGCCACAAGAAACCTTCACCTCTTAACCAGGTTGCTCTTTTTGTGGCCAAAAACAGAACTGTTCAAACCATTCTTTGCCTCAGATGGCTAAAAATCCCTTTGAATATTCACCAGACCCCCTCTAGCATGACTGCATTAGTTATATTAAGGATTTTGGGCAGACTATTAGTATTTGTTCTGAATAGTTGCACCACTGTACCAAGCACACGTAGGGCAATAGGTGAAAGGGTAAAGAACCCTTGTTTAATAGAATCTACATGCTGTATGAGTCTAAATTGTTTAGCTGCCTGATAGAATTTTTATAAAGCCTAAAATAAATATCCATAAACTTAACAGATATGCAGGAGAACTAAAACACTGCTTGTTTTTTTCCTTTAAGGTCACACTTTTTTCCCATAACAGTAAACAGAATGATAAAATGCCTCCAATATATCATAAATTATGGAAAGTAACCACTGACTTTTCAAGATAGTTTAGGATATAAATACTTGGATATTAATGTTACAGATGGTTTTCAAATATGAGCAAGAAGTATTTCCAAACTCATCATTGTTCAAATAAATTATAAATGTGATATAAATTAAAAATGAGAATATTAGCCACACTTAGAAAAAATAGTTCTAGAATAGTCCATTTACTCATAAAATATATTGATTTGAAATCGTACAGATTTGAAGACCATTGACAATGGACCTAGGACCACTATTAATATATCTGAAAATCCATTTGATTTTTATCCTCTGGGTGTCTCCCTGGTTCAGTGGTACCACCTAAAGATTCAAGTAATCCCTCAGTCCACTAATGTGTTTACCAAATATCCTAACGGATACCATTTAAAAGAAATAACAAAGTAAAAGGAACCTTAAGAAGATACAACAGTAGTATCCTAGGCTCTCTTCAAAAATTTTCTCTATTCTCTAATCCACATCTCCAGCCCTGACTTGTCACAGAGCCCCATTCCTGTGTGCCATCTATGTATAGCAGATTTCTGATTGAATTTCCTTCAGTATCTCAGACATTATAAACCAGGGATGAGCAATCTATGACTCATGGCCAACTTTGGCCAGCAGTCTGTTTTTGTAAAGGCTTATTAAAACTCAGCTCCCTGTATTAATTTACATATTGTCTGTGGCTTCTTTTGCCCTACAGTGACACAGCTGAGTAACAGGTCATACAGTCCACAAAGTCCTTTACAGACAAAAATCTGTCAATCTGTTATAAACACAAAAGAAAACTTAGGATCTTTTCCCTAAAACATGTGCCCCTCTTCAGTTCCTACTTCCTGTTCCTGTTTAGTTGCTGTCATATCTGACTCTTTTGCGACCCCATAGACTATAGCCCACCAGGCTCCTCTGTCCGTGGGATTTCGCAGGGAAGAATACTGGAGCGGGTTGCCATGTCTCCTCCAGGGTATCTTCCTGACCGAGGGATAGAACCTGCGTCTCCTGCCTTGGCAGGTGGATTCTTTACCACTGAGCCACCAGGGAAGGTACAGCTATAACTCTAATTTGGGGGCTTATCATGACACATTCATTTTCTTGCCTAGCCTCCATTCTAGTTATATACTGCTGCATAACAGAATACTCCAAAACACAGTGACTTAACAAAACCACCATTGTTTTATATCTCATGATTCTATGAATCAGAAATTTGGGCAAGATTCTGCTGAGCATTGTTCTGCTCCATTTAGCATTAATGAGAGTTACTCATTGGAATTTATCTGATATCTGGCTTGTCTGGAGGGCTCAAGGCAGCTTCATTCACATGTCTGGTGCCTTCATGGGGACAGCTGGACAACTGGATTCAGCTGGGCCCTTTTGCTTGCCCTGTAGTCTTCAGTTTTCGCTCATCTGACACCTTGATGACTTTCACTGTGTACATCTTCCCTATGTTTGAGTTTGTTGAGGATGCTTTTGCTTGGTTCCTGTCTCCCAGAGTTTCCAGCACAGTGTCACTAAGCACTCAAATGTTATCCTATTAATAGGCTTTAATTTATGACCTGTTTGCTTCAAAATAATATCTTCTAGGCCTGACTAATTTCTGTTACGCATGAGGACTAGGATAATCTGCACTCCTGAAGAGCATCCTAAGGGAATTTAGAATGTTTTTCTGTTTAGTGCTACTATTACCTTTTGCCAGCCTGGATGAACATACTATGAGATAGACAGAGAGTAATTAGGGGTAGGGATGGGGAAGAAGAACACAGGGTATAACTCGGTGTCATATATGAAGTAGATACCAAATAAATATTAAATGAAGATGATAAGCCCACATCATGACTGATGGATTTGTGCAGAGAAGCCAATGAATGATATTTTTAAACATGCCATAGTCCTTTGGACACTTTTATAAAGCACAATTAATTCTGGTATGAAAGAACAAATATAATTTATATTGTTCTAAATAAAATCATAACAAAGGGAGAAAAGTACCATAGAAAAGAAGTAGATATAATTAGCTAATTTAAAATTCAGTCTCTTAACTGTGTTCCTGAATCCATGTTTGTTTATAGTTTCCCTAGAACCTTAACAGTGTCAGAAACATGAAGGTTAGTCAAGGAATACAATTGTTTGAAGCTATCCACTTGCCATGCTAGTATTCTATACGCTATAAACCCAAATAGATGGTGTTCCTGCCATGTAGTTACAAAACTATCTGAAGAAAAGGATGATTTTAGGCAAAATTAGGGGTTATATTTTGCAAAGTAACTACAAATAAGAAAAGTTTGCTGTAATTTTTACTGCTTTAGAACCCTCCCCGCCCCACAAAAAGAATCTCTATTTTTCTTAATTTATTTTAATTGGAGGCTAATTACTTTACAGTCTTGTAGTGGTTTTGCCATACACTGACGTGAATCAGCCATGGGTGTACATGTGTTCCCCATCCTGAACCCCCTTCCCACCTCCCTCCCCATCCCATCCCTCTGGGTCATCCCGGTGCCCCAGCCCTGAGCACCCTGTCTCATGCACTGAACCTGGACTGGCAAAGAATCTCTATTTTGGACCAGAATATAGCTCTGTGTGAATTTTTAAGATCTGGTATTATCTAACTTCACTTCTGGTGTTTTAAGATGACATCAGAAGGAGCCTTGCCTTTTCTTATAGAAAAGCTAATGGCTATCTAATTCTGGAAATGAATTTCTTCCCTGCTGCTATTCTTAGCCACAGAGACAGTCATTTGAATGCTTTACACACACACACACACACACACACACACACACACACACAAAAGGCCTCAAGCCTCCTCCTGTTTCACCTTTTCATTGCTCAGCGATCATTTAGAGAGCAGACTTGTTCCAGACAGCTTTAATTAAACTGTACCAAGGAAGCAGATAGATGTCAATGGGAATGATCCATAACATGAAGCTAAGCATGTATTTAACACTGTTCCATCCAGTTCAATCACCTTCTAGCATTTCAGTGGCTTTATATTCATGTGGCAAGAATGAATGTGTATATGTGTTTTTTTTTTTAATCCATCCCATTAGTGGCCATATGCTTGGGCTTCAATGGATATAAGAACTGTCTGCAATCTGCCAGGGATTTAGGGACATCAATAATTTGTGAATAGTCATGTTGGTACTGGTCGAAGGGTTAAGTGCTCTGCACACCAGGGGCACCTCTTAGGGGATCTGAACCCTTAGTAGACTGTTAGGAACCTTATCCCTTGTGAGGTTTCCTACTACATGCTGCTTGCCAGATACATCCAGCTGTAGCTGGGAAGCATTATCAGCTCTGGGATTTAAAGATCTGTGTTAAGTACTGATAGAATGGTATCTTTGAGTTAAAAAGCAGGGAGAGTATATTGTGGCAAACTCAAGGAGGTTTGCACAGTCCATGTGAAGCATATGTTCTCTCCTTTTGCGTGCTCTTTCATATATTCCTCATGGCAAGACAACACAGCATCCTTTTGAGAAGAGTTTATATTTAACATTTGCTCCCACAATTTTCTGGTAGATTAGACTGTGTGAGTCAAAGTAGAAAGACAAATGTCTCTTTAAGAGAAATTTTGCCATAAAAAGCTTTTCTTTCTATTCCCCTAAAGAAGATGAGGGGGACAAGTAACGTGAATGAATTTTGAAGTACTGGTCTTCCCTGAAGATTTCTCAAATAAGGTTATTTTAATACTGAAAGAAACAGAGGTCATATAAAACCTTTTGCCTTATGTGTTAGCCCGTGATTTCATGTCCACCTAAAGTCTTGTGTGTCTTACTCACTATTGTAGCCCCTGCACTTGGCACAGTGCCTGGCAGATGAAAGTGAAAGTGAAAGTGAAGCCGCTCAGTCGTGTCTGACTCTTTGCGACCCCATGGACTCTAGCCCACCAGGCTCCTCCCTCCATGGAATTCTCCAGGCAAGAGTACTGGAGTGGGTTGCCATTTCCTTCTCCAGGGGCTCTTCCCAACCCAGGGATTGAACCCGGGTCTCCCACACTGCAGGTAGACACTTTACTGTCTGAGCCAAGACTTAACAAATGCTTGTGGATGGATAGACGGGAGAAAGAGAAGAAGGGAAGAAAACACTTGGGGGAATTCTTTTGTAAGTCTGACCTGCATGCAAGTACTTGCTGTCTAGAATTTTCTAGGAGCTATTTTGGATCTGGGAATGGCTGTTTGGCAATAAAACTTTCCCTAGTTTTAATGGATAGGGATTTCAGAGCAAACTTAACACTATTATGACCTCTTAGTAATACTAGCACTTAGATTTCTTATTGGGTAAAGACAGGAATAGTTATGTTGTAATCACAGGTTTCCATCAGATTATTTTTGCTACCATATATCTAGATGTGGTTTTGCTTTAATATGACTGGATACTACCATAGTAAAGCATACTGTGGTTTCTTAAAGGAGAGTAATGACGATTAAGCAGAGGGCTCTTTAGTCCTTCTTTCCTTATATGTCTAATCCGACCTTTATAAATATAGAGATAGTTTGTCTAGTTTACAGTTTAAAGTCTATGTGTGTTCATTCCCAGTAATTCCAGCCTTCTTACCTTGGAGTAGTTTTATCCATCCCTTAAAGTTCCCTAGCTGATGTCTAGAAAGTCTTTCTAAAGTTCTTAACTGCACAGTGAGGCCTCAGTGGACACCTAGATTGTGTCTGCTTGGGAAGATGCCAAGCACTAATGAGTATTTTGTTTAATGTAATGGAAACTGAAAGCGCATGGCTTCCTCCTTGACTGATCAATGCCCACTTCTGTTGTTTGAAGGTATCTATACATTCTGAATTCTAGAAGAAAGGTCACAAGGGGGCAGACTACTTAGTGTCTGCCTAGGAAGTACTTGAGGATTCAGAAACTGTGCTTATATGGAGCTCAGTATAGGTAGAAAGTACTAGAGTTAATACTTTAGCCTCTCCCACTCTGTGCAGATAAGCCAGCCTTTCTTTCAAACCCAAATTCCATAATCTTAAACTTTTACATGTTAATTTAAACTATTTCATGTTAATTTATTCCCTAATTATTATTTTTTAAAATTATGTTGTTAAATTTAGGCCAAGCAATATACACTTCTATGTAATCATTTATTTTGGTATTATTTTATTATTATAAAGGAATTGGTATATATTATATTTACTTTATTGTTTGCTTTTTCCAAGTTTAAGTCACAATGTGTTCAGCACAAATTTTAGTGTAAATAATTAAGACGCTATTTCTTAGTTATATAAACAGATTTGCTGAAAAACCAAACCTTAAGCAATTCAGTAGGCCAACAAGATCAAGTATGTTTGAGTAAAAAATAATGATTTCCATGTGTTACTAATGTTCTACACACAACTAAGTGGAAAGTGTAGAGGGTGTTTCTGAGATTTCATTGAACCATATCTGGCTGAACAGATACAGAGCTCCCTTTGGTTGTACTTATAATTTACAGCCTATTTGAATGTGCTAGATAATTTTCAAAAGTAAAGATTTCAAGCCACTTAAAAACTCAAAAGAGATTTACCTCTCATCTAAAGCTTCCTGGGTTTAAAGATCTCATAAAAGGTCCATGGAGATGGTAAGAAAAGATGGGTTTTAAATCTGAAGAATGGAAATAATTCAATTCTTGAACTTTGAGTATAATGACTCACTTTCTCTTTGTTTATTTCCAAACTATCATCTTGCTTCAATCATACTATTATATACCTTTAAGAGACTCTGGAACGACACATCCCCAAGCCTCCCTGAATTAGAGTTTATAATAGAAACCTTACCTGACCCTTAATAATTGTTACTTTACTGAAATACTGTAATACTTAAACTAAGTTGCTTATTACGCCAAACATGAAGTACTTTGACCCTTAAGGTTCAATATTGATCAGCCCTATTTCTGTCAATACTCACCTCTAGTGTCAACAGTTTTCAATGTGGAATAAATTCAGGAATGGATAGTCTTTTTAATCCACAGAAATTTAAAACACTTCATTCCTACACATTATAATTTTTACCCAGTTAAATAATTGCTTATTTCTTCCATATTCTGACTGGAGATTGGGCATCGTTGTGAGTATATCATTAAATGTGATTACATAAGTTAGCTATAAATGATTCTTACACTGGGTACAGGATTCATGTAAAAATTTTAACTGATAAAATGTTTCTCCAAAAGAAGACTTAAAGCAAGTGTATTGCAACTTCAACAAAAGTGGCTTAGAAAGTTTTTAATCTTGAGATCATGAGGGGGAAATGCTTTTAAAAAGAATATTCAAGTGCTTGCTTTGCCCTTGGATAATGCAGTAGCAGATTCACTTTTTTTAAGCTGTCATATTTTTCAGATTGTCAAATGCATATCAGAGAGCTATTCTCTTGGCAAATTTTATGAATTTCAGTTCTGTTTTCTTGACAATTTAAAATTCAATTATTCCAATTATAACTAAAGGTCATTAGTCTAATGTGGCAACTTCATGACAGTTTTAGTTACAAAAGAATTTCTCAGTTTAGAGAGGAAATTCTGCCATATGAGAAATTTTTATTGTACTAAAAAGTTGGATGATAGTAGAAAAGATTTTTGCTTTCTTCTCATGCTTTTATTATTTACTGATGAAAACATATACTTATTATAAATATGTGATTGGAAGAAATATTATGTCATATCTCATGCCTCACTTCTATGATTAACATCACCAAATTAATAGCAAATGCCTTCTGATATTGCTGGTTTTATCATCATTATATTTTTTATTGAATATTTCTTTTGAATTGCATTCCTTTTCTAATTTTAAATAACCTTAACCTGAACATCATTTTCAGATCTAGGGGAAGACATTTTCATTTCAATCATGTTACATGTAGAATTTCTATTAAGATGAAAAAGGAGACGAGTTGGAAACCTGGTAAATATTTTAACATTGGTTCCACTTGGTGTGATAACGGAGAACTCCTCAGGGAAAACATACCACAGAACCAGACACAGTGGGTGCTGAGTGTCAGGCCCACAAAATACAAGAGTCTTTATCCTTGTCTTGCCTCCAAAGAAACTGACTTTGCAGAGGCAGATAAATGGTAGATAAATGTATTCAACAGCTATCAATGGTGCATCTGCTCTGTGCAAGTCAAGAGTGAAAACTGACCATTTTCAGTTTTTGCATTTTAGGGTTCCAGACCCTTAGAGGTAGAGATGAACACGATGGCACCTGCACTGGCACCCGGGACGCATTTACCCTGAGGAGAAATGATCCATGTTGCTTGCTGGCAAGCACTTAGCTCGCTTAGCAGCAAGCTCTCCACACTAACTGTTCTCATCACCATTCTGAAATCTTTGTGTCACTGAGGCACAGCTGTCCTAAGGATTTTAATACTGCACTTCATAGGTCTTTTGTTAAACAATAAGATCCCAAATGACTTTCTACCTAGATGTAAACATGTGTTTCCCTTCAAGATTTCAAAAATGTTCCCTAGCAACACAAATTCTCTGAACTTTTAGCTTCCTGCTAGAGTTGTGTCAAGTCAGCTTCTTCTGAGTCACTGGTTGATTTTTTTCTGGTAGTATGGTTTACCAATTACCTCATCATTATCATTTCTTGTCCACTGACCAGAAAGGCTGTAGTTGTACATGACAGTTGTATTTGGCATTCTACATGGTCTCCCTATCAACTCACTTTTGAGGCCCAGTACTTAGCAGAGAATATTCTTTTCTATATAGCAGCTTATTAGTTTCATCCATTGTGCTAAGCATGCATTTTACTTGCATTATTTCATTTCATCCTCACAGTGATCCTCTATGGTGCAGAGATAAAAATGACTAGGACATGGTTACCACAAACTGAAGAACCAGGACTCAAACCAGGAAGATCTGACACCAGAGCTCTTGTTCTTAACCACTTCATTTATACTGCTTCTGCAAGAATGGCCTTTATATAATTAAAATTATATAATGTATTTAAAAATTTTATTTTAAAATAAATTTTATTAGAAGAGTAAATCCTAAGAACACAAAAACTAACTCTTGGTCAAAATGAAAGGTTTTTTTATTGGTGTGCTGAAGAGACTGCTAGAGAGACATGTACCTTTACTGTTAATTTACAAGTAGAACACAGGAGCAGAAAATGTGGTGATGAAAGACTGTTTCTGTCTTTTAGACGTTCAGCACATTCTCCCATCACCTAATTGTTCAGATATGTATTCTGCAGTGTCCTTAAGCTTCCCTACCATAGTGAAAAGGTACTGTATAGCTATTTGCATGTAAGTGGTGAGGTTTATTTTGAATAAAGAGTGAATGTAACTTTCATTTTTGCCTGTAATATATAAACATGAATCAATAAAGATTCTTCCTGAATCTTCTCCAAGAAATGGCATGCATTTCCAATTAATCTTATAACTGTAACTGTTTGGCCATGTTCCATGATTGATAGATGTTATTTTAGTTCAGATACAAAGAGAGAGAGAGAAAGAATACACCTAGGCCAGAGGATGGGATATATATTCACTCTTAATCACATTTTGCTCACGTAGTCAGTGTTTTTTTTTTGAAACCCAACATACTTTGGTTGATCTCTGTGACTATTGTTGTCAGTTCTTAACAAATTGCAAAAATGACATGCCCTACAAAATCCATCAAATTGGTGACAAAACTTACACAGGGTCTAGGACATCAAGGCTATCCATTACCTTTCAAGGGTGGGTGTCAATGGAAAATCACTAAGCCTCTATAAAAGATGGTTTTAAGGAGCAGTTTGGCTGATGGACTAGGAGAGAAGGAACTTGAAGTCTGAGTAAAGATATGCAATGAAAGTGAGAAAAACATAGGGCAGAAACTAAAGACATTTTGAGATATTAAAAAACCATATATTTTCCTTCATTATTGTCTACATAACAGTATCCAAAACCCTTCGCACAAGGCCCTCCAGAAGCTGTGCTGACCTGTTCTTCAGGTCTTACTTTCTAGAACTCTCCCCTGTGTTTTCTGTCCTCTGTCACACTGGGTGCTTTTTCCCAGCAACATGGTATACCTTCATGTTTGAGTGCCCCTGGTATCTTTCCACCTCTGTCCCCATGTCATCTGCTTCACAAAATGCCACTCTTTTTATGAGAACTCTGCACCTCTCCTCTCTCCCACCTCCACTCACCACACCCAACAAGCACAAGTAGTTGCCTTTCCCCAAGCTCCTCCAGTTCTTTCAGTATCTTCTTTATCATGCTGATGTTTGCTAAGGGTCAAAATGCAGAGCCTCTTTCAAGGTCTTGTCTCCACATCTAGTCACATAAAGTACTGGAGGTTAGGGCTTCAACATATGGATTCTGGGCAACACAATTCAGCCCATAACAGTATCCACTACCTCATTTATCCTTATAAGCAACAGCTGCAGCCTCTGTGTACCTCTACACTATTTTCATGATTAGTTTCTTTAAAAACTCAGCGTTTCTGTGCCTAACTCTGCTCCTTCTGGCTCCCCCGGTCTAGACCTCAAGTCTATTTATTTTGGAAAGGGACTTTGTTCCTTAATGAGTGAATAAAGACAATGGTTCCAAATTCCAGGGTTTCTTACAGAGTTTAAATCGTCAAAAGCCAAGCCCTCACATCAATATAAGGAAACAGAAAAACAACCCCTTTTTTTGGCACCGAGAAAACAGGAAACAAATATATTTTGGGGAGGTTGCAGTCATTAAAAGCTTGACAAAGGAATCTAAAGGTACATATATTAGCCATTTCAAGTGGACAAACGCTGGCTAGTTAAGAAAGATGACTGGTGCTTACTACCTAGTATATCAGCCTACATTCTGACCCTGGGACCTATGAAACACCCATTGACATGAAGGGATTCTTTCATGTGAAAAAAAAAAAGTGCTAACTTTTCAAAGGGCCCTAATTCTAGGCCAAAATGAGGAGCATTGACTAAAGCCTCTTTAGAATCCTGCCAACTTTCCTGCCTCCACATTCATCAGGGGTAAGCAGGGGAACTCTTAGGCAGGATGAAGACACCATGTTTAGAGGGCTCACCTATTTCCATCTCCTCTCTCATAAACCACTCTCATACTGTGCCCAGAAAAAGCAATTACCTGCGATCCAAGGCACTGCATTTGAGCTCCAAGTGGAAAACCGCGGCAGATGAAACTAGCCGTGACCTCAGTTTGGAGCTGGCCTGATGTTGGGCCTCCTTACTTCAGAGGGGGAATCACGTCCCCTGTGCTCTTTTCACTCAAGTGCTGTAATGTGGGGAAACAATACAGACGTTCAAGACATGGTAACTCCTCTCCAGTCAAGAATTCTTTTCCTTTTCTGTGCGGGAAAATTTGAAATCATCCCTGTGGGAAGGATTGTTTTGGGGATGAGGGACTACTGATGCTACCCTTACCAAGCCACTATATTCTTCTCTCCCCCTTTTACTTCCTCAGGCTTTTAATAGATTACATCAAGCTTTTAACAGTTTACATCAGTATGGTGATGCAATTTATGTGTGTAAATAAATGGAAATAGCTAGTAAATATTCAGAAAGCAGCAGAACCATCTTTTAACACACATTATACTGGTGAGTATTTTTTCCTAATTTCCCAGATCTACTGCTGAAGAGCATTTCCTAGAGATCTTTGTAGCAATGTATGCATCCAAATATAGTGTGAGGCGTCACCTCACTGGAGTCAGAATGGCCATCACCAAAAAGTCTACAAACAATAAATGCTGGAGAGGGCACGGAGAAAAGGAAACCCGCCTACACTGTTGATGGGAATGTAAATTGGTACTGTCACTATGGAAAACAGAATGGAGGTTCCTTAAAAAACACTAAAAACAGTTACCATATGATCCTGCAATCTCACTCCAAGGCCTATATCCAGATATCTATTTAGAAAAGATACATGCATGCCAATATTCATAGCAGCACAATTTACAGTAGCCCAGACATGGAAGTTAAATGTCCATCAACAGATGAATGGATAAAGAAATGTGGTAGATGTATACAATAGGGTACTACTCTGCCATAAAAAAAAAAAGTGAAATATTGCCATTTGCAAGAACATGGATGGACTGAGAGATTGTTATACTAAGTCAGACAGAAAAGACAAGTATATGAAATCATTTATATGTGGAATCTAAAAAGTGGTACAAATGAACTTATTTATAAAACAGAAAGAGACTTACACACACAGAAAATAAACTTCTAGTTACCAAAAGAGAAGAGGGGATGGAGGGGTAAATTAGGAGTCGGGATTAACAGATACACACTACTATATATAAAATAGATAAACAACAAGGACCTCCTGTATAGCACAGGAAAGTATAATCAATACCTTCTAATCACTTATACTTCCCTAGTGGCTCAGACAGTAGTGTCTGTCTACAATGCAGGAGACCTGGGTTCGATCCCTGGGTGGGGAAGATTCCCTGGAGAAGGAAATGGCACCCGACTCCAGTACTCTTGCCTGGAAAATCCCATGGACAGAGGAGCTTGGTGCAGGCTACTGTCCATGGGGTCGCAAAGAATCGGGCATGACTGAGCGACTTCACTTTCACTAATAACTTGTAATGGAAAAAATCTGATTTATGTGTAACTGAATCACTGTGCTATATACCTGAATCCAACATACCACTGTAAATCAAGTATACTTCCAATTTAAAAAAATTAGTCTATACTGATTTTTTAGCATAGAGCATCCAAAATACAAAGTTGTGCTAGAAGACTACCAATACAAAGTTATAGGCAGCTCTGGGAAAGTAAGCATTTTTTAAAGGAGCCTTTAAAAAAAAAGGCTTATGTATATCAGGCTGTGAAAATACCTCTTAGTAATTTTTTTCCAGATCAGTGTTGGGTATGTGCATGTCTGCCTCGTTTGTTTTATCTTCTCTCTCATCACTCAGAATTCTCCCTGCTCTTTCTCTAATTGCTGGGCAGCAGAGAGATGGAAGGATTAGGCTAAGCAAGTAGAGCCTGCAGAGAGCTGAAACAGATTTACTAACTTTGATGGCGGCTTCTAGTGACTCCTTACCATACACATGGCTGGGCTGCCATAAAGCCAGCTGAGCTGATCACCCTAAATAGATTAAAAGATGACATCGACAGATTTTGAGCAGAAATGATTTCATTCTTTCCTCTCTCCAGTTACATGGTTAGCTGGTTCGTGCACTGATTTGTTATAGCACACGGGGCTGGCTCACAGTCCCTGCAAGGCTTCTGAAGTCTTGATAGCATCGGAAACTGTCTCCTGAGAATGTGCAAGAGAGGAGGTCTAGCTCCTCTCCTTCAAGGACACTCTCTTCAATCCATTATCTCCTACTCAGGTGCAATAGTCTAGTCTATCAAAATACAGTGATTGAATAAAACTTTTATTTCAGATAATGAATGCACTGATTTAATAACGGGTTTGTACTACATGGTATTATAGTTCCCTAAATGAACACTGAAATGCTAAAATGGAAAAATTTACCATTGGTCCGAGTTAAATCATAGCCACTTCTGTTAAACTGCATACCCTAATAAGATACCAATCCATTTGATATTTTTTAAAAATGTGTTATCTTATATAAGTGCTTAACATTTTCCAGCTGTTTTAAAGCCAACTGTTTTTCCTATCATACGTACATCTGGCATCAGGCAAACAGATTATAGTCATGGACAACTGACTAATTTATGATGTTTTTGTATTTTCATATTTTTGGCAGACTAATCCAGGTTGATATATTAGCCTAGCTTTCTTAGATGAATCTTAAAATCTTGTGTTCTTAACAACCCTTTTACCCTTTTCTCTCCCAAACCCTAGAATATTTTTGTCATGTCCTAAAATTTAATTAAAAAACAGAGACAGGGAGAATGAATTGAACCTTTATGTTCTGTCCTCTAGTGCCCCTTCTGTAGTTGACTTCCTAGGAGGAATTATGAATCTGTGTACCAGGGTTTCTTTGGAAAGATCTTTATGCTTTTGATCGTTTTTCTTCCTAAATTCATTAGGCACACTGACACTTGGTGTTTGCTTCCTACTGTCAGAATTGCATTTTGTCCAAATGCAATGGGAGCTTCTCAAGTCAAACCGAGCAGGAGTAAAATCAGTTGCTTGCCTTTGCAAAAGAAATATGAAGTTTTAAGCCATAGGGAATGGAGGCAAGACTACTTTCTGTGGTGGTTCTGTTTCTGCATCTTGAGTTAGAGAGGCCAAATCCACTCACCTTCTCAGACGTCTTTTTAATCTGACATCCCCTAGTGGGCCATCCCTTAGCTACTTATGGGAAATCATAACTGCTGGGTTGAATATGCCAATTCTTCCTTTAAATATCCACCCAAGGCCTCAAAGTAATGGACGTGTTTTTAATAAATCTAATATATAAATCATTCATCAGATACACTTCAAAACAGAGCAGCTATCAGAACACCCTGAAAGATTCATTAGAACATTTTTTTTGGCAGACATGTCACAGAGTTAAATAAATGTGTGTCAACTCAAAACTGAGATGAGAAATGGCAGAGTGTTTTATGGGTTGAGTCAAGAAGATAGGAATTCTAGTCTCATCTCTATTGCTGACTTGTTTAATGACTGTAGTAATATTTATGACTTACTCCTAACTACTCTTCCTCCTGGCCAAAAAAAACAGACAATGTCTACAGAGGATGTTGAGCTCCTAAGAGAAGGGCCCTAAATAAGGTCAGTTGGCAGTAATAAAGCCCTGCCTTTATAAGCATGGAGCCAGTTTGCCTGGATTCAAGTCCCAGCCCCACCACAGCTCAGCACTCAACTGTGAGTTAATCCACCACTGAAGTGCACTGAGTATTATACATAATACCACAATGAACATCTGTTAACACATAGATATGTTTATGCATTTATATGATTGTATCTGTAAGGAAGATGCCTAAAAGTGAACTTATTCACTCTAATGTTGGGGAAATTTTAAATGTCCATGTATATTCCTAAATAGCCCTCCAAAGAGGCTATACCAAATGTGTACTCTGGACAGTATACGTAAATTCCTATTTCTCTACACCTTTGTCCATATAATTCATTGGCAATTTTAATTTTTTTAATCTTTATCAGTCTCAGAAGTGAAAGATGGACTTTGACTTTAATTTGAACTTCTTTAATTTTGAGTGAAGATACTCATCTTTTCATATTTTGATAGCCATTCATTAGTTTATGCATATCCCAATCCCCATTTTCTACTGGATACCTGGTGAACTTTTTTTTTCATTGAATCATAAAGTACTTGGTAGAGAAAGATGAAGATCTTTGTAAAAAATATAATTTAGAAAGCAATTCTGATTAATTTTGGTCATGAGAGATATTATAAATTTGAGAATTTTATGGCAAATGGCACTTTTTGTTGTTCTTGCTGTTCAGTCACTAAGTCACCTCTGACTCTTTTGTGACCCCATGGACTGTAGCACACCAGGCTCCTCTGTCCTTCACTATATCCCAGAGTTTGCTCAAATTCATGTCCATTGAGTAAGTGATGCTATCTAACCATCTCATCCTCTGCTACCTCCTACTAACTGAAAAAGGATAAAACCTCCCCAAGCATGAATAGTGAAAGGATATCACCTGAGTTATTACAATAACTATGGAAATAATCCAGATTATATGTAAAGCACAATGTAAAGGAGTCCAAGGTCTGATGTCTGCTGTTAAAGGATTCAAAGTAAATAACAGAACTCACATGAAATGATATAAATCTCAGATGGTAAGAGGAAGAAGTGACCATAAATACTCTAAGAACTGAGGAAGGAAAGTTCATCTTCGTTGGAGTGGTTAAAGGATACTGCTTAAAATAAAACCACATGCTGGAATAGACAGAGAAAGATTAATAAGTATAAAAGTGAGAAGCAAGGAGAGGAAAGAGACAAAGGTGAATGGAATAGAGGCTTGGATGGAGGAATAGGGAAAAGTTTACACACAGAAAAGTGGGTTGGGGTCAAATTATTGAAGGTCTTGGCTATCTGGTTTGGCTTGGATTCTACACTGTTGGAGCAAATGAATTTTTTTTGTGAAGAGCACCGATATAATAAAAATAATTTTAGGATGATAATAAGTGAATGGAAAATACTGAGTTGCAAAAGAAGATGAGTATTTTATGAATACTTTCTGTGGGGAAGAATCAACTAATTCAAAGGAAGAGTGGTTTATATTTTATTCGATTTATGATACATAGAACTGTTATGGAACTAATGCTACATAATGTTACCTAAGAAAATAAGAAAGATCCCAAAACCCAGAATTCTTTGTGTATGTGTTGAACATTCCAATGCAATGCCTTTTTCTAAATCTGTGATTCAGCTTTCATACCCTTTCACTCACTCATCCTAATGAGGTGAGCTTTTCTTTGTTAGGTCTGGAATTCATCCTGGTCTTTTCACAGACTTAGAAATTCCAAACATGCTATTATCATTACACCTCATCTGTCATCCTAAGGAATGGCTTTATTTATTCCTGTGATTTAAAGAAATAAAGTGATCGTAGAAGGGGCTTAGAATAATGGGAGGAAGGTGTTGGCTACATAGAACCAGCAATTCCTTTCTTACTCTATTTCCCTTACATGTTGGTAAGGGCTAGGTAATAGCTCTGAGAGTTCTCTGCACTGTAAATGCAGCACTCATTCAACAAGCATTTACGGAGCACCTAAAATGTGTCATGGACTGTGCAAGGCACTGGAAACACACACTGATTGGAGGAGGGCACAGGGAGCTCTACTCAATGCTCTGTGGTGACCTAAATGAGAAGGAAGTCCGAAAAAGAGGGGATGTATGCATACATGTAGAGGACTTCCCTGTAGCTCAGACTGTAAAGAATCTGTCTGCAATGCGGGAGACCTGGGTTCAATCCCTGGGTGGGGAAGATCCTCTAGAGAAGGGAATGGCAACCCATTCCAGTGTTCTTGCCTGGAGAATCCCATGGACAGAGGAGCCTGGCGGGCTACAGTCCGTGGGGTCGCAAAGAGTAGGAGGTGACTGAGAGATTACCACTGCTACTACGCATATGTATAGCTGATTCACTTCGCTGTATAGCAGAAACGAACACAAAGCAACTATACTTCAACAAAAATTAAGAATAAAGCCAGCCTTTGCTCTTATGAAGCTTACAGTGTGGTGAGAAAAATATAAACAAGTCCACGTTCTATCGCTGCTGCTCCTCACAGGTGACAGGGGCTGGGCTCCTCTCTCAAAATTTTCCTACATAACAACCCTATACTGTTGTTAGGGTTTCAGTTCAGTTCAGTCGCTCAGTCATGTCTGACTCTTTGCGACCCCATGAATCACAGCATGCCAGGCCTTCCTGTCCATCACCAACTCCCAGGGTTCACTCAGACTCACGTCCATCGAGTTGGTGATGCCATCAGCCATCTCATCCTCGGTCGTCCCCTTCTCCTCCTGCCCCCTATCCCTCCCAGCATCAGGGTCTTTTCCAATGAGTCAACTCTTCGCATGAGGTGGCCAAAGTACTGGAGCTTCAGTTTTAGCATCATTCCTTCCAAAGAAATCCCAGGGTTGATCTCCCTCAGAATGGACTGGTTGGATCTCCTTGCAGTCCAAGGGACTCTCAAGAGTCTTCTCCAACACCACAGTTCAAAAGCATCAATTCTTTGGCGCTCAGCTTTCTTCACAGTCCAACTCTCACATCCATACATGACCACAGGAAAAACCATAGCCTTGACTAGATGGACCTTAGTCGGCAAAGTAATGTCTCTGCTTTTGAATATACTATCTAGGTTGGTCATAACTTTTCTTCCAAGGAGTAAGCGCCTTTTAATTTCATGGCTGCAGTCACCATCTGCAGTGATTTGTGTTTAGTTTTGAGAGGCATAAGAGGATAAAAGGAATTCAAGCAATAAGTATCTGGCAAACAGGAAATAGTAGACGTGCTAGTCACTATGGAAATCACCAAAGAGTGAAAATGGAACCAAATCATAGACTTGGAGAGATACAGTAAATACATCTACCAAAGTGAACTTTCTAATGTGGGTAATGAGTACTAAGTTGATGGCACAGACAGTAAGTGCCATGGAAACTCAGAGACTTCCAGAAGGCACCATGTCTCAAAGGATGGGTTGAGTTTGAACAAGGTAGAGGACATATGAGGAGTCAGTGAGAGTTAGTGAAGTCCAACACAGACTGATTTATGCAGGAGTGATTCAGGGGTTCCCAGCATGGCTGCAGACTTGGGGTCCTATGATTTAAATCGGCTTCTCTTTCTCTCTCCATCTCTTGGCTTTGCTTTCCTCTGCACTAGATTCAGTCTCAGATGAACTGACTCTACATAGTAGCTGCAAGGCTTACATCTTGCTTCTTAACTATCCAAAACAAAAGACTGTGTCCCTTTTCCAATAGTTCTAAACAAACTTCTGTGATTCACCCTCACGGATCAACTTATGTAATTTTCCCATCTCTGAGCCAATCTCTGTAGTTAAGGGGGTGGAATTCACAGATTGCCCAGGTCTGGGTTATGTCTCCACCCTTAGAACAGAAGCAGGTGGGGTCAACCTGATTTAACCATATCAGTACAATATCAGGAAGGGGTTAGTGGTTTCCAAGAGGAAACAAACTATGCTGTAATTAGAAACATAAGAACCATCATCACCATCATCGGAAGCTCTCTATAATAAAGAATTACTATGTAAGTGGGTACTGATCTAACCAACTTCTTTACATTACTTATTTACTCCTCCTAACATCCCTGTGAGATAGGTAATCATCCCATTTTCAGATGGGGAGACTGAGGCATGGAGATGTTAAGTAATTATCACATGGCTAGTAAATGGCAGACCCAGGAGGTGAACCCAGACTGTCAAGTTCATGCTCTTACTTGCTCTAGTACATTCTGATTGACTTCTATACCCACAGAGTAACACTTAGGCTCAGAAATGAGCAAAGTATATGAAGAACAATGAGAAGACCAGTAATTCAGCAAGATGGTAATTCTGATGTACTCTCACAGTCATGGAAACAATATCCAAAAAGCCAACAGGTTGGGCCATCCTCATGAAGAGGACGAGCAGTTCCGGGAAACCACTGACTGAACTCCCAAGGGAAATGAAATGGCCACCAGAGAAACCAGAATAATTCCTCAAAGGCTGCTGCTGCTACTGCTGCTAAGTCGCTTCAGTCATGTCCAACTCTGGGCGACCCCATAGACAGCAGCCTACCAGGCTCCCCCGTCCCTGGGATTCTCCAGGCAAGAACACTGGAGTAGGGTGCCATTGCCTTCTCAAAGGCTACTCCAGCCCAATTCTCTCAACAGCTTGTAGTTACACTTTGATACAATTTACCAAGGACTGATTTCATATCCATGTCTCTTTCTCTCCTGCTTTGAAACATCAGTCACGCAACATATACAGATCTTAGTTAAAAACTAACAATGCATTCAAAAACACACACAAAATCGACGACTGTCATTTGGCATAGAGAAGCAGACCCAGGCTTGAGTCTGTTTATTGCGCATTTCCTGATGCACAGAAAAGCAAACATAGTCGAGAAAACACCACAAAACATTATATGGCGACAGCTCGTGCACTTCAGAAGAGAAATGGACACATTAGGAAAAGTTTTTCTCCCTTTGATGTAGAATATGCTATCTTTTTTGTATTAAAATGGGAGTTAACTTTAAATAAATAAAATTCAGCCTGTAGGCTTCAGAAAACTAATGCCCTATTTTGACAGTGTCATTTCTCTGATCCCTGAAAGCATTATGGGAGTTAACTTGGGCCTTCATCATGATTTTCCTTTACGGCGTGGAGAGCACATTACTTTTTCATCTCTGTCTTATTGATTTCCCTCACTTCCTCCCACATTTTCTCTTTGCCAGCTGTTACCTGTACCCCTTTCTGCTCTCCCAAGCACTATGAGGGTAGATAGAGAGAATGTCTTCTGTGTTTTTGGCTATGGGCAGTCCAGGCTCTGCTGCCTCAATGCTCCATCCTCAACTGAAAATCTCTATTCTGCATGATTTGGGGGGTGGGGGAAAATAAGCCAAAGACCCTAGACCTACCTTCAAGAAGAGATCAGGATGAGCATCATGTTCCTACAATGAAACAGAGGAAGAATGTGCAATCTGTAGTTTGTGGCGGTTGTTTAGTTGCTAAGTCGTGTCCAGCTCTTTGTGACCCCGTGGACTGTAGCCGACCAGGATCCCCTGTTCATGAAATTCTCCAGGCAAGAATACTGAAATAGATTGCCATTTCCTTCTCCAGCGAATCTGCCCGACCCAGGGATGGAACTCACATCTCCTGCATTGCAGGTGGATTCTTTGCCGCTGAGCCACGAGGCAAGTCCACAATTTGTACAGTCAACATGTCTTTAATTGGACTTGAGGGTGTGCCTCCTCCATTCAGGATACAGGGTGCATGAGACTGGTGGATAACAAAACTTACTCTCTTTTGTGAGTTTTAATTTTCCTAAAGAGTCCCAATAGTCAAATACTAGGTAATTTTAGTCCTCTGCTACTAAGTCACTTCAGTCGTGTCTGACTCTGTGCAACCCCATAGACAGCAGCGCACCAGGCTTCCCCGTCCCTGGGATTCTCCAGACAAGAACATTGGAGTGTGCTGCCATTTCCTTCTCCAATGCAGGAAAGTGAAAAGTGAAAGTGAAATCACTCAGTTGTGTCTGACTCAGCAACTCCACGGATGGCAGCCCACCAGGCTCCTCTGTCCATGGGAAAGAGTACTAGAGTGGGTTGCCATTGCCTTCTCCATTTCAGTCCTCTAGAATTTGGTAATAGAATGAAGACTTTTTTCTTTTAAACAAAATTACTCAAACAAGGTGCACTATGCAACAAGAGAAAAACACTGATAACAAGTATTTTTACCCTTGCAATTGTTCAATTTGGGCATTCTTAGAGTTCTAGAAATTGCCTGTAAAAATAAGTGTATTTGAAAGATACACTTGTACAGGCAAGACTACAACTGGAAAAAGAAAATTCTTTAATACAAAACAGTTGCCATGATTAAAGAGTTTTTCATAATTTCTTCATTGTTAATCAGATTTGGAAACATAGCTTCTACAGTTTAACTTTTTAAAACAAGAGGTGTGTGTGTGTGTGTGTGTGTGTGGATAAAGAAGGTGGGGATTCATGGAATTTTATGCAAAACTGGGTATGCATATGCATATGTTCTTGTTCTGGAGAAAGGCTTGGTAGCTTTCATCAATTCTCAAGAGGGTTTGTGACAGGAAGCATTCTCGATTTGCCTGTCTCCCTTGCTTTCTGCACACCAGCCCTCCCTTTCTTCTTTGCAATCAATAGCGCTCTGTCTATCTTGCCAGCTTCCTATTTATCCCTCCCCAGATGAACTGTTTTTGTTTTCTGACCAAGTGAGGCTGGGCCAGGGGAGCTCAGGAGCTGCTTCGCTGGTGGTGATGCTGACAGATGGCAAGACCGCTGGGAGTGGCAGTGAGTAGCTTCTGGGTAAGCTGTTAGGAAGATGAACGGGTACCTTGACCCATTCTGAGCAGCACCTTCTAGGCGAGAAATGGGGCATCCAAGATGCCACCCATGTAGACAAATCTCCGTGAGAGTGAGGATAACGGCAAGGGGAAAAACTGAATCTGGCAGTAGTTTTCCCTGAATACTTAACTGTTATCTGTTTTCATTCACTTACATTTTTATTTGATATTTTGGGGGATTTTTTTTGCCTTTTTCCTTAGCTTCTGTACTGTCTTTCTTATGGGACAAATAGGAAGTACTATTTTTGGCAAGACAGGATTTTCTGTCCTGTTGATTGATGGGTTAATTTTTATTGAGCACAGCACGCTACAAGCAGAACCAAAACTCCAAGACAGAATTCCAGCTCTAGGAATTTATGTTCTAATGAAAAGGATGACAGACAACACATGCTGTCCTCCTCCCAGTTTCTTTCTTTTATGAATATCCCCTCCTATTTCTCTCTCTTAAGATAAGTCTACATAAGCAAAAAGTGCATACTGAGGCAATTAGACATATAACTTGGGCCCAGAAACATGCTATCAAAACAACAAAGACAGCCAATTGGATCAAGCAACCCGGTCAGGGCCTGGAGTCCGGTTTCATGGAAAGAGTTTCACTAATCATATTCGCTGAGTAGCTGCTCAATATCAAGCTTTAAAAGAATCAAATATTCCTCCAGATTCTTTTGGTATCATTCTATATCAAGTTAGATTCAATTATGTCAGGTTAGATTTTTAAAAGTTACATTTTTGGAGTATGTATTAGCTTAAAACAGAAGTCCCTTCACTGAAATACAACTCAATACTGTATGGCATAACTTCATGAAGAGCTGATGATTTTATTTTTTAAGTCATTTGAAGTATGCTTCATTGTCCCTCCGAGGCCATGATATAAGGATCCATATGATCATTTCTTTAGCAAATTAGTGGCCCCCAAAGAAATTTCCCTTTCCAAACCATTCTCTTTCCCTTCTCTCAAGCACTCAGAGCTAAATAATTGGGTGGGTGCGTGGTTAGTTGCTCAGCCACTCTCTTTGTGACCCCATAGACAGTAGCCTGCTAGGCTCCTCTGTCCATGGAATTCTCTAGGCAAGAATACTGGAGTGGGTAGTCATTCCCTTCTCCAGAGGATCTTCCTGACCCAGAGATAGAAAATGCAGGCAGATTCTTTACTGTCTGAGCCTAGAATGTTTTGCAATTTGCTTAAAGCAAATTTCAGTGGTGAAATGAACAAACCGTGTCACCCTGAATCAGTCACTGTATTTCCAAACTATCATTTCTACATCTATAAAATGAAGTGTATGGGAGATGATGAAGTCCAGCTATGAAGCACCAACACACACATTCTTATATGACTTTTGATCTCATTCATATCTTTATTTGATTATAATAAAACCTTCGTAAAAGCCCTGCCCATGGGCTGTATACCCCTGGTTCCTCGCACATAAAAGGAAAACACTAAGGGCAGGGAGGTGGGAGGGGGGTTCAGGATGGGGAACACATGTGCAACCCATGGCTGATTCACGTCAATGTATGGCAAAAACCACTACAATACTGTAAAGCAATTAGCCTCCAATTTAAAAAAAAAAAAAAGGAAAGCACTAAATACACCCTGAATGAGTAATTATCCAATGTTCACAACAATGTGTTCTGCTGCATGATGCTTTGAATCCTTCTTTGGAAGGAAGAAAAACCCATATGATAAATTCTCATAATTTATTTGTATATAATTCTTACACCTTATTTTAAAATCTTACATTTAATCTGCCTGTGTGGCTACAGCTAAAATTTTGCCATTTCTTTCTACTCCACTTTTCTCTTACTGAACTCACTGTTGTGCACACTTTTCATAAAAGGCCCAATTTAAAAATAAAGCTAAAACATAGAAGATGAAAGTTGCAGGCAGGTGACTAGGGTTTGGCATGCTGGGAAAGAAGTGAGCATGGTCCCCACACCCATGGAGGCCAGGTTCGCTGCCACCAACCTACCAGCTGACAGCCAATCCAACACCACACAGAGGAAGCAAAGCTCTTTGCTCCCTAACCTAACAAGTTAAACTCCCATGACCCCTAGCAATGGGGCTAATCCTGAAGAACTGGGCAGAATGAGCCAACCAGAGTCCCAGGAGACCCCTGAGATTCTTGTTGCCCATTGAAAGGGTCCACAGTGAGGCATATGGTCAAAACACTTCCAACAAGGTTAAATGTGCAGGTTTTATTTTTTCCTAACGAGTCAGAGGTTCTCCTCTAAACAAAAAGCCTAGCCAGGATACAGAGATCATGTCCTCAGATAGATGGATGGCAGGGAGTTAAAAGCTGGATTATGGGGAAAGACAGAAGAGGAACAGGAAAGAGAGATGGGAAAGTAACTGTACCTGTGGAACTGGTTTTCCGGTACTAAACCTCCAGAGCATTTGATAGGCAATGCTTCCCTCTAGTGGACAAATGGGATAAGCACAGGTTCCAATTAAATGCCCGTAACATGTTGAAAAGCAGAGACATTGCTTTGCCAACAAAGGTCCGTCTAGTCAAGGCTATGGTTTTCCAGTGGTCATGTATGGATGTTGAGAGTTGAACTGTGAAGAAAGCTGAGTGCCAAAGAATTGATGCTTTTGAACTGTGGTGTTGGAGAAGACTCTTGAGAGTCCCTTGGACTGCAAGGAGATCCAACCAGTCCATCCTAAAGGAGATCAGTACTGGGTGTTCTTTGGAAGGAATGATGCTAAAGCTGAAACTCCAGTACTTTGGCCATCTCATGCGAAGGGTTGACTCATTGGAAAAGACTCTGATGCTGGGAGAGATTGGGGGCAGGAGGAAAAGGGGACGACAGAGGATGAGATGGCTGGATGGCATTACCGACTTGATAGACATGAGTTTGGGTGAACTCCGGGAATTGTTGATGGACAGACAGGGAGGCCTGGCATACTGCGATTCATGGGATTGCAAAGAGTCGGACACGACTGAGCAACTGAACTGAAATGAACAATTTAGGACATGAGTTTGAGTAAACTGGGAGTTGGTGATGGACAGGGAGGCCTAGGTCGGAGAAGGCAATGGCACCCGACTCCAGTACTTTGCCTGGGGAAATCCCATGGACAGAGGAGCCTGGTAGGCTGCAGCCATCTATGGGGTCCCACAGAGTCGGACACAACTGAAGCAACTTAGCAGCAGCAGCAGCAGGGAGGCCTAGTGTGCTGCAGTCCATGGGGTCGCAAAGAGTCAGACAGGACTGAGCGACTGAACTGTAACTGAACTGTAGCAATTTAGGAGCATTTTTTTGTTGCTTGG
Source organism: Aepyceros melampus (assembly GCA_006408695.1). Classification (NCBI taxonomy): domain Eukaryota; kingdom Metazoa; phylum Chordata; class Mammalia; order Artiodactyla; family Bovidae; genus Aepyceros; species Aepyceros melampus. The sequence continues at coordinate 99,924 of SJXQ01012632.1, forward strand.
GATTTCTGTCTAGTTTTAGGCTTCGCTGATGGCTCAGCAGGTTAAAAAAAATCTTGCAATGCAAGAGACACAGGGGACGCGGGTTCAATGGCTGGGCCAGAAAGATCCCCTACAGGAGGAAATGGCAAATCACTTCAGTATTTCTGCCTAGGAAATCCATGGACAGAGGAGTCTGGCGGGCTACAGTCCATGGACTTGCGGCGTCTGATATGACTGAGCACATTAGCTACACACACATATTTAGTTTTAAGATTATCTTGTTTTTAAATATTAAAATGAAAAAAAAAACCTTTTACCAAAACAAAAAACTTCTTATAAAAGAATCTGTATGACTTTTCTCCTATTGCTTTCTCCACTTATTTTCCCATGATGTCCCTTTCTACTTCAGCTGTGCTGGGCCCTGTCAGCAAACCACTTGGCCCTGCTCCCTGAAATGGCCTGAGGAAGGTTTTACCTCATGCGCTGTCTTCTTGAGGCCCACAGGGAAGGGAATGGGGTGGAAATCTGCTCTCACTGCTCCCTTCTACTGGAAGGCTCTGTTCTTCCTTCCTCACATGGCTGCTTCCTTCTCACCACTTAGCTCAGCTCAGAGGCCACCTGGCTATGGCAGCCCCAATCTAACCCAGTCTAGCCCCACCTTCCCAGGGTGTCAATCCATGGCACATGATCATTCTTCTGGCTTCATACAATCCATCACTTTTCAAAATTATGTTGTTTACTTGTTTCCTTATTTTCTGATTCTCTCTCCCCCAATTACAATATAAGCTTCATAATAGTAGGGATGTTATCTGGCTTTTTTTTTCACTGAATATATGGGATTGCTCAGCCTCGCATTATTGACATTTTGGTGTGGATGATTCATTGATGTGGGAGGCTATCTTGTACACTGTAGAGTGTTTGGTAACTGCACTGACTTCTACTAACTAGACATCACTAGATGGACCCCCTCTCCTAATGTGACAACCAAAAATAGTTCAACATTGGCCAACGTTCTCTGGGGACAGTATGGCCCCTGTTGAGGACCAGTAACGTAAAACATGGGCCCCTGAGGAACATGTGTTAAAAAACAATGTGACTCACTTGTCCTATTGTTCCTTATTGATATTCACATGAAGAAAAAAAGCAACTAGGCTCTCCCCGCTTTATCTCAGATTCACGTGTATAGTTGCATCTAATTGTATCACAATTTGAGTTGTTCATGGAGAAGGCAATGGCATCCCACTCCAGTACTCTTGCCTGGGAAATCCCATGGATGGAGGAGCCTGGTGGGCTGCAGTCCATGGGGTTGCTAAGAGTCAGACACAACTGAGCGACTTCACTTTCACTTTTCACTTTCATGCACTGGAGAAGGAAATGGCAACCCACTCCAGTATTCTTGCCTGGAGGATCCCGGGGATGGGGGAGCCTGGTGGGCTGCCGTCTATGGGCCCGCAGAGTCGGACACAACTGAAGCGACTCCGCAGCAGCAGCATGTCCAAGCACTAGATAATGTTATAGGAGCTTGTCACACAGCAAGCTCTCAATAAATATTTTTGAAAGAATGAATGATCAAGAATATTTATCTCCTAAGTCTTCTCTTCCAATAGCAATATTTTTGTCTAACATCTTGCCATCTCTAATGTTAGAAAAGTGGGGACACGGAAATGCAGAATTTCCTTTGGGAACTGCAAGGTACGAAACCTCTAACCATCACTGGCAGAGGAAGCAGATTAGGATTGAAAATTACTAGTACTAGGTTTAATTTCTAAGACTGATTATATATGTTTTCCCCTGTCTACACAGCAAAAAGTCCTATTTTATTCAGGCAAGGTTATCTAAACAATAGAAAGTAAAGTCGCTCAGTCATGTCCAACTCTTTGCGACCCCATGGAAGTTTTCAGGGAAGCATGGCTCTGTGCAAGGATGACTCACAAATTTGTGAAGTGTTCCATATTTGTGGGGGGGGGGGGAGGTTCCCGCATAGCTCAGTTGGTAAAGAATCCCCTACAATGCAGGAGACCCCAGTTTGATTCCTGGGTTGGGAAGATCCGCTGGAGAAGGGATAGGCTATCTACTCCAGTATTTGGGGGCTTCCCTTGTGGCTCAGCTGGTAAAGAATCTGTCTGCAATGTGGGAGACCTGGGTTCAATCCCTGGGTTGGGAAGATCCCCTGGAGAAGGAAAAACAATAGAAATACACAGAAAAGATATAGAAAAGAACATCAGATGATAAAGAAAAGTCTCACCTTCTTATTAATTATCCTATTAATAAATGCCATTTGGTAGTATGAGTCAGCCTAACTGATTTAAGAAAAGATGTAAACTGAAGAAAATGCACAACCCATCATCCCAGAACCCTTTTTAAGAGCGTTGTACCCTTTTCTTGGCAATGCTAGTACTACGCTGTAGGGACCAAACACCTGCCTCCATTATGTCTTTTAAAGCAAATATTTTCACTTCCTTACTTAATTGTAGAACCATCTTTATAAGACCTGTTTTGATAGCTTGCTTATATCAGGGCTACTTTTTCTTATTGTATCATTTTTCCCTGCTTTTTCCCCATAGAGAATATAATGATATCATATACCACCCCAGTGCATAAAACAAACAAATTCTAGCTGCTCTGGTGTAAGCCGTGTTAAGGTCCCAAGGTGGTGACCAGTAAGCCCCACCATCCTGTTCTCCCTCTCCCATCCTCCTCTCACCGTGAAAACCACAGAGCACTCTCTGTGAGGCTACAGGGCTCCTGAGTACAGATAGGAGCCAACAGGTCATACCCATGGTGATCCCAAAACTTTAAAAAGTATTCTAATACCTACTATTAATTACAGGTAAAGAGTGGCCCTCGTTGAACTCGCTAGTGTGTGATTTCCAACATCTGTTCATTTAGTAGGCACTTTGTTTGTGGATTGCATCATGTGTCAGGCTCTGCCAAGAGCAGGGAATACACGTGAGACAGACAGGGACCCTGCTTTCACAGCGGTTAGTGTCGTGGGAGGCAGTGGGAAAAGCAGGTGAGTATAAGGAAGGTAGCCAGTGTGACGACGGAGCAAATACAGAGGGAAGAACACAGGGGGTGCGGCCAGCGGGAGACTCACAGCCCAAGGAGGGCTTTCTGGAGGTGGAGATATAGATAGATGAGGGAAGAGTTCGGAAGAAAGTTTCCAGCTAAGAGAATAACAAGCGTACACAGTTCCTCCTCAACTGGAAGAACTGGCAGAAGCTGTTTCAACGGAGCCTCAAGTGTGTAGGGGACAGAACATGGAAAGGAGGGAAAGACGAGGCTGGAGAGGTGAGCAGAGCGCACATCACAAAGGGTCTTGTTAGTCATTGTAAAAAGTCTGTATGTTAGTTGGACGGCAATGTAAACCTCTCGAGAGATTATAATACGGGAAACGATGTGACCGAGCTGCAGTGTGAAGAACGGCAGCAAGACTGATACATGTGATCAATAAGGAGAACGTTGTAGCAATGGAGATGAGAGACGATGGTGGTCTGAGTCAGAAAATGGTCACTGAGATGAAGACAGATGGATTCAAGAGATACTCAAAATTAGACCTGCTTAGTTAAATATGGTACCCCACTCCAGTACTCTTGCCAGGAAAATCCCACGGACGGAGGAGCCTGGAAGGCTGCAGTCCATGGGGTCGCTGAGGGTCGGACACGACTGAGCAACTTCACTTTCCCTTTTCACTTTCGTGCATTGGAGAAGGAAATGGCAACCCACTCCAGTGCTCTTGCCTGGAGAACCCCAGGGACAGGAAAGCCTGGTGGGCTGCCATCTATGGGGTCGCACAGAGTCAGACATGACTGAAGTGACTTAGCAGCAGCAGCAGCAGTTAAATATGAGGTGGAGGGAGGTGAAGGTAAACAACGCTTCTGTCTTGAGCCACTGATAGATGGAGATTCCATCCCCAAAATAGTGGAACTAATATGGGCAGAAAGATAATTAGTTTTATCTGGACATGTTGGGGAACATACCTGAGGGACAAGTGAGTGTAAATAATCAAGATGTAGTTATGTATGTGAATTTGCAACTCAGAACTGCGGGCAACAAATAAAGAACGAATAAAGATTCAGAAGTCATCAGCACTATGTGCTAGGTGATCCTTGAAGACATGAAAATACTTAAGACATCCAGAAGATTTTATAGAGAAAGAAAAATAGAATCTACAATAGAACTTTGTGGGACACAATACCTGTAAGGGGCAAACAGGGAAGGAGGAGGCCCATAGGAAACAGAGAAGGAAAAGAAACGGAGGTAGAAGGCACGTTTCTGGAAGCCAAAGGAAGAGAATGTCCCAGAAAGGAGAGTGGTTGTCTATGTTGAACTTTGCTGGGAGACAACTGAGATGTGTTGTTTAGATGTAGCCAGAAGGCAGTCCTTAGTGACCTTGGTGAAAATAGCATCGGCGGAAGTCATAAGATCAGAAGTCACACTGTTATAAGGTCAAATGAAGATGGGAAAGTAGAAACAATAATGAAACAATCCTTAGGAAGATTTTCTATAAAAGAAAAGGAAGTGGTACGGTGATAGCAAAATAGAAATGTGAGCTCAAGGGAGGTTTTCTGTTTGGTTTATGTGGAATACTGACGGCAAGGAAAGTATGATTATTTCTATTATATAGAAAATGAAAGAGGTTAAGCAATTTGCCCAAAGTTATATAATCAACAGAACTAGGATTCAAACTTAGGTGTGTCTGGCTCCAAAGTCTTTGTTCTTAATGATAAAAAGTACACAGCTTAATTCTAGGTACTGGCTTCCCAACAGAATTTACTGTATTAGAATCATATTCCAATAGTACTAGGGGAAAAAAGTATCTCTCATGCACCCCAGGCCTATTTAATAGACCAGGTAACTGAAGCTAACCGTGTCTGGCTTAAGCTTGCACAGCTCACTGGCAGCAAATCTCAGCTCGAAGTTCAGTGCTGTCTTCTTTTATTCTCTCATAACATTTCCACTTGGTTTAGAAGCAGATGTGGAACTGGAAAGTAAAGCATAAAGTACCTTGATAAGACAACAGATTGGGTTATGCTACTTAGATTTGCTGTGTGAATATCTATGTCTCTCTTCGTTAAAGCTAAACTGATCTCTGAAAACTCTGCTTCACATTCTAAGATGTGAATAAGTAGAATTCTGAAGATACATACTGAGCTTCCCATACATTATATTACTAGTAAAAATTATCAAAATCAGCACTGTCAGCTCAGTGTCAGTTGGTCATTCACCTGGCCAAACAAGTATATAATTATTGCCAAAGCTGTCTTCAGGGAAATGAGTGTATCATTTTCGCATGCCTGGTTTGGTTTATCCAACAGTTATATAATTACAGATTGGATAATTAAGGGAAGTTATAAAAATGAGAGAATGTAAAACCATAGTGAAATAGAAAATAATTATTTATGAAACTCTGCAGTGGAGGCAGTTAACCTTTTCAAGTCTGTATGCACATCAGATTCAGTTCAGTGACACAGTGGTTTAAAGCATGGAAAAATAAGATTTACACACATACTTATATTCTCTTCATCAGATCTCAATACTTCTTAGTGAGTTCAGCTTCTGTCCTTCTCAACTAAATCTTTTTATAAATTCACTGATGAAAGTTTGTTCAGATTAGTATCTAGTTTTATTTATTGCTATTATTCACTTTTGCCTGATAGAGCTTTATCCATGCTATATATGCTCTTATTTTATGATTTTAAGAATCTTATAGATATCATTTAATTAAACTTCTTGAAAAATTTAAAAAAAAAACATGGGAATGAATAAGTAGGTGAGGAGTGCCATCTAGACAGGGTAAGTCCTTGGCACCTGCTCAAATACCTCCTATGTACACCTACCTGCACCAAAGTTCTTGTCTCTGATTCAGCTTTCAGTGATTCAAACTAAAACACTACTTACATGGAGCATGTGCTCTGAAATCAGATTGCCTAGCTCAATGCTAATCAGACATGTGCTAATTTTGTGACCTAAGGCAAGTTACTTATACGCTGCCCCTGCCCCCGGTCTCAGTTTATTCAGTAGACTGTGAGGATATACCGGAGAAGGCAATGGCACCCTACTCCAGTACTCTTGCCTAGAAAATCTCATGGACTGAGGAACCTGGTAGGCTGCAGTCCGTGGGGTTGCTACTAGTCAGACACAACTGAGCGACATCACTTTCACTTTTCACTTTCCTGCATTGGAGAAGGAAATGGCAACCCACTCCAGTGTTCTTGCCTGGAGAATCCCAGGGACGGGGGAGCCTGGTGGGCTGCCGTCTATGGGGTTGCACGGAGTTGGACACGACTGAAGCGACTTAGCAGCAGCAGCAGTGAGGATATACATAGTATCTATTTGGGGGATACTATCCTCTACGAGTCTCTCTTATTCCTACATATCTTCTTAAGACCCTGACAGCCCTTTGTTCCACACTTCTCAAGCATTTTTCAAAGCAAGCAGCCATGCAAGACAGAGATGACATCTTCCGCAGAGCAAAGCATAGGCCTATTTACCACCCATCATAAAAGGGTCAGGTTTCCTAAGCTTAGGGTTCCCTTCCTACAACACCACACACTACATGCTTCTCCAGGGGATCTTCCCAACTCAGGGATCAAATCCAGGTCTCCTACATTGCAGGCGGATTCTTTACCAGCTGAACCACCAGGGGAGCCCCTATACAATGGCATTCCCACACAACTTCAGGCCCGGAGGAACTATACACACACGTCGATGCTCATGCTGTGAGCTGAGCTGTGAGTAATAAAGTCCTCTTTCTGACCCAGGAGACTTGTGTGTTCTGCCAGCATCCAAAAGTTTGCAAATAGAACACAATTTAAGATCCTTTGCACCTCTTGGTATATAACAAAATTTAAAGATGAAATGAGTTTGTTCATTGAAAGTGTTTAGCACTCTTGGCACTTGGTAAGCACTCAGTAAATACTGGCTCTAACTACATCATAACCATCAAACTTTGAGTATGCCATGGGAGTACCACATAAATAAAAGTGTGTACATGCTTGAAATCCCATTAGCAGACATTCAATCCTGTGTGTTAAGTGTTTGTATATTTCCAGGAGTATACCTTTATACATTCCAGGTACAAAGGCCCACAGAAAGGCTCCTTATGAACTCCTCTTTGCCATCAACATCTCAGTGACTACCAGTATTCATTTCTCATAGAAGAACCTCGCAGGGGAAGTCTTAGGACATGTTCATTTTATATGATTAGGAAAGAGATTGTGAACATGAGGTGTTAGCCAAACAAACAAACCTGAGTAGGAGCCACAGGTCTTACCATGAGGATGGTATCCATCAATATCTATCTGGCTCATTATTGTATTTCCAACATATAGCACAAGGCCTCCAGGTGGCCCGCCTGCCAATGCAGGAGACTGGGTTGGCAGAGACTGGGTCAATCCCTGGGCTGGGAAGATCCCCTGGAGGAGGGCATGGCAACCCACTCCAGTACTCTTGCCTGAAGAATCCCATGGACAGAGGAGCTTGATAGGCTACAGTCCATGGGGTCACAAAGAGTTGGACATGACTGAAGCAACTTAGCACACACACAGTACAAAGCCTGACATAAAGCACAGGGTCAGCAAGTCTTTTTGGATGAATGAATGCTATTCCAGAGATAAGCGAAGGGAGATTTTCTTTGCTGTCCATAAGACTTCTGAGTCACTCCAGCGTTCCCATCCTCAAATTATCCCCACCAAACAGGGCAATCATTTTACCCACTATACAAGGAGCTCCATCAAAAAATCTAAGATGAAAAGAAAAGAAAATAACAAAACAAATTTTTGACCTACTTTGTTATGCATTGAAAGGCACACTTTGGCAGACAAAAAGGCTCAGTGCTATATAATTGTCATCAGTGTTTCACTTAATATTTTAATGAGCTGAACAACTGACATCTTGGCTGAATACGTGTCTTTTGTCGGTCTTGTTACCAAGCAAAAAAAAAAAAAAAAAAAGTGGTATAAAAACTTGCCCTTTTTAAAAACTCATAATTTCTTAAAACATAAATACATCCCAATTGCCACTTGGATTTGTACAAAGATGATTCCTGTCACCCTTCCTCCTTCCTTGCAAGCCAGCTCTTCTCATATTTTCCTTCTCCTCCCTCAGAGTTGGGTTCCAGACTCCTATGCTGCTTCCTGGACTCAGAGCAGATCTTTCTGAGCCAGGACATGTCTGCCAGGACAGGCGGTGCCATTTTTAGCTATTTCTCTCCTCTCTTCTCCCTAATCCTTCCCAGAAAAACATTGATACATTTATTTTAATATTCCTTCTTTCCCCTCCACTGGCAAAGTTTTCTCTATATCAGATAATTTTCTCTCTTTGTTCCATGCACTTCTTTTTTCTTTTCTCTTTGTCCCCCCTTTCATTTTCCTCTCTCTGGGGAGGGTGATTGACTGGGAACCACAGGACCATCAAGAGGCAATTCTAGAAAAGCAGGGGACACTGGTAACGTGATTCTAAATTGGGAGGGAACAACAGAAAACTGACTATCCCTTAAGCAATGTGGTATTTGCATTCCTTCTTTGCCAGCCTTTGAAAATAAGCATTAAAATTCTTCCCATCACATAGATGGAAAAACAAAGGACTGAAAGGTTAATTTGCGACACTAAGTCTAACAGAAGATAAATGGTAGTACTAAGATTTGGGCCCAGACAGTGACTCCAGGACCCCTGGTTACCCCTATGCTTCTCCCTTGAGCCCAGATTTGAGAGACGAATGTGAGTTACCTAAACAAATGAAGGAGAAGCCAAGTTCTTCTAGGCAGAGGGCCGAGCATTATACAGAGACCTAAAGATGTGAACTAGCTTAACAAGTTAGGGGAACCACAGTGACCATGGGGAAGTAACCAGGAAACAAAATAACTAGCAAACTTCAGAAACTCATTTATGACATAGCTGGGGAGTGGTAAACACATAGAGTTCATATTCAGGAGATGATCAGTTGGAATGACAGCTCCATTTCTGGTTAGTGTGTTAAACTCTCTAAGCAGCTATTTCCTCATCCTAAAACTGGAACGACACACATTTCACAGTTTAATAGCAAAGATTTTAAAAAGATAACATACGAAAAAGCTTGTAAACTGTGGCGTTCTATGCAAATATCTTTCTCTCTTAGCTTCTCTCTCTGTAATGGAAAGTGGGTTCAGCACAGGGACTCAGAAAACAACTGTAGAGTAAAGGACATTCCAGGGGCCTGGAAAAATCTTGCAGGCAGCCTTCAGTCCAGAAGTAATTTTTTTCTAGCCTGAAGTCTGGGAGGTTTGTAAGACCCATCCTAACCCAGCGGTACAGAGAAAACGGTTTTGCCAAAGGCATTAGTCAAGCATATTTCCACCAGAGGAAAGTTGTATCTTTGACCTTCAGCATTTTATGGATTTTATGAAATATGATAAGAACATAAAAGACTAAAATGAAAAAAACACCAGACTCTATATCTTAAAAATTGAACTTTGCAAAAATAACAAAGAATCTCCAGAATCTGTATGTACGTGTTCATGTGTGAGTGTTAGTCACTAAGTCATGTACCATTCTTTGTGACCCCATGGACTGTGTAGCCTTCCAGGCTCCTCTGTCCATGGAATTCCCCAGGCAAGAATACTGGAGTGAGTTGCCATTCCCTTCAAATCTGTATATTCACTCTAATCCAATGAGCTGGTGTAGGGTGCAGGGTCAGCTTGGGACACAGACTGGGGTAAGAGCAAGGCTGATTAATAGGTGAAGAAATGGCCTGTGATGGAAGAAGATGCCAAGGCCAATGCAAGAGCTGCTCCCCCAACCACTCCTGGGTTTTAGTACATGGAATGATTTGGAGCCATTTACAAGTTGTGTAATACTAGCTGGAAGAAAGGTCAAGCTGTTATGTTTTGAGGGCCCTTCCCTATCCCCAGGCTCCACTCAAGGCCCCTCAGCAATAAACAGGCAACATCACTGCTCTCTTAGAGCTTATGTTCTGGGCCAGCTGGGTGGGGATAGAGAGTATAAATGAACTGAACAATTTCAGATAAAGTGCTAAGTGGCACATAGGAGTGATTGGTAGTGTTTGCCAACTGGATGGATAGATAAATGAGGCCTAGGATTCTCTCAAAAGACCACTTTTGTATAGCAAGGCAGTAAAACCACCTGTCTTCATGGACAAAGCCACTTAAAGCAGTCATTCAAATTTAAGTTATTCAGCCAACAGTTCCTAAGTATCTAGCCTATACCAGGCACTATACTAGGGACACAAAGACAAAATATATCCCAGGCACTCAACAATCCTTTTATTGAGAAATCAGCTTCTGCTTGTTCTATCTTCTACTGAATTTGCCCATTTTCAGAATCAGCCTGCATGTACCTCCTTCCAGGAGGGACATAAAAGGCCTGATGCCTACAGGTTTGTAGAGACTGGATGGTCCAGGCCTCCTGAGTAGGAGAAGTAGGTGGTGACATTTTCACAAGGCAGATGGCTCCTTGCTGGAGTTTTCCACCCCACTCAGAATCTCATGTTGAACCAGTAGTGAGAATGAAGGTTAAGGATCAGGCAAGGCAGAGACCAATTCTCTCCCAAGCATGAGTCCACATACTATTTAATTTGTAGACAAGTGACCCAACCACAGAATGTTCTGGAAGCCTAAGATGTTTAGAAACCTAGAATGTTTCGGAAGTCTAGAAGTTTGCCTTCTATAAAGAGGAGTGGGAAATAATGACAGAGGAAGAATATCACTGGCTGCTATTTCCATAGAGCTGAGAAGAGTCCCATGACTGTAGTGTAGGTCCCCATACCACTGGCTCTCTGAGCCTACAAACATGCATAGAGACACAGGTCATTAGGATGGCTTTGGCCATCTTATTATTAATATTTAAGTTATGTGAGGAAACAAATCCAGCCAGTTTCTTCTCTAAGTCCCACGGAACCTTTGGGGGAAAGCCTAATCTTTCTTGCCAAGATATAGAGCTTCTTCCAGGTGCTTGTTAATCCTCCTTTTTATTTTATTGTTTTTTATTGAGCTGACAAAACCATTTAATTTGTGAGTTCAAAGTTGCGACCAGAGAACACTGAATTTATGAGTGTGTAAAGGTTTGGAAGGTGGAAAACAGCCCAGACAAGCAGCTAGAAAGACGAAGGAGGAAACACAGGTGCTGAGAATGGAAAATAATCTACCCCCAGAGGCAAATGAAAAACATAATACAGAACAAAAAAGAACACATGGGTCTACCTGAAACTTGCTGTGAATCTCTTTTCTCAAAAAAAAAAAAAAAAAAGGTGATTTAATATGTAAGAACAAATGGATGTGTCAACTGAAGTTGCCTTCAGGAAGAAAGTCAATCCATTAATCCAAGACATAAATAAACAAGCCACCATCTTAGACAACATGCTTGAAAAACTGACAAGGCAAATCTGCTCTAAGTTGATAGGCTGAAGTTGGAAAAGTGGCCCTGGATTCTGTTTGCTTTCTGCTGACTTGATGAAGATTTATGATGGTGGTCCTCCCCAGCCTCCAGCCCTCCTCTCCCCACATTCATATACAGGCACCCCACTCAGAGACCAGTGTGACTGCCTTTGAAGCATGTTGAGATGCCACACTGAGCTGTTACTCTGGCCTCTTTGGGCCCTAAGAGTTAGCAGGTCAGTTTTTCTAGACAGGCTTTGGTGTGACTTCTTGCCCTTTCCTCACTTTAAGTGGTAGGAAACAGTTTTTTGTTTGAAATTTACATGTATCATCACAGGACATGAGTGAGAAATACATGACTAATGTAAATTTTATATTCTATAATATCATTAGTATGGATTTTGATAACTCTTTTTTATTTTTGTTTTCTTTCAGTGATGGAGGAAGCCTGATTAGGATTCAAGCTTTCCTTCAAGGTGGAAAATTCTATCATGAACCCTATATTCAGGACTCTGAATGGGAACCTAGGCCCTTTTCTTTGAATACTGGGTAAGGCTGATATATTCCTGGATAGACAGAAGGAGGAGAGTGGTCCCTGAACAGAACCACTGCCCCTCTAGATCAGTAGCTATGTTTCACATCTTAAGTGACAGAACAAACTCAGTTGTAAAAGTCCTGTTCTAAAAATGAAGCTGAATGCGTTCTCAAATGGAGAAGGCAATGGCACCCCAGTCCAATACTCTTCTTGCCTGGAAAATCCCATGGACGGAGGAGCCTGGTAGGCTGCAGTCCATGGGGTCACTAAGAGTTGGACACGACTGAGCGACTTCACTTTGACTTTTCACTTTCACGCATTGGAGAAGGAAATGGCAACCCACTCCAATGTTCTTGCCTGGAGAATCCCAAGGATGGGGGAGCCTGGTGGGCTGCCATCTATGGGGTCGCACAGAGTCGGACATGACTGAAGCAACTTAGCAGCAGCAGCAGCAGCAGCAGCTGTTCTAAAGAATGAATCCTGGAGGGGATAAAACAGACTACAAAGATGAGGGTTATCTTATCTTCAGTACTTAGTGCCTGGCGTGGAGGAAATGTTCTATTAATAATATTTTGAATAACTGGAAGTACCCTTCTCCTCATTGGTATATTTATCAAGCATCTGACAAAACACTAAAAATCGAAGTGAACGTGAAAGTCAGTCATGTCCGACTCTTTGTGAGCCCACTTTATTCAAGTTTCTCAACTTCCCTCACTAGTGAATATTTTGCCAGTGGCAGAATGAACCTTCTGGACTACCCTATGCCCCGTCCTTCTCTCTTTAAAACCTGAAGGATCCCTCACCTGTGAGACCTGCTCTGGCCTTGGTCTGGTGGCTCAGAGGGTAAAGCGTCTGTCTACAATGCGGGAGACCTGGGTTCCATCCCTGGGTCGGGAAGATTCCCTGGAGAAAGAGATGGCAACCCACTTCAGTACTCTTGCCTAGAAAATCCCATGGATGGAGGAGCCTGGTGCAGGCTACTGTCCATGGGGTCGCAGAGTTGGACACGACTGAGCGACTTCACTTTCACTTCACCCAGTTTGCAGATGGCTGTTGCCTTGCAGTGCCCTCTCATCACAGAGATCAGAGAGCACAAGCTCTCAAGTCTCTTCTTATAAATGCACTAATGCCATTCGGGATGGTCCCACCCCAATGATCTCATTACCTCCCAAAGGCCCCACCTGCTATACAATCAGATTGGTGGTTTAAGATTTCAGAATATGAATTTTGGGGAGACAAGCATTCAGTCCATAAGAGTGCCATCTGGCACTTCTGTGGCCTTGAAAAATAGACTTTGTATGTATTTAATATTTTCATTTTTTACTTAAGTTTGGTAAATCTTCTGAATGTAGACAAGATTAAAAATGAGTAATAAGTCTTAAGTTGTTCTTCCTCTTTTTTGCCTCTATCGCTTGACATGTTTCCTGTTTCTTTGCTGGAGCATCTCCAGCAAAGATGCTAAAGCATCTCCCTTTAGTTTTTAGTTTTTCTCTTTAGTTTTTAATAGTTCCATAAAGCCTCAGTCTTACCCAGCCCTACTTTGAGTTAGTTTGTCTTGTTACTTTTTACTTTTGGTCAGTGGAGAAACTCTACAGCTTGTCAGGATATGTCTCTGTAGGATGAGAACTAGAGAGAAAATTCTGACAAGCAGAGTATTTATTTGATAAGCTCTCTCATGTGAAGTCAAATCCTCTCTTTGACTTATCAGGACAGGTGGTAGAGAAGCTTTTTAGATCTTTTTTCTTCTAGGAAACCTTGCACATCTGGAGCAAAAGCCTCCTTTCTTATCTTTTGCCATATTGTTCAAAGCTTTTAAGGAAAAAAAACAGCAAAGAGAAAATCGGTTTTCATCTAGAGATGGCTCCTTTCAGAAGCCCTGGACTGCAGAGTGATATTTAGAAGGCAGGAGGTCACTCTTTTGAAGTCCAACAGCTGTCTCTTTATCATGCTGACAATTTCTGGCTGAAAAGAACATCTGAAAAACATATTTCCCAACATGAAAGTTGAGGCAGCCCTTTACCCTGCCGTCTCCCGCTCTGGTCTCTACAGGAGTGCCTCCAAACAACCCTCATGTTGTAAGAGTGGCAGGCCCACTCTTTCCATCCCACTCTGCTTCACAGCCTTTTGAAGGTCCCTTCTTATCCTCCTCTCTCTCAACCCCACTTCTGTAGGTGTTTTGAATTTTATACTTCAGAGATGAGAGGAAAGTTAGTGTCTCAATGACAACATTCAAGTGGCATTTTGGCCCCTGCAGAAATGAATAAATCATCACATCCACTTTGAAACTGGGAACTGAGGGGGATTGTAGACCATATGAACTTTGGGGACCTCACTCAGAACCCTCAGTAAGGTTCTGAGTGATGCTTTAGGAAGACGTTTGACATCTTGCCATGATCCTGCCTATAACCTTGAAAGGACATAGGGGCAACCATTTTCGCTAGTCAGAAAGCCCAGGAATGGGCCTCTCTGAGAAAAAAATAATTTATAGAATAAATATTTAAATAATAACAACAACCAATTTTATTGAACATTTACTCTGTACCAGGTACTATAAAGTGTTTTTAGAAGCACCATCTCATTTAATCCTGCCACCAGTCCTATAATTTCTTCATGTACAGATAAGGAAACAGAAATACGTACAGCAAACCAAAAGAGTGTGTGTGTGTGTGTGTGTGTGTGTGTGTGCATTGTTTGATGTTGCCAACAAAATGGAAATTGAACGACCTGTCCATTAATAGAGAAATACTTAAGTATGTTTTTAAGTAAAAAAGTAATTTATACTATAATAATGATTTTAAAACAACTCTGTTTTAGCCAGAGAGAAAGAAGAGAGGATCAAAAGAAATTTGGATACGATTAAAAGTGAACACATAGTAGGAGCTAGGAAGCCCAAAGCCTCTCAGAAAAAACTCTTGCCTTATTCTAGACCAGTTTCTCGGCCCTTAAGAAGCTTTCTGTATAGTACGTCTTACTGGACTGTCAAGCATAGCAACCTCTTTGGGATGCTGATGAAAGATCTAGTAAGGTGAACAGCTAGGGTGATGGAATTTATCATCCAAATCAGGACTCTCTTAAGAATAGAAGGGGTGTTATCACAACTGCTTTGGGCAACAGGCACGACCCAGGAGAAGGCTGAGCAGACCAGAATGCATGGTCTCGTGCACAGGAGACCCTCCAGAGAACAAGCCCCAGACAACCCCACATACAGCTGTGACTCTGGTTCCAGGTCTGCCTCCTTTGGCTCCAAGGCTCCATCCAGATTTAACATCCTGCTACGACATCTAGCTTTTCAAGTGTTACGTCTCTTTTCTTCTCATCCTCAACTTATTTCAGGTACCCCTGTCCCAGCAAACTCCCTGGGGTTAGTAGCTTCTACTCCTGTCTCCAAGGGGATGAGATCCTTCTCCACCAAAGGCAACAGAATCAAGACCCTGTCTCACTCTCAGCCTCTGTGAATCACTGTGTGACCACAGGCATCTGCACAGACTCATGGGCAAACACAACCAATGCCTAAGGAGAGAGAGACTGGCTCGCAATCTCTTCCTCTTTGCTCAGGAAGACCAGACAGTCCTAAGCTCCAGGAAACTGAAGGAAAGCCAAAAAAAAAAAAAAAAATCAGGGCTGAGGAAACGCAGAAAGTAAAACTAACTCTATTCCACTCAAATTGTCTCTATCATTTGTCAGGCAGAAAGCCCTGGCCCTAAAATTAAAACATCCTTGTTCTAGCCTCTTTAAATGAAACAATGCAGATGGGAGATTCATCCTCTCCTTTCCTTGCTCACCTGCCACCGCCTGCCTCACATTAGTCACCAGAAGCCTTTTACGCAACATAAAATACAGCCCAGAAGCTGGGCCCATTGATTCATGAACTATATTTGTATCCATTTTATAGGGTTCTAAAGAATCCTAATTTCATGGAGCAAAAAACGTCACTTAAAATATTGTGCAGATGATTTATGAAATCCTCCTCCCTTATCTTTCCAGTGGTTGTTTCTTCTGCTTTGAGTTCCTTAGGTCGGTAGAAACAACTGCTAAATATTTTGTCCCAAACAGCCAGACATGGTAGAGCACTCTCTTACTCAGCTTGTCATGCTCAGCTGCCTCAGTCATGTCCAACTCTTTGCAATCCTTTGGATTGTAGCCTGCCAGGCTCTTCTTCTGTCCATGGAATTTCCCAGGCAAGAAAACTGGAGTGAGGTGCCATTTCTTTCTCCAGGGGATCTTCCCAACCCAGGGATTAAACTGACATTTGTGCATCTTCTGCATTGGCAGGTGGATTCTTTGCCACTGAGCCACCTGGGTAGCCAATTCAGCTTGTTACCCTGGTCAAATTATGTGAGTCAAATCTCGTGCCATGGGAAAGAATGGCTTCCTGTGAAAAATGCCCCACTTGGCAGCTTTAAGCAATATTTGCCCTGAGTTCTCATCCTAGTTGAGGTGGAGGATGAGTTGAGGAGACATCAAAAGGACCCCAAGAACTTTGCTGTTCAACCCAGAGTCCCTTGCCTCTGTAGTTACACCATCAGAGCAAGGTGGAGTGGATGTGGTGCAGAAGGTCAAGTTTAAGGAAAGTCACCTGGGTGGGGATTGGGGAAGAGGGACAGAGGAAGTTAGTGGACAGGCAAAGTGACCAGTGCTGTCCCTTCTCACACAGCAACCCCTGTGCTTTCTGAATAATCACTAACACAAATGACTGAGCTGTCTTCAGTATCTCTAGCTTTAACTGGGAACAGAGGAAGATTCACAGAGACATCTACAGGTCACAGATGGAACTGGATTAAAATAAAGCATGGTGTATACTAACGTGTCAATACGCCAATTTGGATGATTCCATCAAAAACTAAGGTCAATTTACAGGGAGTTAATTGGACCAAATCAACTAGGAAAGAATCTGTCATTTGTTTATCAGTATGAAAATTAATCAGTGTGAGGAGAAAAGAAATTGACATTTGTTGAGCATTTACCATGTGATAAACCCTGATTAATTCTATATTCAGATGCCATCTGATCTCAGAACAGGTCTTGGAGGTAAGAGGTATGAAATCCACTTCACAGACAAGCACGGCTAATACGTGTCAAGTAACCCACCCAAGTTCCCACAGGGAGGAAACACAGTGGAAGAGATAGGTTTAAACCCAGGTCTACATGGGGTCTGAGTCTACCCTCTCTCCGCTCTTCCACTATAGCCAGAAGCTTTCAAATGTATGAACTGACCAAACACACGGCTACTGACAATCATGTGTGTATAATGAGGTTGTAATTTACTCACTCTTCTGTAGATGGGTAAAAAGGAAAACTGGTCGTTTTAGATAAATAGATGAACTATGTGAACTTCCAACTGCTGAGTAACAAGGAGAAAAATAATTAAGGTCCAATCTGCTATAAACCTTGGTCCAAAGAAACCATTTAGAGTCCCTGAGTTTAATGCTCCACCTTTCTAGATAAAGGTACTCAGCAATGTCTCTGTTCTCCTCCCCCTCCTGGCTCCTCTCCAGGATGGCATCTGGATGCATGAGTACCCATGGGACTGGGCTGCTGTTCTTGAACTCTGTGGTAGGCAGGGCCGGGGCCGCAGGCTCCTCGGCCTTCTGCAGGTCCAGGCCACCGGTCTGCTCACTTGCAGCTGTGCTGTTCCTGGTGCTCCTAACGCCTGCAGCTGTCCTCGGGCTTCTCTTTCCCTGCGTGCTCAGCCGCTTCAGTTACGTCCGACTTTTTGCAACTGTATGGACTGTAGCCCACCAGTCTCCTCTGTCCATGGGATTCTCCAGGCAAGAATACTGGAGTGGCTTGCCCAGCCCTCCTCCAGAGGATCTTCCTGATCCAGGGATCGAACCCATGTCTCCTGCATCTTCTGCGTTATAGGTGGGTTCTTTACCTGCTGAGACATCAGGGGAGCCTCTCTTTAACCTAGGTTTCTCTTTAAATTTGGCCAGATGCAGTGGTGCCTCCTAGCTACTTAGCAGCCTCACCTCCACTCTTGCTGGGATGCTTGCCTTGCTGGACACCGTGTGGCCTTCCTACAAATCTCACTTGCGCTCCAGACCAGTGCTGCCCTGAGTCTCCCCAGACATACACGCGGACATATGTAGACACACATGTGCCAGGTGGCCCACCTAGCCTCTGGTGAGCTTGCCAGCCAATGCCTTCAGCAGTGTCAGCGCTTCTGGATGCACAAGGACCCCTGAATGCATTCAGGGTAGGGTGGAATCTGGGTGAGGTCCCTCAGGGAATTCAGGCCCTCCCTTTAGGTCCACATGAGCCATGCCACAACTATTCCTTTGATGTGGCTGCCACCTTTCCAACACCAACAAAGAATATTCAATCAGTTATTCAGACTTCTGCACCCAATCTTAGGTTTATTCAGCAGCCCAGCCAGCCTGGGTAAATGCGGGCCTTAATATTTTTACATAAGACAAAAATGAACTTGAATATCGAGAGGCCTGAAAAGGGGTGTGTGGGGTGGGGAGGAGTAGAAGGAGGGAGCAGTCGCAGACAGTGATCTGTGGGCTGAAAGATGACTACAAAGGGAGGCAGGAAGAGGGCCCACTGCATGGCAGATGAACAAAAGTGGCTGGAGAGAGGGTAGGCCATAGGTGGTTTCTACTTATGTTTTAGAGTGCCCTTTCCCTCTCGATTGAATTTTTATCTTTTTCTTACTACCAACAAGATAACTTCCTTCTAGGAGCCCTGTGACAGTCTGGTCACTTTCAGGGCAGCTGGGCCAACATAGAAATGAGCCTTTTTCTAGGCTGCTTCACCTCCCACCAAAGTCTCCCCAACTTCCCTCACCAGTATCTCCATTTCTGCCCTGTCTACTCTCAGGACCCCAGAGGATTAGTCCACGCACAGGGCCTGCCCCCACCGGGTCCAGCTCCCCCCTTACCCCCACAGCTTCAACACTGCAGGTTGTATTTTGTGCCTGGCAGATCCCAGAAAGAGCTTTGTCTTTAATTTTAAGCTGTTTAAGCTTCCAGATGTCTAATTTCAAATATTTAAACCTTTTTTCCAACAAATCACAAAAATACCAGATGTATAAATGTCCAGTATTAGAAAATATCTTTTTTCTCAAAATGTAACTTTAAATTTTATTAAAGTAACCAAATGTTCCTAACTATTTCCAAATCTTTGACTGCCTCTGTTTAAAGGTTCAAATAAGATAGTTTAGGCTATCGTAGAAAGACCAGAAGGCCCCTCCTAGGGGCTCAAGTTCTAGCGTCATCTATTACTTGAAATGTCTGTCCCCCCTAAATCTTGGTGTTGCAAGCTCAACATCTCATTGATTGAAATCAGCACCTTGTGTCGTCTGCACTCAGCCACTCGCTTCATCCCCACAAAGCACTACTCACATAAGAATGTTGTAAATGCCAGGGATTTCCCTGGCAGTCCAGTGGTTAAGAATCCACCTTGCAACGCAGGGAATGCAGGTGTGATCCCTGGTCGGGGAACTAAGATCCCACATGCCGTAGAGCAACTGAACACACACACTGCAACTAGAGAATGTGTGCTTCAATGAAAGATCCTACATGATGTGTGCCTCAACTAAGACTCGGTGCAGCCAAATAAATAAATATTTAAAAAAGAATGTTGTGAACACCAGCTTTTATTAGTTTGGGGGATTCATTCATTCATTCAGCAAGTATGTGTTAAGCACTTACTATAGACCAGGCCTTGCTTCGGTTTTCAGGTGAGGAAACGGTAGAAACAGTGTCAGACTTTATTTTTTTGGGCTCCAAAATCACTGCACATGGTGACTGCAGCCATGAAATTAAAAGACACTTACTCCTTGGAAGAAAAGTTATGACCAATCTAGATAGTATATTCAAAAGCAGAGACATTACTTTGCCAACTAAGGTCCGTCTAGTCAAGGCTATGGTTTTTCCTGTGGTCATGTATGGATGTGAGAGTTGAACTGTGAAGAAGGCTGAGCACAGAAGAGTTGATGCTTTTGAACTGTGGTGTTAGAGAAGACTCTTGAGAGTCCCTTGGACTGCAAGGAGATCCAACCAGTCCATTCTGAAGGAGATCAGTCCTGGGAGTTCATTGGAAGGACTGATGCTAAAACTGAAGCTCCAGTACTTTGGCCACCTCATGCGAAGAGTTGACTCATTGGAAAAGACCCTGATGCTGGGAGGGACTGGGGGCAGGAGGAGAAGGGGACGACCGAGGATGAGATGGCTGGATGGCATCACCGACTGGATGGACGTGAGTCTGAGTGAACTCCGGGAGTTGGTGATGGACAGGGAGGCCTGGCGTGCTGCGATTCATGGGATTGCAAAGAGTCGGACACGACTGAGCGACTGAACTGAACTGAACAGACCAGGCCTTCCTTGGGTTTTCAGGATTAGCAGTAAACCAAAGAGAAAAAAAATTCCCTGCCTTCATGGAGCTTACATTCCAGCATAAATACTCAGATAATAGACACAATAAATAAGCCATTATAGACTGTGTCTGATAATAATAAATGTGCAGAGATTTAAACAAGAGGAAATAAAGAGGAAGCAGAGTGCTGGGAAGAAAGTGATTTTCTAAACAGGCTCAAGAAGGCTTCACTGAGAGGTCTTTACATTGAGCAAAGTCTTGAAGAAGGAGTTGGAGAGAGGCATGCCGGCCCCACCCCCCTCCCCTGCTCTGGGAGAAACACATCCCAGGCAGAGGGGGAGCAGTGGAGCCTCTGATGGAGGAACAGCTAGACCAGTGTGGCTGCAGCACAGTGAGAATACACGCGTGGAAAGATGACATGTGATCAGAAAAGTTGGAAGCTGGCTGTGCAGGCCAGTAGGTCAGTATGACAGCATTTGCTTTTACACAGAGTGAACTGGGAGGTTGCTGCAGGCTTTGGAGTAGAGGAGTAAGTCTGACTTACATTTCAGAAGGACCATCTGGCTCCTGGGCTGGAAAGAGGCTAAAAGAGGCAATGGTGAAAGCTGGATGATGAATTTGGAAGTTATCAGAATTACCCAGGATAGAGCTGGTGGCTGGAACCATTGTCCCAGCAGGGTGATGGTGAGTTTATGGGTATGTGTGGAAGGTCTGCCAACAGGGTTTACTGATGAACCAAATGTAGATGTAAGAGAATGAGAAGAAGAAAGGATAAAACCATGTTGGGAGCCTGTGTAACTTCAAGGTTAGCGTTTCATTTACTGAGACTGGAGAGGAGAGCAGTAATAACAACACGGTTCAGGAAAGAATGTCAGGTTGCATGTTAGGCAGGTAAATTTCTCCCTGGTTGTGTCCTTCTCTCTCCAGGCTCTTTTTCTTTGCCCTCTTTCCCAAGACTCCAACTACCAACACTGAGCTACTAGACTAGAAACGCCAAGATTCTCTTTTGTTTTTTACCATATGCCAAAGAACAATTTAGTTCTTCCATGTGATGAAAAAACTAAGGAAATCAAGTTCTCAAATTAATTACAAGAAACATCAGCATTTTATTCTGAGCTTGCTACAAGTCACACCAAAGACTGTGCTCTCGGGAGAAACATTTATGGAAAAGAGGAAAAAGAAAAGGAAAAAAAGAGAAAGAGAAGGATGCAAAAGAGGAAGAAGGGAGAAGTTGCAAGAAAGAAGACAAAGAGGACAATGAATAAATACAAGTCTGGTTGAAAACTGTCAGCTTGACACTGTCTGTTAGTAGATAGGTGGCTAACCAGCCTTCCAGACAAAGTCCTCCTCTCAGTAACATCAGTCCTGCACTTGCCTGGAATGCTAATTACTTCCCATACGAGGCCTGGTGCCTTTTAAACTAAGTAAGAAGAGTTCTGTCCAGGCAGCATTTGAGACTATGTTCTTTCTCATTTGTCTCCCTTCTCTCTGTCCACAACCAATAAATTCCAAATTCTGGCTAAGTAGTGAGTGCTATGCTTTCACTACGATGCTGAGTGACAACCATTTCTTTGTGTCTAGCCATATCTTTTTGGAGAAGGAAACGGCAACCCACTCCAGTGTTCTTGCCTGGAGAATCCCAGGGACAGGGGAGCCTGGTGGGCTGCCGTCGATGGGGTCGCACAGAGTCGGACACGACTGAAGCGACTTAGCAGCCATATCTTTGTTCTGTTATGTTATGCTCTAAAAGAAAAGCTTTCACTGACACCATATTATGGTACCACTTCCTCACCTGTTACTCTAAATGGCATCAATGCCCTCCAGCCTGCATTTTTGTGCACAGAGCTCCACTGACTGTGGGCTCTAGAACAGAAGTCTGGTCAAAGAAGTAATGAAAGTACCAGCAGCTCAGAGGACCAATCGTGCTGGCATGGTTTTATTTAGGCTTTCTATGAAAAGAGAATTCTAACATACACAAGAAGTAGGCAGACTTGCACGATGAACTTCCATGTACTCATTACCAAGCTACAACAGCTGTTAACTCAGGCTGACTGTATTCATCAACCTCCCACCCACTTATATTCTTTTTGTATTATTTTGAAGTAAATCCTAGACATGGTATCAATTTAACTGCAGATTTTTCACCATGTATTTCTAAACTGTAAGGTTAATTTTTTATATATAAACTAAATACCATGATCAACATTTAAGAATTAACAATAATTCCTCATTATCATTAAATTTCCAGTAAGAATTAAAATTGTCAACTTCCTTATGAATATCATAATTTCATTTTATAGTGAGTTTGTTTGATCCATATAAGGTCTACATGTTTTGATTGGTTTGTTAAGTCTTTTGAGTGGTTTTTATAGGTTCCTCCTTTCTCTCTCTCTCATTCTCACCTCGCAATTTGTTTGTTGGAAAACCATCTGTGGTCCCGTAGGATTGCCCATGGTAAGGACATTACCATCCCTCAGTGGTATAGTTTACCACTTTGTTATTTAGTTGCTCAGCCACATCTGACTCTTTTGCAACTGCATTGACTGTAGCCCACCAGGTTCCTCTGTCCACGGGATTTCCCAGGCAAAAATACTGGAGTGGGTTGCCATTCCCTTCTTCTGGGGATCTTCCTGACTCAGGGATCAAACCTGGGTCTCCTGCACTGGCAGGCAGATTCTTTACCACTGAACCACCAGGGAAGCCCTAGTTTACCACGTACTGCCCATTAATTAGAAGACAGATCTAGACACTACTGGCTTTTTTTAAAAACCACATTTGCACGCTATGTTAGTACCAATGAGCCATTATGAAATCTTACTATTCCTCACAAGCATCAGATTTCTCTTTTATGTTTTTTAAACCCTCCAATATTCTTCTAAGGTAAGAAATATTTGATACTTTTATTCCAAAAGGACTAACCACCTTAAATCAAATATTAAGAAATAATTATTATTTTAGAACAAAAATCTGATAAGAACTTCTGATACAAAAGTTGCATTCACATTGAGAATAAAAAGTGTCCCAAACCTGGTCTAAAGCAGAACTTTTTTACATGATATAATTCACAGCCTCCTCTGGGATGTAACAGTATTGCTGTTAAAATGCTTGAGCAATTTTCTGATAGAGCTAAATAAGATTAAGGACCTCTGGGAAGCCAGGGTTACCTACCCAGCTGACTGGCTAGCCTAATAATCTTTAACCAGACATTATTTTTTCCTTGTATTTGGTTTAACGATGATTAACCATTCACTTTTCTTACACTGACAGAGTCCCTAAAGGGAATCTTGAATCAGCACATTGAAAGGTCTCATCCCTTGTGACTAGCTCAAAACAGTTTTGGCCCAGTCTTTTAACTCATTTGTCTAAGAAGTTGTTTTAACATCATTTAGGAAGAAACATATTTTTTTTTACTGCTTTGTGTGGCTACGAATTTTCATTGAAAGGTAGTAAATATATATAAATGTATATACAAGAGTCTTTAAATTAATGGAAAATTAGTTTCTTTTAAAGTTCTGTGTACTTTGATCTGACTTATGGAGAGAAAACTCTACTTTGGAGAACATAATTCAAACTTAACTGCTCTCCTCAAGTAAAAGATCTCCCTTCAGGTTCTTTCTATGAGCAAATTGGTGCCTTGGACATCAGTTTCAAGGGCCATGAGAAAACATCTCCTGATAAGTGGAAACTGGTTTAACATTATGATGTAATTATTGTATCAGATGTATCATGGATAATCTACAGACTCAAATGAATTTAATAGGTGAAGGCTGAGTTGGTAAGAAGTGAACTTATATCTGCATTTTAAAAAAATATATAAGCCCAGTGAAAAGTAAAGATGTATACTTGGATAAAGTTTTAAATTTGATAAGTAAAAATTGAATGAAAATATAATAAAATGATAGGTTATACATAAAAATATGTATTTTAAAATTATTTATCATGTCTGTACAATTTTGTTGACACTATCTGCAAGCTCTTTTAGTAACCAAGGAAAAATATACAACCTTCCAATGTATATATTACAGCAGAGTTGAGCCCATACTCCTGTGTCTTTCAGAATGCTGGAGTGTGTCAAATGGCTCACCTCAACCCCTGTGCTATGCTCCGTCTTCAGTCATGTCCAACTCTTTGTGACTCCATGGACTGTTACCTCACCAGATTCCTCTGTCCACAGAATTTTCCAGGCAAGAATACTGGAGTGGGTTGCCATTCCCTCCTCCAGGGGATCTTCCTAACCCAGGGATCAAACCTGCATCTCTTGCGTCTCCTACATCAGTAGGTAGATTCTTTACCACTGTTGCCATTTTAAACCTGCAGACCTCAAGGTCTGAGCAGGGCTACCAAGGGTAGGAGGGTAGGTTGAACATCACCTGATCTTCAAAGGTTGACCAGCTAGATGTCTGCATATAGGATTTTATGCTGATATGCAAAATAGCTGGCCCATTCTGGGAGCCAGCTCAGGTACTTTATACTGGATCTTCTGCTTTCATTACCCCTGAGTCTACATCAAAGAGAACAGGACTCTCGTATGAAGAACACGATTCTAGGGGCCACAGGGAATAATAATAATTATTTCATAGAATTTTTAGGATTAAAAGCAATGGATGTATATAAAGTACTTAGCACAATGTTCGGTGGACTGGGAGAGACAATATGTTTTTAATACATTAAATTATTAATAAATATATTAAATATTAATAGACATATTAAGTTAATAATATTTATTAGATCCTTTTCTTTCCCAGAAAGTTGAGAGGTCCACTTGTGCTCAGAGTCAGGGACTATCAATGAAGAAAGTATGATGTAACCAAAATAACTGTGTCTGCTGAGTGCTTTATAAACTACTAAAAGCTTTAACATGCATTACTGCACTTGAACCTCAGCTCAACCACAACCACCCAAAGTGCTCTGTGAGACAGGACTTAGTACTTCCAGTTCACAGATCCCTGGGAACCTGGTGAAGAAGGACATGATGTGGCAGGCACACTCCCAGTGGAGACCTGATTCTGTGAGCTCCGACTTTCAGATATGTCACATCCACAGGCTCAGTTGTGGACCTCAAACCATAAACCGAACTCCTCTCCTCCACTCTCTTACCCTAAAGATCAACCTTCTTCATGAGACATGTCCTGAATTAGAGGAAGACTTAGAGGGGTCTCTCCCTTCTCATCCCTCACCACCCCCTCAACTTAAGGAGGATCTGAAAACAGGGTTATTTGATCTTGAGAGAGAGAAGCAGACTTTTTGGACTTTCAACTGAGTCGCGGCCTCCCTCCACAGCGCACGGTTGTAAGATTCCAAAGTGGGTGACTGAGTACAGAGATTTCCAGTACACTAGAATTCCAGTACTAAATCCCAGGTAAACCAAGATCAGTCAGTCACCCTAATCCCAAGAAAAATCAACACCAAACTCCATATACCGAGAGTGCAAAAGACATTCACTGTCAGAGCCGTAGGAAACCTGCTGCTTAGCACGCATTGTAGAACTCCAAGGTTTACCTGGAGTGAGAACTTTACCCATTGTGAGCTCTCAGCTCTCCAAAGGAGGCAGAGAGCAGGCTACAAAACATTTCTCTGCAGGGCCTCTGTCAAGAGGTTGGCACTGGTGCTAACCTCCCTCTGTGGTTTAATTGTACTCTTTCTGAGGCTCGTCAGGTGTGTCTCAGCATGAGACTGGGTGATCACCCAGCTCAGGCATCCCCCCTGAAGCAGGGGTCTGCAGGAGCACCAGGCAGACCTGCTACAGCTCCTTTAGAACAGCTGTGATGAGAAACTGTGTCACAGTGTAAAGGAGAGGGCACCATCTCCAAATCTCTCCTTTTAGGGAAATTTTAAAACTCTCTCTTGACGCAGAGTTTTTAAACTTTATGCATTAAAAAAAGAGTGACAGCCTTTGCTTTCAACGCTGATCCCCATTTTAGAGCCTGTATCCGGAGCTCATGGTATATTTCTCTTCCTCTTTTGGATCTAGTGTATATGAGCTCACTGCAGTATCTCTAGAATATCTGAATCTAGGGTGAAAAAATCTCTAGAAGTAATGCTGAATCATAAAGCTGCATAGCAACACCTCAGTTCCCATCCAGAAAACTTGCTTCTCTCTCCCAAGACCCTGTATTCAAATTCTCCATAAATTGGGAGCAGGGGAGGGAAGAGAGGGAAAAATCCCTCTAAGACTTCCTATAATTACAGGACATGGCTCACTAAAAAGGTTGATCTCTAGGAAAAGGAGAAGAAGAGTTTGGTTTGCGGTTTAATGTTCATTGCTGAAAGGAATACAATTTAAAAAGGCATCAGAGAAAAACGCAGTTTCATCATCAGTGTGCCTACCAGGGGAGCAACCTCCACACGACATAGGAGGCTAAAGAGCTATCAGACAAATCTGGAAGCCAAAGCCCCACGGAGACCCTAAGACCACAGGGCATCTTCTGCCAACTATACTATTTGACTACTTATAAAAATAGCTATCCACAGACGGGAAATGACTACATAAGCTTCTAAGAGAGAGTTCAGTGACATATTCGACTTACCACGTGAAACCCCCTTATGGTATAAAGAGGCAACCTCAGCTGAGATCAGTGACTCAGTGTGCCAGATATCTTCAGCACCAGCCCTCCAGATACGCTTTCTGCCCTCCCCAACCTTCTCGGTCCCCTGAGAGTTTGACTTATACTCTTTGTATCATTCAAGCTCCTTTCCCCTCTGCCTTTTGATTGGATTCACATATGAGGAGATGCTTGCAAGAGATAGGTTGGAGACATGAGGATGGGAGAATGGGAGAAGGAAGCAGAGTGAGGTCAGAGGCCCTCCTTGTGTGACCAAGGGTTGGCAGCAGCTTCTTTCCTCAGGAAAAGTCCAGAACCCCCACCATACTAGGTGCATCCCTCTCTCAGGCTGCTGGTAGCTTTTTCTTCCTCTACCCCTACAAGCCTATTGCTGGTAAAGATTCCTAGCTGTTGCTAAGACTCCCTGGGGATATTTCACCATCCTCTTTTGGTTTCCCTTAAACCTGCCTACATCCTTCTGAATAGCCTCTTTGTTAAACTCCCTTAATAAGCCCCTCTGAATGTGCCTTTGTTTCCTGTTGGGACTTTGACTGATATCCTCAGCATATCAAGGATGGTGCTAGTCTGCACAGGGCATGCAGCAAAGTATAGCAAACAAGAGGTTAGGTGTTACACTACCTTCCTCCTCTTTCCCGGTTTCAGCTACCAGCCAAGGAATGTATACAACGAAGGGAGAGTTTGGTAATAAACAAGGGCTGTGGGGAATCCTTCTGAGATTTTGTCCTAGGATCCTAAATTCCTGGCCTTAATGACTTCTGATGAAATGTCCAGAGAAGCTCTTGTAAATACAGTTAAAAGGGCCTTGAATAAATCATCATTTTGCTGATCCTGAAAAAGCTTGCTAACCCTCTCTTTTTCTAACAAAGCAGCACATCCGGGTTTCTATTACTATCTTAAAACTGAGCAGGACAGTTGGACAAACTGGGGAAAAAAATGGAAGCTTTCAGGGTCTGGGAGGCATTAGAGATCCATACAGGAGGTCACCATGGCCAGAGGATGACTGTTCTAAGAAATGATACACGAGTCTAGGAAATGGGGCCGAAACAAAACATTTGGCTAAAGGAGAAAGGACAAGAAGACAATGTAGACTCCAAGGACTAGAGACCACGTGTCTATCCGGGCAGGCACAGAGCAGGCAGTTAGCAAGGATGTTCACTAGAGGCAGTTGGTGGGGTCACTGAAGTCAGCAGCTGATATCATGTCCCCATAGGGCACCTAGCCCAAGGTAAACAAGAGGAAAATAGCTAATGCTCATTCTAGTAGCGCCAACAAAGAGGTTCCACTCTGAGATGGCATGAGGCTCCTCACTGGTCCCATACTAAAGCCCACATTAGATCCCCATTTCTGAACAAGGAAGGCCCACAGGTTGGGTTAGAAACCCACCACCATAGCCAGAGGGATAGAAATAAAGCAAACACTGCAGCTAAATTGATTTGCCATAAATAAAGTTGGTGTTGAAATGTATTCGTCTACCTAACTAGACAAAAGGACATAGAACAAAAGATTTCTTTCTGGAGAGTCTTTACAAAAATAAACAGTATTCTTATCTTACATTCAGTATGTGTTTAAGTAAAACTCCAAAACACCCAATATTTCTCCAAATATGATATATCAAAGAACAAGGGAAGGAATGAATCCTGCCAGAGATCTGATTGGGTATTTTCTATGCAACTTACAGGTAAGGTTCCGAGTTGATATTTTCCTCCTCATGTCAGTAAAACTCTTCTTTACCCCCACCCCCCAAATAGGCAATCAAATATAGTTAGGGTGGTAGTCAGCAGGCAGCTGAAGCTGAAGAAGCAAGCAGTTGAAGAAAATAGAACTTGGACTCTGTGGGAGAGGGAGAGGGTGGGATGATTTGGGAGAATGGCATTGAAACACGTATAATATCATATAAGAAATGAATCGCCAGTCTAAGTTCAATGCAGGATACAGGATGCTTGGGGCTGGTGCACTGGGATGACCCAGAGGGATGGTATGGGGAGGGAGGTAAGAGGGGGTTCAGGATTGGGAAAACGTGTACACCCATGGCAGATTCATGTTGATGTATGGCAAAACTAATACAATATTGTAAAGTAAAAAATAAATAAATAAAATAAAATGCAAGCTATTTCAAGAAAAAAGAAAATACATGTAAAACAGGTGTGTGGCACATAATTAACAAGCAGAAATATGTACTAACTAAAGACAGAAGACAAAATAGTCTCCTGAGACATGAATTTTAGTCATGTTGGGAAGGAAGAACAAGAGTGAGACACTTGAAGGATCTCACTTCTTAAAATGAAAGGAAATTTGGGAATTTGATCTTTCTCAAGAGTCTGACCTTAACCATCACAACTACATCAATGTAAGGCATTGAAAACTAACATGTGCGTGTGTGCCAAGGCTCTTCAGTCATGTTAGACTCTGTGCGACCGCATAGACTGTAGCCCCCCAGGCTCCTCTGTCCATGAGATTCTCCAGGCAAGAATACTGGAGTGGGTTGTCATGCCCTTCTCTAGGGGATCTTTCTGAACCTGGGTCTCCCATGTTGCACGCAGATTCTTTACCACCCGAGCCACCAGGGAAGCCCAAAACCTAATGTGCCACCTATTATGTACTGGCTTTGTGTTAACAGAAAGACAGTACTTCTGTTGACCAGAAAACAATTTGTTTCTAATTGTTACATGAAACAATTACATGAAACATTCTCTCTCCTGGAATTCTGAATTCAAACATATGTCGCAAACATATATATGTTATGTTAAATATACTTTATATATAGTATATGTAAACATATAAATATCTATATCTACACACATTTATAATTATAAAATGAATGTATCTTTATATACCTATACTCATTTTATTCAGTCATTCATAAAAGAGTAATTGGCTATCATGTTCAAAGCTCTATGTTTGATGCTGGGAATGCACAGATGAATAAGATATTTTTTCTATTACAACTGAGTTGAAGAAGCTAATTGATTCAATATATCAAATTAAAATCTAATGTGCTAATGTGATATGCTATCAGAGAATAATATAATTAATAATTAGGTACCCAC
Organism: Aepyceros melampus; assembly: GCA_006408695.1. Lineage (NCBI taxonomy): Eukaryota > Metazoa > Chordata > Mammalia > Artiodactyla > Bovidae > Aepyceros > Aepyceros melampus. The sequence goes on from SJXQ01012632.1 coordinate 129,738, forward strand.
TGTCCATGTAGTACTATATACATACATTTATTAACGCTCATAACACATTACTCAAGATGTGCTCTCATAGTTACTCCCCCAGCCTCTCAAAAAGCTGGACGACAATACCTATCACAGTGTGCAACAAGTGTTTGCTGTTTTAATAAGAATTAAATAGATAACACTATCAAATTTCTCTGAAAAATATAAAATGTGACACAAACAAGGGAACAGTCATTGTCTATTCAATAAAGTTGAAAACAGAAACCCATTTAAAATAAACCCATTAAAGATCAAAGAGGGCCAACTCTTTAAAATAACAGCACTCTCTTTAAAATAACAGCACTAAGAAGAAGGTAAGTAGTATCTTAACATGTCCAGGCAATATGAATCAAAATGGACCAATGTCTACTAGAGACCTGATGGTCAGATTTTAAATGATCACTTCATTTTAAATCCAACCTCACATTCAGGAAAACTGTGAAATATTCACTATCCTAATAATTGTGTTATGACTTAAAATATTAAAGAAATCACTACATTCAAGCTTGCTTAATATTTCCACAGTGGAGATAAATGATAATACAGGTTTTACTGAAATTTTCCATTTGTTGAACACAGTGGGAAAGTTAGTGGCAGCTGAGCTCAGCTGAGAGAAACCAATTTGGGTTAGACTGATACGAGAATTAAACTACTGTAGTGTATCAGGATGTGCTAAAGTGCTTTTAAATCTTAGCTTTAGTGATTTATTGAAAAGAAAGAAGTGACTTATTGGAAAGGAAGAAGTAAAGAACAGAGTACCGAGTGGAGTTAATGATGATGGAAGAAATGATCATGAAACCAGCCAGTTCCTTCCTTCAGTTTTTGCATCTGTGTATTATTACATTAATACAAAGGGCCTCCCTGATGATTCAGTGGTAAAGAACCCACCTGCCAGACTGAACTCAGGTTCAATCCCTGGTCCAAGAATATTCCACATGCTGTGGAACAACTGGGCCCAAGCACCACAACTACTGAAACTGTGCTCTAGAGCCCAGGAACTGTACCTACTGAGCCCACGTGCTCTAGAGCCTATGCTCTGCAACAAAAGAAGACACTGCAATGAGAAACCCATATACCAAAACTAAAGAGTAGCCCCTGCTCACCACAACTAGAGAAAAATAACGATGCTTTTGAACTGTGGTGTTGGAGAAGACTCTTGAGAGTCCCTCGGACTGCAAGGAGATCCAACCAGTCCATCCTAAAGGAGATCAGTCCTGAATATTCACTGGAAGGACTGATGCTGAAGATGAAACTCCAATACTTTGGCCACTTGATGTGAAGAACTGGCTCACTGGAAAAGAACCTGGTGCTGGGAAAGATCGAAGGTGGGAGGAGAAGGGGATGACAGAGAATGACATGGTTTGATGGCATCACTGACTCGATGGATATGAGTTTGAGCATGCTCTGGGAGTTGGTGACGGACAGGGGAGCCTGGTGTGCTGCAGTCCATGGGGTCACAAAGAATCAGACATGACTGAGTGACTGAACTAACTAAAGAGCAAAGAAAAAACAAAAATCTGAGCACTTAAAAAAAGGAAGGATATTATTTTCTCCCATTCTGAGAGTTGTCTTTTCACTTTGCTTATAGTTTCCTTTGTTGTGCAAAAGATTTTAAGTTTAATCAAGTCCCACCGTTTACTTTTCTTTTTATTTCTATTACTCTAGGAGGTGGGTCATAGAGGATCTTGCTTTAATTTATGTCATCAAATGTTTTGCCTATGTTTTCCTCTAAGAGTTTTATAGTTTCTGGTCTTACATTTAGGTCTTTAATCCATTTTGATTTTATCTTTGTGTATGGTGTCTTGAGAGTCCCTTGGACTGCAAGGAGATCCAATCGGTCCATTCTGAAGAAGATCAGCCCTGGGATTTCTTTGGAGGGAATGATGCTGAGCTGACACTCTAGTACTTTGGCCACCTCATGTAAAGAGTTGACTCATTGGATAAGACTCTGATGCTGGGAGGGATTGGGGGCAGGAGGAGAAGGGGACGACAGAGGATGAGATGGCTGGATGGCATCACTGACTCGATGGACGTGAGTCTGAGTGAACTCCAGGAGTTGGTGACAGGGAGGCCTGGAGTGCTGTGATTCATGGAGTCGCAAAGAGTCAGACACGACTGAGTGACTGAACTGAACTGATGGTGTTAGAAAGTGTTCTAAATTCATTCTTTTACATGTAGCTATCCAGTTTTCCCAGCACCATTTACTGAAGAGGTTGTCTTTGCCCCACTGTATATTATTGCCTCCTTGGTCAAAAATAAGGTATGCATAGGTACATGGGTTTATTTCTGGGCCTTCTGTCTTTTTCCATTGGTCTATATTTCTGTTTCTATGCCAGTACCATACAGTCTTGTTGACTGTAGCTTTGTAGTATAATCTGAAATTAGGAAGTTTGATTCCTCCAGCTCCATTCTTTCTCAAGACTGCTTTGGCTCTTTGGGGTCTTTTGCACTGTTGGTGGGAATGTAAATTGAAACAGCCACTATGGAAGATGCTATGAAGATTCCTTACAAAACTAGGAATAAAACCACCATATGACCCAGCAATCCCACTCCTAGGCATATATGCTGAGGAATCCAAAATTGAAAGAGACACATGTATCCCATTGTTCATTGCAGCACTATTTACAATAGTGAGAACATGGAAGCAACCTAGATTCCATCAACAGATGAATGGATAAAGAAGTTGTGGGTACATATACACAATGGAATATTACTCAGCCATAAAAAGGAACACATTTGAGTCAGTCCTAATGAGATGAATGAACCTAGAACCTATTTACTGAGTGAAGTAAGTCAGAAAGAGAAAGATAAATATCATATTCTAATGCATATATATGCATCATAGTCAACAAAAGAGTCCAAAATGCAATACTTGGATGCAATCTCAAAAATGACAGAATGATCTCTGTTCATTTCCAAGAAAAACCATTCAATGTCACGGTAATCCAAGTCTATACCCCCACCAGTAATGCTGAAGAAGCTGAAGTTGAAAGGTTCTATGAAGACCTACAAGACCTGCTAGAACTAAACCCCCCAAAAGATGTCCTTTTCAATATAGGGGACTGGAATGCCAAAGTAGGAAGTCAAGAAACACCCAGAGTAACAGGCAAATTTGGCCTTGGAGTACAGAATGAAGCAGGGCAAAGACTAATAGAGCTCTGCCCAGAGAATGCACTGGTCATAATAAACACAATCTTCCAACACAGGAGAAGACTCTACACATGGACGTCACCAGATGGTCAACACTGAAATCAGATGGATTATATCCTTTGCAGCCAAAGATGGAGAAGCTATATACAGTCAGCAAAAACAAGACCGGGAGCTGACTGTGGCTCAGATCATGAACTCCTTATTGCCAAATTCAGACTTAAAGAAAGTGGGGAAAACCACTAGATCATTCAGGTATGACCTAAATCAAATCCCTTATGACTATACAGTGGGAAAAAAAATAGATTTAAGGGACTAGATCTGATAGACAGAGTGCCTGATGAACATTGTACAGGAGACAGGGATCAAGACCATCCTCAAGAAAAAAAAATGCAAAAAAGCAAAATGGCTGTCTGGGGAGGCCTTACAAATAGCTGTGAAAAGAAGAGAAGCAAAAAGCAAAGGAGAAAAGGAAAGATATAAGCATCTGAATGCAGAGTTCCAAACAATAGCAAGGAGAGATCAGAAAGCCTTCCTCAGTAATCAGTGCAAAGAAACAGAGGAAAACAATAGAATGGGAAAGACCAGAGATCTCTTCAAGAAAATGAGAGGTACCAAGGGAACATTTCATGCAAAGATGGGCTCAATCGAGGACAGAAATGGTATGGACCCAGCAGAACCAGAAGATATTAAGAAGAGATGGCATGAAAATACAGAAGAAATGTACAAAAAAGATCTTCACAACCCAGGTAATCATGAAGGTGTGATCATTCCTAATCACCTAGACCCAGACATCCTGGAATGTAAAGTCAAGTGGGCCTTAGGAAGCATCACTACAAACAAACCTAGTGGAGGCAATTGAATTCGAGTTGAGCTACTTCGTATTCTAAAAGATCTTGCTGTGAAAGTGCTGCACTCAATATGCCAGTAAATTTGGAAAACTCAGCAGTGGCCACGGGACTGGAAAAGGTCAGTTTTCATTCCAATCCCAAAGAAAGGCAATCCCAAAGAATGCTCAAACTACCGCACAATTACACTGATCTCACATGCTGGTAAAGTAATGCTCAAAATTCTCCAAGCCAGGCTTCAGCAACATTTGAACTGTCCAGAAAAACATCTATTTCTGCTTTATTGACTATGCCAAAGCCTTTGACTGTGTGGATCACAATAAACTGTGGAAAATTCTGAAAGAGATAGGAATACGAGACCATCTGACCTGCCTCTTGAGAAACCTGTATACAGGTCAGGAAACAATAGTTAGAACTAGACATGGAACAACAGACTGGTTTCAAAGGAGTACGTCAAGGCTGTATGTTGTTGCCTTGCTTATTTAACTTATATGCAGAGTACATGATGAGAAATGCTGGGCTGGAGGAAGCACAAGCTGGAATGAAGATTGCCGGAGAAACATCAATAACCTCAGATATGCAGATGACACCACCCTTATGGCAGAAAGTGAAGAAGAACTAAAGAGCCTCTTGATGAAAGTGAAAGAAGAGAATGAAAAAGTTGGCTTAAAGCTCAACATTCAGATAACTAGGATCATGGCATCCGGTCCCATCACTTCATGGGGAACCAGTGGCTGACTTTATTTTTCTGGGCTCCAAAATCATTGCTGATGGTGACCGCAGCCATGAAATTAAAAGACTCTTGCTCCTTGGAAGGAAAGTTATGACCAACCTAGACAGTAATTTAAAAGCAGAGACATTACTTTTCCAACAAAGGTCCATCTAGTCTAGGCTATGGTTTTTCCAGTGGTCACGTATGGATGTGAGAGTTGGACTACAAAGAAAGCTGAGTGCAGAAGAATTGATATTTTTGATCTGTGGTATTGGAGAAGACTCTTGAGAGTCCCTTGGACTGCAAGGAGATCCAACCAGTCCATTCTAAAGGAGACCAGTCCTGGTTGTTCATTGGAGGGACTGATGTTGAAGCTGAAACTCCAATACTTTGGCCACCTGATATAGAGAGCTGACTCATTTGAAAAGACCCTGATGCTGGGAAAGATTGAGGACAGGAGGAGAAGGGGATGACAGAGGATAAGATGGTTGGAAGGCATTATCAACACAGTGGACATGGGTTTGGTAGATTCTGGGAGTTGGTGATGGAGAGGGAGGCCTGGCGTACTGCAGTTCATGGGGTCGCAAAGACTTGGACACGACTGAGCAACTGAACTGAATGCATACATATGGAATCTAGAAAAATGATACTGAAGAATTTATTTACAGGGCAACAATGGTGAAACAGACATAGAGAATAGACTTATGGACATGGAGAGAGGGGAGGAGAGGGTGAGATATATGGAAAGAGTAACATAGAAACTTACACTACCTTGTATAAAATAGATAGCCAATGGGAATCTGCTGTGTGGCTCAGGAAACTCAAACAGGGGCTCTGTGTCAACCTAGAGGGGTGGGATGGGGGGGAGATGGGAGGGAGTTTCGAAAGGGAGGGGATATATATATACCTATGGCTGATTCATGTTGAGGTTTGACAGAAAACAACAAAATTCTGTAAATCAAGTATCCTTCAATAATAAATAAATAAATCTTTAAAAAGGAAGGATAAAAGTAAGAAAACTGGCTAGGAAACAGACAGAATTGCTTCCTTTATGTAAGTTATTTTTGCCCCTCAAAATGGCGAAACAAAGTACCTTGGTAAAGTTTCAATATTTACTTTTTCTAATGTGTTCATCATCCTACTTCTTCTTCTAGAATGTTTTTAAACACTAACCACTATTTTCCCTTCCTTCCTACTCTTTCCTTTAATATTTTACCATTTTCTTTAGGTGAGAATTTCAAGATCCATATAGCTAAATACTGGAGCAACTAGATTAAGATTACTTTTTCCAGAACAAGAATAACAATTCTATGTGGTAAGACAGATCATCAAAAATTTACAGTGGCTCAAGCTTTTGGAGTCCAAGCCATCCAAAGATTTTAGAGATGGTAAACTTGTAGACATCATCCCTAAAGTTGGGATAAATATATCTGTAGGTTACAGAGCCATTATTAGAATGAAATGAGTTAATGTTTACAAAGTTTCTAGCATGGGCTAGGTAATAGCAAGAGCTCAGTAGTTGGATTTTGAATTTAATTCAGTTTAAAAAAAGGAATTGTGCTTGAACAGTTTCAATAACTGAAGCATCAAAAATTTTCTTTAGTCAAAGGAAATGTTTATTTTTAATAGATTCTTATTCTTTAACACCTTTGAGATGTAAAACTCACAAAATAAAACTACTCCAGGTGGCTCAGTGGTAAAGAATCTGCCTGCCAATGCAGGAGACTCAGGAGACCTGAGTTTGATCTCTGAGTCAAGAAGATCCCCTGGAGTAGGAAATGGCAACCCACTCCTGTATTCTTGCCTGGGAAAGAGGATTATGGCGAGCTACTGTCTGCCATATGGGGTCTCAAAGAGTCGAACACAACTGAGCAGACACGCACACCAAAGAGGTGCTCAAAGGAAAGATGGGAACTTTGCCCTAATGAAAACCTGGTCAAAGACTTCCTCCATTTTCAAAGAATAATCTGCCCTCATGCTCATGTTCTGACATCATGACCTGATAATCTTTCCTGTCAAGAAATGATCTCCAACCTTACATTCATCTAAACAGCACAGGCATGATCACACCTCTCCAATTTTCTCCCAGTTTTTCTCAAGTGGACAGTGTACGTAGATGCTAACACATCTGGCTGTCTTGCTAGAGGAGTACTTTAAAAAATAAATTCACGACGGCAATTTCCTCAAACGAAAGGGTAAAAAATGTGCCAAGTAATTTAATTTTAAAAGTGACTCTAAGACAGGAAATCGGGAGCTGGTTTGTGGGAATCTTGGAGAAGCCTGAGGATTATGGTGGAGGCACAGATCCTGTACCACTCTAAACTTAGTGGAGTTGACCCCTGCCAGAAAAAGCTTGTAAGCCCTTTGTAGAACAATATCTTCCTTTCGGGCCTCTGACTGTCAGTCCTCTGCTCTGGTTAATGTCATCAAGGGAATCCTTGCCTGACAGAATGTAATTTAGGATCTATTAAATATGATTACTTGGCCTTGAAAATGATGGATATTGGACAGAATTATAGAATCACTTTACAAAAGAAAGGTCTCTTTTACATCCTTTCTTATGGAGCCTAAAATGAAGCCTAGGGAAATCCCTCAGAGGGGTTGTGGCATTTGTAGGTTAGGTTTATGAAAAAGGGAATTGATATTCATATTAAAAACTGTAAAGATTGAGCAAGGTGAAGATAGTGAGCATGCAGACAGCTGTGACGTGTGTCTGAAGGGTGAGTGGCACGTTGCCCAACTGATTTACTTGCTTTAATTATATTAGTAATGTGAAAGTCGACATGATTTGAAACAAGCTCTCTGGGTTTTTCATTCAAGTACTAGCCCCAAGTGACTACTTTTTATGGTCCTCCCAATTTCCAATTACTCAAATGTTCATAGCTGAAATACTTAAGAGTTCATTGCGGGTTTGCTTTGGAGGTGGTCTGTGCTTGAGTTTTTATTTAATTACATTTTGTTCTTGGTTATAAAAGTAATATATGGTCACTGAAAAATTTACGGAACATAAAAAACTGCAAAAAACAAATTAAAATCACTAATAATTCTGCCACCCAGAGATTATCATTAACATTTTGCTATATACCTACCAGACTTTTCTTAAATATATATGTATATATCTGTATTATTTTTATTACTTGATACAATGTCATATATACTATTTTCTAAAACTTTTAACAATATTATAACATGATCATACTCCCACATTTTAAGTATTATTCTCTTATGAGGTATTTGGTGGTTATAAACTGTTCATTATATATATTAGTTCAGTTCAGTCGCTCAGTTGTGTACGACTCTTTGTGACTCCATGAACTGCAGCACGCCAGGCCTCCCTCCCTGTCCATCACCAACTCCCGGAGTTCATCCAAACTCCTGTCCATCGAGTCAGTGATGCCATCCAGCCATCTCATCCTCTGTCGTCCCCTTTTCCTCCTGCCCCCAATCTCTCCCAGCATCAGAGTCTTTTCCAATGAGTCAACTCTTCGCATGAGGTGGCCAAAGTCCTGGAGTTTCAGCTTTAGCATCATTCCTTCCAAAGAAATCCCAGGGCTGATCTCCTTTAGAATGGACTGGTTGGATCTCCTTGCAGTCCAAGGGACTCTCAGGAGTCTTTTCCAACACCACAGTTCAAAAGTATCAATTTTTCGACACTCAGCTTTCTTCACAGTCCAACTCTCACATCCATACGTGACCACTGGAAAAACCATAGCCTTGACTAGACGGACCTTTGTTGGCAAAGTAATGTCTCTGCTTTTGAATATGCTATCTAGGTTGGTCATAACTTTCCTTCCAAGGAGTAAGTGTCTTTTAATTTCATGGCTGCAGTCACCATCAGCAGTGATTTTGGAGCCCCCCAAAATAAAGTCTGACACTGTTTCCACTGTTTCCCCATCTATTTCCCATGAAGTGATGGGACCAGATGCCATATCTTCATTTTCTGAATGTTGAGCTTTAAGCATTTTACTCATGTTGTAGAGAAGCACATTTGGATTAAAAAAACAGGCTCCCCATATTCATGATATTTTCCTGATGTTAAAGAAGTCATAACCATAACAAACATGTATATGGCACTTTACAGTTTATAAGTGCTTTACAGCTTACAAATACACGCAATTTCATTGCCATAACAGTCTTGTGAAATACTTGACTATTCTCATTTTGTATATGAGAACTCTGAGACTAATGTAAAATAACTGTCCAAGATGATATGACTGGCAAAGAGTAGAAGCAAGACATCATTCCAGGTCCCCAGTTCCTTGCCCAATGAAACACAGTGCAGCAGTGAAGCTCTTGAGCAGGCAAAACCACCAAGTATTTTCACTTGACAAGTCAAACATTTCATATATAAACTGAAAAGGGCAAGTATTTAAATTGTACTCAAAGAAAGGATTTAGTTCAGGAAACAACTTATTTTTCAAATAGCTTTGGATAGTTTAATAAAATACTGATTTTATTAATATCAATAATAACACTTCACTGCTTGATTCTTTATTTTGTGCTTTTTGCACTTTCAAATATCGATTTAATTTTTAAAATTGTCCCTCTATAGCATATTTATCATCCTAAAGGGGGAAACACGCAAGGTGACCAGTTATCAGAGTGGCCAGACAAGGCTGCAGAGATGAAAACTGTGGAATTTACAACAATTTAGCTCTCTTCATTGCCTCTTATCCTATTAAAATACAAAGAGAAAAGTTACACATTTCCAAATTAAATATTAGCATAAAGATAGACTTTTCAAATGTAGATTTTTCCCTTGTTCTTCAAGATTTCTCAGTATACTTTTGGATGCAGGATCTAATCAAAGATTAAAAATTGTTATTGGCTCTAATTTCTATTCAATATCTTTATTTGTAATAGATGATTTCTCCAACTTTTCAATATCTCCTAAGAGTTTTGTGTTTGGATGATTTCCAAATAATTCAATCTGACAAGCAGATTTTTTGATAACAGAAATCTGGTCTGTGAGATTTATTTTGTCTGTCAGCCCATTTATCTTTGGATTTTTCCAAACATAAATTTATTCCATTTATCTTTGGAATTATAAGCATGGTAGATATCATGAATATCTCTTGTTCTCATATATGACTAACCACACACATTCAATACCCTTTACTGTCAACCTGCTATGTGCCCAGTGCTGCAAAAATAAAGACACAGTCCCATGGAACTCACCCCATATTAATAAATAGAGAAATCAACACACACAAAAATTATTATAATGAATAAAATAAGTGCCATACTAGAACAATGTACACATACTCTGGATGTCATAAAAGTATGATTTTTGCCTCTGTGAATAAGCTTCACAGAAGAAGAATCTTCTGAATTGGAACTAAAAGGTTTTACGAAAAGGTTTTCATAAAGAAAGGGATGGGAAGGTTTATACACATATATTACTTTGTCCCTTGCCTTATGATTAGATATTTTTCTTCAATGAATAGTCTGGAGCCACCTGGTATCAGTCAATCTGACTGTAACATTAAAAACATCTTTAAATTTCATAGCCAATTCATCATTCTTTTGTACAGTCTTCATTTTCTTTAAATTCACTAAACTGTCTATCATTTTCTACTGTGCCTGCAATTGAGCGGACTGAAAAGAATTTATTGTTGATCAATAAATGTTAAGCTTAACCATTAACTTCTTGATTCATTTACAACTGCATTTGTAGTGTCAGGATGCCCAGCTCCAAAGGATGCCATTCATGTGAACACTGTCTATGGGCTGGGCAGTCTTCTGCACATCTCTCTGATCTAAAGCATTTATCTCCATCTTCCTTGTACACAGTACTATTCTAACTACTGCATTTTCCTTTCCAGATGAACTATACATACAGCAGAATTTTAAGAAAACAAAAATTGCAGCCGATTACTTATACCAGCTACTTCTCTAGCTAGTTTGGTTAAACCAGATAATTTGGTCAAAATTTTTTAAAACAATAGTAATGACTTTCTAAAATATTGTATCTCATTTGGCCTAATCTCTTATTGGCATTGATGAAACATGTATCACTGGACAATGTAATCTCCATTGCGCAGTGGATATTGAGAGTTTCTACTCAATTGATATACACCAGATTTATTCAGAAATCATACAAGCTTTAAGATTCCTGATCAACTCTGCTGAGTATTCTCAACCATTAACTGAATTTTGAAAAAGAATCTCATATATCTCTAACTTCTTTACTGATGGTCAATCAGGTCATAAATGGTCTATTGTCTAGAATTCTGAATGGCATCTACCTTACTTGTTCTTTGCTAACAAATATTTCAGGTTATTTTAACTATAGCTGTTTTTTTATTAAATATTTGAAATAAATGGATAATAGAATAATACTCAGATGCTTCCTCTGAACAAACTTGCTTCATTTTATAAAGTTTTATTTTAAATTCCATGGACAGAAGAACCTGGCAGGGTACACAGTCCATGGAGCCCCAGTAAGTTGGATACAACTGAGTGACTGAACACATAGACTCTTCCATTGCCTCTCAGTTCAGTTCAGTCACCCAAACATGTCTGACTCTTTGCAACCCCATGGACTGCAGCACACCAGGCATCCCTGTCCATCGCCAACTCCCAGAGCTTACTCAAACTCATGTCCATCAAGCCAATGATGCCGTCCACCCATCTCATCTTCTGTCATCCCCTTCTCCTCCTGCCCTCAATCTTTCCCAGCATCAGGGTCTTTTTCAATGAATCAGTTCTTCACCTCAAATGGGCAAAGTATTGGAGTTTCATCTTCAGCATCAGTCCGGCCAAAGAATATTCAGGACTGATTTCCTTTAGGACTCACTGGTTTGATTTCCTTGCTGTCCAAGGGACTCTCAAGAGTCTTCTCCAACATCACGGTTCAAAAGCATCAGTTCTTTGGTGCTCAGCTTTCTTTACAGTCAAACTCTTGCATTCATACGTGACTACTGGAAAAACCATAGCTTTGACTAGACAGACCTTTGTTGGCAAAGTAATGTCTCTGCTTTTTAATATGCTTTTAGGCTGGTCATAGCTTTTATTCTAAGGAGCAAGTGTTTTTTAATTTCACGGCTGCAGTCACCATCTGCAGTGATTCTGGAGCCCAAAAAAATAAAGTCTGTCACTGGTTCCATTGTTTCCCCATCTATTTGCCATGAAGTGATGGGACCAGATGCTGGTCCCAACATTTGAATGTTGAGTTTTAAGCCAGCTTTTCCACTCTCTTTCACTTTCACCAAGAGGCTCTTTAGTTCCTCTTCACTTTCTCCCATAAGAGTAGTGTTATATACATCTGAGGTTATTGTTATTCCTCCCAGCAATCTCCACACCTCTCAGTAAATACCAAACTCACCTAAGTAGCCTTTTCTTTTCAGATGTTTCTCTAATGGTGAGTAGACTTATACTAAGTCTGTTACCTAATAATAACAAAAGCTAATTAACTCTTTTTGAGCAATCAATATATACTGTCCCAAAAGCAGAGACATTACTTTGTCAGCAAAGGTCCATCCAGTCAAGGCTATGGTTTTTCCAGTAGTCATGTATGGATGTGAGAGTTGGACTATAAAGAAAGCTGAGTGCTGAAGAACTGATGTTTTTGAACTGTGTGTTGAAGAAGACCCTTGAGAGTCCCTTGGACTGCAAGGAGAGCCAACCAGTCCATCCTAAAGGAGATCAGTCCTGGGTGTTCATTGGTAGGACTGATGTTGAAGCTGAAATTCCAATACTTTGGCCACCTCATGTGAAGAACTGACTTTTTTGAAAAGACCCTGATGCTGGGAAAGATTGAGGGCAGGAGGAGAAGGGGACGACAGAGGATGAGATGGTTGGATGGCATCACCAACTCAATGGGCATGAGTTTGGGTAAACTCTGGGAGTTGGTGATGGACAGGGAGGCCTGGTGTGTTGTGGTTCATGGGGTCGCAAAGAGTCAGACATGACTGAGCGACTTAACTGAATTGAAATGAATCATCATTGCAATTCTATGAGGCAAGTACTGTCAATAATCCATTTTACAAATGAGTAAATTTACATAGAGGCACAAGAGGCCAAATGACAGCTTGAGGTTGCACAACCAGTAAGTAGTAAAGAGTGTATTAAAAGTCAGATTTTTTGAGAGATGACTGATACTCTGCAAGGAAAAAACATGCTAGTCTTATAAAACAATAAGAAAATTAAAGTTTTCCTTCTTCCATATGAGGATCATATTGGAATTTTTCCTAAAAGATTATTTTAGAAAGAAGGAGATGCACCATAAAATTATTCATGCTAAATTTTGGAGAAAAAAATTCCCCCAGGCAGTGACCTTTATTACTAAGAGTGGATTAGGAAGCCAATTTTTATAGCTCTGTTAAAAACTGCTAAACCCAGGCAGTTATATAATAGAAATGCTGACATGACCTTAATTCCAGAGGTGCAAAGGGTATAATTGAATTTAAGAACAATGTATCTCCTCCATTAAGTCATTAAATAGATAGTAATAATCTGACACATTTGCTAAGTACTACATGAAAGTGGTTAACAATGGTATGCAAATAAAATGAGCTTGCGCTATTAGCTACTGTATTTTGCTTGTGTTTGCCAAATATTATATTAAATTACAATAGAGTCATTTAGAAAATATTATGGCAATATATTTTAAATGTTCCAGAACCTGATGCCAACATAGAGAAATGTTAGATTATACAGGAGATTGCCAAGTGCCTATGTGCAATTTAGATAAGTTATATTTACTATTCACAGAATTAAACTGAAGCAGAACTACATTCTTTTGACCCAAACTCCCAGAGTTGCCCTGGTGGTGTAGTGCACCTGGTACAAGAGCATATATAAGGATGCCAACTAAATGCCAAAACCAGAACATTCCTCCACACAGATGCATATTTGACTTTTTTGAGAAAAAAAAAAAATCTATGTTTGGTATCATGCAACTAAATGCATAAATCCAAGTGAAATCATAAGTTAAACGTACATTCAGGGAATATAATCAATGCAGACAGTCACTTGGGCTCTTTCTAGCATAAGCAAAATTGAAGCTGAAACCCCATTCTTCTTCCATAAAAGGAGGCTAGAGACCTGGATTTTCAGTTTATACTGGTAAAAATCTTCATTTAATCTGACTGTTTCTAGGACCAATAATGAAGTGTACTAATCATTTCAGTGCAACAGAGAATCTAGGAGTGCAAAACATAATTATTTTAACTACATATGACTTCCCTGGTGGCTCAGATGGTAAAGCATCTGCCTACAATGTGGGAGACCCGGGTTCAACTCTTGGGTCAGGAAGATTTCCTGGAGAACGAAATGGCAACCCACTCCAGTATTCTTGCCTGGAAAATCTCATGGACAGAGGAGCCTGGTAGGCTACAGTCCATGGGATCACAAAGAGTTGGACATGACTGAGCAACTTCATTTCACACTTCTGTGTGTTTTATTTCATTACCAAAATGCTAATATGGCAAATAACAGTTAATAAATAAGACTATATCTAATAGCTTTTCCAGGTAAACAGTTGGTCACAATAACTGCAAATGTTTTCGGATGTCTTATTTTAGGTTTATATAGGGCAGCAAGCCACAAAAACACATATGGATATATGCATTAATGTAGGAGATATATGGGCTTCCCTTGTGTCTCAGCTGATAAAGAATCTGCCTGCAATGCGGGAGACCTGGGTTCGATCCCTGGGTTGGGAAGATCCCCTGGAGGAGAGCATAGCAATCCACTCCAGTATTCTTGCTTGGAGAATCTCATGGACAGAGGAGCCTGGCAGGCTACAGTATAGGCTTGCAAAGAGTTGGACATGACTGAGCGACTAAGCACACACACAAGAGATATACAATACAGTGATGAAAAATTGAAAATATCAGAAATCACTGCCATAGTAAAACAATTAAAAAAAAAAATCAAGGATTTAAATTGTGTATATTGCATATAACTGACTCACTATGAGAGATGATCACAAAAATGGTTCCAAGTTTCCCCACTTCTTACAATGCATCTATATAGCTCCTCCCATTACAATGTGACATTTATTTGTCCCACACTCTTACTCCTTGAATTAGGCTGTCTTGCAACTTGCTTTGGCCCTACAATGTGGTGGCAATGGTTAGGTGCCATATTTAGCTGATCTTAAGTGGTATTATGCATACCCCTTGACTTGCTCTCTTCCTTTGCCATGAGAACAATTCTGGCCTGGCCTGCTAAATAACAAGAGGCCATGGGAAAGAGAGCCAAACTGTCCCAGCTGGGGCCATACTAGACCAGCCAGCCTCCTGCTGACCCACCAGCTGATCACAGACACACATGCAAGCACAAGAACAGCTGAACCTGGCACAGAAAAGCAGCTCCCACTCAGCTGATTTGTAGTCTGATGAGAAACAATACAGTAAATGGTTGTTTTAAGCCAATACATTTTGAGATGGTTTCTTATGCAGCAATAGATAACTTCATACAATTATCATCAGACAATATTTATAGCAAAACAATACAAATATCATGGTCATCTCCAAATATTAATGATCCTTGGACTTATATACATTTAATACTTTTAATGCACTGTCACAGACTTGGCTCATGCTACAAGTAAGACAAATACAATAATGCTCACTTTAAAGATGAGGCTATTGACCCAGAAAAATTAAGTCATGTGGCCAGGTATTAAGGAAAGGAGTGAGGGTAACACAGACAAAAGAGTAGAATCAAGTCTTTTTCTCTATAAGTCCATATGAATTTCCAATAATCTTTATGATCTTCACTGGCTTCATTGTGATTTTTGACTTAAGGATTAAAAATATCAGCAGTCTGGTACCCCAGCTAATATGGTAAGCTCTATCTTCACCATTAGGAGAACTAGGATATCACTGACTCCAACAAACCCACTAAAACGAAAAATGAGAAGATGCAAAAAAAAATTACAAATAATTTAACATTAACTGTTGCTGTTTTTGTCTTAGGCTTCTGTGTGCCTACCCTTCATTCAGAATATCTTAGGCATCTGTGGTGCATACCCTTCATTCAGAAGAAAAAGGAGCAAGAGGAAAATTCACCTCTCTTACTTTGGTGTCAACCTTTAGACTACTTAATAAACCAGTTAAATTAAAGATTCAGATGTACCAATCTTTACACTGAGATAACCACTGAGCAATCAATGATAATTAAAAAAATCAATTGGTCTTCTGTAGTAATTAAATTTGTCCACTTAGATATAATTGATATTGTTCACAACTAATTATCCAAGTAAAGGCTCTGAGGGACTTTTAGAGACTAAAGGATTGAGCCAAAGATTCTTCCTAATTTGAAATTGGACTGAATGCCCTGTTTTCTCAAAAACTGATTAAGTCTTCCCTAGAAACACAGTATTGAACAAACTCAAATACAGTCAGAAATCAGTATTTCATTAGGAGCAGTTTAACACACTCTGTAGTACTCCCTTGTGTGACCATGGACTAATCACTTAACCCCTGTGGTTTAGGGTCCTCATTTTCAAAACCCAGATAACAATAGTACCTACCTCATGGAGGAGTTGTAAGCATTAAATTATAAGTAGTAAAATGTTTAGAATAGTAAGCACTGTGTTGGTATCATTTTTAATACTGTCATGTGGAACTTTTTTTTTCAGAAAGAATGGTAAGAAAGCCACCAAGCATAAGTTTATTCCATCATTTTATTCTCGCTTGCACCTAGTTCCTATAGGCATTTTACATTCAAGGGTTACTACTGCCCTTTCCCATATTACAAGATACGTTGTTTCCCATATTAAAAGATAAGTTGTTCTTTTTGGGATAAAAGATAGCTAAAACAGGGAAATAGGAAGTTCACATTTGCTGTGTGGCATATCTGATTACAAGTTATTAAGCCAACCTTCCCTTCCCTCTTCTAAGCAATTCATTTCTTAGCACCAGAGGGGAGGAATAATAATAAAACATGGATGATCTTATCACTGATGCTTAGCATTTGTATATTCACTTAAAAAGGTGGCAGAGCAATTTACTGCAGCCCTCAGGCAGCCTAAATGACATGTTAGCAAGTTATATAGATATGCTATTACCTATTTATTCTGATATTCAGTGCAAAAATGTCAGGAGATCCCTACTTAAGTACATTAAATTACTGACTCCTAGGGCAGGAAAGACAGTAGAAGCCATTAGCTATTGAACCCAGCCTCCAGATAAGAATCTATGGCCCATATAGATGCAAACCTTTCCAAGTTCTAGAGAAAGCTATTAAACTCTCTTCTATATTCTGATCCTCATTCTTCCAGGAAATTCTTTTTAAGGTACTCTGGCTTCAACTTAAGTACATGCACATTTGTCCTGTCATCTGACTGAATGAAAACAGCTGGTGAGTCTTCTGACCCACTGGCATTTTCTTGAATTGTCTCCTTCATCCCAGACCCGTATTCCTAGTACCAGCAAGACAGCTTTATCTGAATGCCATCCATTTATCCTATAACCTGTCTTCTCACCTGAGATTACATTTAAAATTCCCTGTGTACTCTGATTCTGAAAATGCAGGACTCATGACTTGAGCTGCAGTCCAGATATGCCTTTTCCAAACTTCTGCAATAGCTATCAGTCAAATAAGGGTTAAGGAAAAAGAATACCCGCAAGGTTAGACCCTTCTCTATTGTTAGTGCCAACAGTGGGTTAAACTCTGGCCAAGGATCAGAACTTGAGCCAGAAGTCCAGCAACAACAGACCTTAACAGCACAGTTCTTGGCACCTTGGAGCCCGTAAGTAAATGTAGAATTGAAAGCAAGTAGATGTGAGTGAGATACAATAAAAAGCTCTTGGGCTTCTAAACATATTTCTTAATTAAGAAATTCTGGCATTAAACAGTTGGAAACAACCTCATGTTTTATGTAAGGAAAAACCAGAATTTGATTTTTTTATATTAAGAAAGCTTTATAAAACATCAATTTCAGAATGGCACACTGAGCACATCTATCTACTTCCATTTCTTTCCACTGTCATTAAAATTCCTATTTATTAATACACAGTGGACTAGAAAACAAAAAAAAAGGATCCAGCATCAGAGCACAAAGTTTCAAGAAATGTTAGAGGAAAAAAGTAGGACCAATAGAGAAAACAGAATAGGGAACTCTATAGGCCAAATCATCAAAAGGTAACAAAAATCCTCTCCTAGGAAGCCCTAAGCAGGCCTGATTTGGGAATCAAGATTAAGCCTTGAGATACCAATCAAGGCTATTAATTTACAAACTTCATTCAGAACAAGGCTGGGTAGATTTAACCGTTTCTTATTTCCCCACTTTCAGCTAAGCGTAAGACATAAAGCTAGAATCTGGTTTTTGTGGTTTTTTTGTTTTCTTTTTTTTGTTGTTGTTGTTGTTGTTGTTTCAAAAAGAAAAACCCAAACTTTTAAGAGCTCATTAATGCTTTCAAAAAGTAGAAAGATAATTCAGACAACAAAAACTATTTTGAAAAATTCAATTAGAAGATAGTAATGTAAGTCTAGGTTTTCCCAGGTGGCAATAGTGGTAAAGAACCCACCTATCAATGCAGAAGATGTAACAGACGTGGGTTTGATCCCTGGGTCAAGAAGATCCTCTGGAGGAGGGCATGGCAACCCACTCAGTATTCTTGCCTGGAGAATCCCATGGACAGAGAAGCCTGGTGGGCTGCAGTCCATAGGATGACAAAGAGTCAGACACAACTGAAGTGACTTAGCACACACATGCAGAATGTAAGTCTATACACGTGACAGAATTGCATATAGCTACACACACATACATGCAATCATATATCTGGTGAAATTTGAGTAAGCTTCTATGGATTGTACTGATGTCAGCTTTTTGGTTTTGATATTGAAGGGGATCCGAACTTGCCACCTCAAAATATGCCAATTTGGCATATTGATTGTTTTGATCTGAAGGCACTTGAGAAAGAGCAGATGCAGGAAGGGCACTCTGACTTGCCCCTTTCTGCCCAAAATCAAGTTTAAACTTTCCCATGAGAAAGGTGCCCTCCCGTACGAGGAAGAGAAGAACACCCTATCAAGGGAGATGAGGAGCTGACCTGCACAAACAAACCTACCAAGATAACTCTTTATCTCCCACTGATCTCCCCATATATTTCTAGTCACTTTCCCCCAATCTATCAACCCTAGAAGCTTAATCTCCTTTTCTTTTGCTACTTTTTCATAAGTTCATCATTATTGTTAAAATAATAATATAAGTACTCAGTTATATCACCTTCTTTGAGTTTTCATTTCTTTTTATTGAGTTTATTAAACAAGAACTACCTGATATTAAAAAAAAAGTAATAAGAATAATAACAGAGTGCTAGAAAATCAGAAATGTGATTTTTTGAAATTTAAAAACTCAAGTTCTAAAAATAACTAACATGAAATAAAAATGCATTGGACATTAACAAAAAGACACTATGAAGAATAAACTGCTACTGCTGCTGCTGCTGCTGCTAAGCCGCTTCAGTCGTGTCCGACTCTGTGCAACCCCAGAGAGGGCAGCCCACCAGGCTCCCCCGTCCCTGGGATTCTCCAGGCAAGAACACTGGAGTGAGTTGCCATCTCCTTCTCTAGAAGAATAAACTAGACAGTACTAAAAATCAGACAAATAATAAGGAAAGTAAATGTAATGAAATTTTCTGAAAAACAAAGAAACAGAAAATATGAAACAAAATTGAGAGACAGTTGACATATGGGGAGAGGATCCAGGAATTTCAACATCTTTAGGCCTAGAGACAGGGTTGAGGGAGCAGAGTGCAGGCAGAGAAGGCAAAAAAAAAAAAAAAGAGGAGAAAACTTTTCTGAGTTCAAGAAAAATATGAGTCTTGGGATAATGATACCTACTGAAATAACCAGATAAACATATGAAGAAAAAATAAAATGGATCCACTTCTCACACAAAGGCAAAATCCAAACAGATCAGATTTAAATGTAAAAAGTAAAACCATACAAGTACTAGATGAAACTATAGATCAGTTCCTCTACAACTAGGAATGAGGGAAATTTTTCTTAACTATGACCCCAAATTTAGAAGCGTTAAAAGAAAAGATTAAGAAACTTGATTACATACAAACTTTAAATAACGTGGGTTTGTTTGTATTTTTATGAGGCAGGAGTGTTGTTTTTTGTTATGGCCAAAAAAATACATCACAAACCAAGTAAGGTCAAATGATGTATTATGAAAAAAATCTACAACTTATATCACAGACAAATGTAAAAATTCTACAATTTATATTGAACAGAACTAAAGTTTATAGTGTATAGTTTCTAAAATTATTTTTTGAGAAGATACACACCAATGATCATATTAAAAAAAAAGGACTAGAGATAGGAATATACATCTTACAGGAAATAAAATGCAAACCACTTTTAAACATATAAAGGGATGGTCAAAAGCATTTACTATAAAACAAATGCAAATCAAAACCTCAATGAGATACCATTTCTCACCTTTGCTTTTGGCAAACATCCAAATGAAAATCCAAATGTTTGACATGTCTTGGAAAGGTAGCCATATGTACTGTTAGCTGGAAAACAAAATGGTACTACCCTCTTCAGGGAGAAATCTGACAATAACTAGCAAAAATACATATATACACTTAACCTTTAACCCAGTAATCTCATTTCTGTGAATTTAACCCAAATATACACTCTCCAATATACAAAAAAACTGATGTATGCACAAGGCTATTCATTGCACCATTATTTGTAATAGCAAAAGATTGCAAACAAGCCAAATATCCACCAATGGACTGATTACATAAAGCAAACATCCATACAACAGAGTACTATGCAGCTGCAAAAAGACTATCTCTATGTACTGTTATAGAAAGATCTCCAAACTACAAAATTAGGTGAAAGAAAGCAAAGTGAAAAAAAAATTATTTAATAAAGAAAGTGAAAGTGAAGTGTCTCAGTCGTGTCCGACTCTTTGTGACCCCATGGACTGCAGCCCGCCAGGCTCACCCATCCACGGGATTTTCCAGGCAAGAGTACTGGAGTGGGATGCCAGAGGGAGGATACAAATATATTTTGTATTTGCTTAATTAAAAACAAAAAAAAGAAGTATAAACTATGAAGAAATGCTTATTTATCAGGGGAAGAGCATGGAGAGAAGCTAAATTTCTCTGAATACACATTGTTTAACAGATTTGATTTTGGAATCATGGGAAAGTTTTCTGTAGTAATAAAGAAAGTCATATCAAAAATATTAAAGGTATTTCTATCACTTAAAACAAAATGATACAAACGAACCCAACTGTATATCAAATCCGTGACTTAACAATGCAGAGAAAATATATTTCAAATGACTTTAAAACATAGTCGTTTGACTATGTATCCCTGGTGAGATCAGACCTAGTGGTGAAGGGGAAAAAAGGTCCTCAACTTTTTTCAGCAATCACATTATTAGTACTATAATTCAGGAACCATACAGAGAGAAGGACAAAGTGAGTAAGTAATCATATTAAAGTCTGAAGAACAAGGATTTCTGAGCAAGAGAAAAGAGACACTAACATAAAATCAAAGAAGTTTCATAGAGCCCTGAAATCCTAAATTCAAGCTAGAAATACTAGTGATGAATTCATGATGCATTTTTCTTTTTAGGAATGTGTGTATCTTCTAGCTCTCACCACTAGAAGGACTAAGCAATAACCAATCCAGTAGCAGTGAGCATCTGCAACCAGGTTCTGGCCTCTAAATACAACTCTTCCTTAAAGGAGCCAGGACTCCACAGAGGAAACAAGCAATCACAGGTCTGGGACAGGAACTGTACCAGTTGAGCCTGGATATGCTGTCATCAAGAAAGCAAGGAGGTTATCAAAAACTATGTGGGGTCATGTCAAAGGGTTCATGAGCTAACTTGAGGGAAATCAACAGAAATAATTATGGCAGTGGAATGCAAACACATCAAATGTGTTATGTTAAAGTCCATGTGTTTATGATGCTAAAAAAAAAAATCTCATTGGTAACTTTTGGAGAATGCTAAGGAGCCAGCTCATAATTCTAAAATCTGGCAAATAAACAGAAAGAACCAAGCAGTTAACCTGCCTTTTTGTGTTGGATAATTCAGAGCACCACCCAAATCTCCCTCTTCAGGACTGAGACACTCATTCAAGTCCCAGGAGCATTCCCAGGAACTGTCTTTGAATAAAAGGAGCTATCTTACCCAAGCTTATATCCTCAACCCTGGGGCAGCCCACAAAAAATGATTAGTCAATGCAAGGATGGGAATGGGTATAAAGCTACAGCCTCCACTTCAAGGGCTACCCCAGCTTCAAAGCTCCTTGTGGGACTGACTGAGTGAATCCTCCATCAGAGTTCAACTCCTCCCCCAGCCGGTCCCTGCTTCCCTCACTGGGTGTTATTCCCTAGTGCTCTACTTTATAAGCCTCTGACATGCAAACTTCATCTCAGAGTCTGTTTCCCAGGAAACCAACCTAAGATATTTCCCATAAAAAACACAACTCAGGGTAACAAAGTAGCTGATGAGGTGATTCAACGAAAAGTGAGACAACTGGGTATTATGTGCCTCCTGAAAGAAGTATACATCACTGTCTATGAAGTATTCTTGCAAAAAAAATTTAACATAAATTAAACTGAAAGTCTGGATTCAACTATCAGTATATAGGAAATGCAGAGACAGAGGGTCATGTTAAATGTATACCATAGGGATACAACAAAAAACTCAATGTAGGAGACTGAACAACCAGCTTTCTTCAATAAGCAGCCTGCAAGGGGAGAAAAAAGGAAGGAGAAAAGTATCAACAAATTACAACAAAGGGATTTAATTTGGTCTGGTTCCTGATTTTAAAAAAACAACTATAAAAAATTTAGGAAACATTATTATTAGGCTACTTTGAACTCTCATTAGATACTGGATACTACATTAAAGAAATGCCAGGGTTTTTTAGGTATGATTATGATATTGTTGTGAACATTTTTTAAAAGATCTTTATCTTCTTAGAGATATATACTGAAATTTCTCTCATTTGAAAAGACCCTGATGCTGGGAAAGATTGAGGGCAGAAAGAGAAGGGGACGAGAGAGGATGAGATGGTTGGATGGCATCACTGACTCAACGGACATGGGTTTGGGTAGACTTCAGCAGTTGGTGATGGACAGGGAGGCCTGGCGTGTTACGGTTCATGGGGTCGCAAAGAGTTGGACACGACTGAGTGACTGAACTGAACTGAAATTTCAATTTGAAGTTTCAATATAAAATAATATAGGAAAACAATCCCACTGAGTGCTGAGTGGAATGAACAAAATGCAGTACCCACCCAACATTTTCCACTGTGTAAAGTGGTGATTTCTTTTACTTGCCTTCAAATAATACATAGTGGTACTGAACTATAATATAACAAAAGGAACATAATGATAAAAATTCTTATTGACTTAAGGTTAAAACACAGAAGATTCCCAAAATTACACAAAATAATTTAAAAGGTAAATTAATCCTAATCTCCTATAAAAAAGATGAGTGAAAAACAATGGCTATTTTAAAGGCAAATGTAATTTTAAAGACACTAAATGAACTACAGAATGAATATTGCTACAGAACATTTTATTTTTTCACTACAGAATAATTAGAACAGAACTAAGGAAAAAGGAGAGGCCTTCAATTAAAGGATGCCTGATAAAAATACAGGATATCCAAATACATATGGATTTCAGATAAGCAACGAATATTTATTTTAGCATATGTCTCAAATAGGGCTTTCTTGGTGGCTCAGTGGTAAAGAACCCATCTGCCGATTCAGGAGACCGTGGTTTGATCCCTGGGTTGAGAAGATCCCTTGGAGAAGGAAATGGCAACCCACTCTAGTATTCTTGTCTGGGAAATCTCATGGACAGAGAAGCCTGGCAGTCTATAGTCCACAAGGTTGCAAAACAGTCAGACATGATTGAGAACTAAAACAAGTGTCTTGAATATTTTTATTTGCTATATCTGACAAACCTACTTCTAATTCCTTACCTTTCTTTTTTTCTAACCTTATTGAGATATAATTGACACTTAATGTTGTGTGAGTTTAAGGTGTACAACATGATGATTTGCTATACCTATATATTGTGAAATGTTTTCACTTATTTTTATAATTGATTTTTTTCTTTCTCACCACCATGACTGCCTGTCTTAAAATGTTACCCATATGGTACTTCATTAAAGCAACCATTATTTAAAAGCTCTCAAGTTAAGAAGTCAAGGGAGATTTCTAGCACTATCACCTTGAAGATGACAGTTCTGGTACAGGTATTTAATTTTGAAATATCAGCAGAAAAATTATCCCCTAGAGAAAAAGAATCTGGAAAGTGTTTTTGACAGATCCACCACAGTCTTACACCAGTAAATGCTGCCACTTACTTGGTTCTCTCTCCTCCTCCTGTTTCCTTTGCAATAACACACAAGCTATATTAATCAACCAGATAATGGTAGTGGTGAGTGGGAGTTGATGAGGGCTCCACTGGACTGACTGCGCTGACTCTACAGACGTGGATTGAGGTGGGGAAAATGGTAACCAGAGCACAGTCCCTTAGTTATAACCACAGCCTTTTAAAGATGACCACATATATACACTACTACATACAAAATAGATAACTAATGAGAGCCTACTGTATAGTACAGGGAGTCTACTCTGTAATGGCCTAGATGGGAGAAGAATCTACAAAGAGTGGATATATGTATACGTATAACTGATTCACTTTGCTGTATACCTGCTAACACAGCATTGTGGACCAACTATACCCCCGCCAAAATTTTTTTTTAATAAAATAAAGATGATCCCATCTCTTCTATGTCTCCAGTACTATCAGCTCATATTGTTTTCAAAAGACTTCCCTAGATTGTCCTTCACTCCTCAGAAAAGCTCTGAAAGATAAAGAGGTTAAGCAACTGGCCAGAAGTCACACATCTGTGTGAACCTTGTAGTCCTGACTTTCATCCTGGGATTCTTCACAGCATAATCTGGATAAGGCTGGGTTTTGGTAAAGTTAGGGATTCTTCCCAGTAGAATTCCTGTGACTTGATCACAGGTGCTGACCCAGCCTTGAATCCTTGTAAGTGAGGGGCTCACTATGCACTTAGACTCAGCTCATTCAGTCCTCAACACACACTTAATGAACATTGGACTAACTATGAGAAAACAATAGTGGACAATACAAAAAAGGTTCCTGCTTTCACTGAACTCACAGTTTAGGGGTGACTAGGCAACTAGGTATGCAATAAATATGAAATGTGAAGAGTACTCGACAGGAGAGTTGCCGAGACATGTACAAGAGTCTCCAACCTCTGTGTTGGGAGGCCTCCCTGAGAAACGGATGCTTAGCTGAGAAAACAAGACCCCTATAACTAATACAAGTGATGGGGAAGAGGATGAGGGAGAACAGAAGAGTGTTCCAAACAATGGGACCAGATGTGCAAAGACTTGGAGGAAAGAGGAGATGATGTACAGGTGGAGTGAGAATAGGGCAGGACCAAAACATGGGGACACCTGAGCCAAGTCAATGATTTTGTGTGGGGAGAACACTAGTGGCCTCTCAGCTACTCCTCTGTGGTCCTAAACATGGACACACTTTGACCCCAAACTTACAAAGCCTCTCAGCCAAATACAAGATCTGCACTGAGCAGGACATGTCCTCCTTAGAAGTTGTTTAATAACCATCTATTGCTGCAGCAAGCTCCTTGAGGAGGGGCCGGTCGTCTCTTCCCATTCACTACCCCAAGAGGTTATTTTTCTTTTCAATTTTAAACAGAGTTGAGGTTTCAGGAGAGTTATACTAAACATAATTTCTTCTATCTTGGTACATTTATATGTTTCATTTTAGGACCCTTCCCAATTGGCTGGTTTTCCACAATTCTGACGTTGTGAAAGAGACAGATGAAACTGAAGAATCAACAGGGGCCAAGAGTAGAGGGTTTTGTGCAGGGTGTGCAGTTCACATGAATTTCCTCCAGCATCACTCACTGGGCAGAGTTTTCAGGTCCAGGCACAAGAACACTACCTGCCTTGTGGCTGATATGGAAACAGCAACGTGGAATGGAACAGCAGGCCTCAAACCTCCCTGACCAGCAAATCGAGAAGGCTTTTTAAAATACAGATTCCTTGGTCCCATTCCTGACCTAATAAATCATCAGAATTTCTACAGATAGGATTTAGGAATATATATTTTCAAAATTCTCCTTGAGTGAATCTGGTATTAAACAGTTCTGGGACTCATTGGTCTTTACTGCAAAAAACACAAATTTCAGAGCCAGTAAAACCTGATGTCAAACTCCAGCTCTAGCATTTATTAGCTGCTGGTAAGTTGGAAGAGGGGTAAAATAGATTCTTGGGAAATACAAGAAGGAGTAAGCAGGGCTGCCACTGAGGTTGGGACCAGAATTAACTTGGCATCCTGGGAAGGTAAGATAAGGTGAGGTAGGTCACACGATTAGATCACACGATCTTGGATGAGATGTTTTGCATCTCTGAGCTTCCAGTTTAAAAAGAAAAGAAAGAGGAAGAGGAAAAAGAAATAATATAATTAAGCTCATACTTTTAGAGGACTGAATGAAATCATGACCAGCAAGTACCTGACGCAACAGTCTGTGAATGGTAGTAGTTACCTACCTTACCTTATCTTACCTTCCCAGGATGTCAAGCTAATTCTGGTCCAAGCCCCAGGGGCAGCCCTGCTTATTGCCTTCCTGTATTTCCCAAGAACCTATTTTAACCCTCTTCCAACTTACCAGCAGCTTCTGTGGGAAATGACATGAGATAGTGGCTGCTGCCTGCTGAGAAAGAGGGCTGAAATTGAAGCCACAGGAAAAAACAAGAGTCTGTCTACACACTTCCCACCTGAGGCACAAACACTTTTCCAAAGAGTTTGCCATCCCTCCTGATGACTGGATCAAGTTGCTATATAACGACCAAGGTCTCTTTGACTCTTTGATGGACACCAGTGTCAGCATACAAAACTAGATCTGAAGTGGTAGTGGCTATCCTGTGCCTCTCTGATGATGGGGACAATTACTTCCAGGCACCTCCATTCATTATTAAGAAAAAATGCTATGCATGGAGACATTGGTCAAATTTTTCCTTTAATATAAATACTTGGACTGTGTAGCTCATGTCTGTCAGAATTCAATTTTTTAAGCTCCTGTTATTTAATTTTACTCACAACATCCTTATTAATTAGGCTAAAGCAATTCTTTCTATTAAAAACAACATATGTTCCTTATGGTAGTATTAGTATATGTCCATTTAACACAATTTGGAAAGTAGTGAAAATACTATAGGAAGAAGAAAATTAAATCCATCTCTAGTTACCATCTAAAGATAATAAAATCAACATTTTGATGTATTTTATAATCATTTATTTTTTAAAACGGCATAACTCAATATATATACTTTCTGAATAATGCTTTTTCTCTCAGCATTATATTGTGAATTTTTCATACATTGTTAAACATTTTCAAAACTGGCATTTTAATGTTGATAGTATTGCAACATATGATATTGCATAATTTTTTATTTCCCTGTTGTTTCTATTTGGGCTTCCCTAGTGGCTCAGACAGTAAAATTGTCTGCTTGCAATGCTGAAGACCCTGGTTCAATCCCTGGGTTGGGAAGATCCCCTGGAGAAGGAAATGGCAGCCCACTCCAGTATTCTTGCCTGGGCAATCCCATGAACAGAGAAGTGTGGAGGGGTGGCAAAGAGTTGGACATGACTGAGTGATTTGAGCACACAGTGAGAGCACAGTGGCAAGTTACAGACATAAAGGAAATTTATAATTTCTCACTTGTCTTCATATTGCCCAACTAGAGTCATGATCTTGTGGTCACAAAGTGTGATATTCTATCAATAGTAATGGCAATAGGTTATTGAGCCTCACTGATTCCTATCTTGATATTATTTTTCTCTATTTGTGTTGGTTCATTTTCCCTCAACTCGCCCCCCACAACAAACTTAGATAAAGTAAAGCAATCTCTTTTGGCTCACCTAGCCAACCTTCAACTAACTTGCATACCTGAGACCAGGGTGGCAAAAAATTGTCTATTAAAAAGTATGTTAATTCCAAATCTCTTTAACTGTTTGTCACATCATGATGTTTTTCAGAATTAGGAGTCCTGATTTTATAAATTTGAAGGTGTTAATTATATATGTATGGTATTTCAAAAGGACAAGGATGGAGAATATGTGGCCTTTAAAATGGCTTTACTTGTAGTTTCACCCAAGCCACAAAAAAAAAAAAAAAAATTAGCTTGGGAAAATTCTATCCAGCTTATAAAGTAGCTAGATGACACAGAACAAGTTATTTACCCTCTTAGAGACTCAATTTCTTTAACTATAAAATGAGAGGGTTGTATTAAATAGTCTCTAAGATTCCTTGGAAGGAAAGTTATGACCACCTAGATAGCATATTCAAAAGCAGAGACGTTACTTTGTCAACAAAGGTTCTAGTCAAGGTTATGGTTTTTCCAGTGGTCATGTATAGATGTGAGAGTTGGACTATAAAGAAAGCTGAGCACCAAAGAATTGATGCTTTTGAACTGTGGTGTTGGAGAAGACTCTTGAGAGTCCCTTGGACTGCAAGGAGATCCAACCAGTCTATCCTAAAGGAAATCAGTCCTGGATGTTCATTGGAAGGACTGATGCTAAAGCTGAAACTCCAATACTTTGGCCACCTCATGCGAAGAGTTGACTCATTGGAAAAGACTCTGATGCTGGGAGGGATTGAGGGTAGGAGGAGAAGGGGATGACAGAGGATGAGATGGCTGGATGGCATCACCGACTCGATGGACATGAGTTTGGGTAAACTCTGGGAGTTGGTGATGGACAAGGAGGCCTGGCGTGCTAGGATTCATGGGGTCACAAAGAGTCAGACACGAATGAGCGACTGAACTGAACTGAACTGAACTGAAGGTTCCGTTAAAAATCTAAGCTTTTTATGGCTGCCTATGATTTTATAAGCAGTTATGTCTAGAGCTATTTAACAGAGAAAACTGCAGAATGTGAAAACCTTTACGACTTAGCTAAGAAATAAAAAGATCATTCATCAGGAAACGGGGTCAAGTTAGACAGTGAAGAGTAGTTGCCTGAGCAACTCTAACTAAAAAAGAAATTATTGCAGAGGTAAACAGAGTCCTATGCTGCAGGCCAAGGAGAAAGAAAAGAAACAAGATCTCCATTTTTTTTTCTACTGTCCTGTTAGAGGAATAATATGATAAATGCTTAACTTTCTGGAACAAGGTGAAGAATAAAAAAAAATAAACACATACAATACCTAATCATAATGTAGCAACAGTTATAACTGCTACAGTTTCTTTCCTAGTGCTTTTTTCTTTCCTAGTGAAAGTCTGAAACTTCGAATGCCAGCTCTCCGTGGGTACTTTAGTGGCTACTCCCAGCATGTTAATTTTCCCTCTCTCTCCTGTATCAGAAATCCTCTCCAAAATCCTACAAATAGATTCTATGCTGAAGCTGGTGTTAAAAGCTGGTGTCAAGCCCTCAAATCCTGTAAGTGATATTATGAGGAAGTAGGACATTCAACTCTGTTGTGAAACTAAATCATAAGACATCAGACAAGAATATAGAACTATTTGGTCAGAGGAGGCTCAGTCCAAGGCTACAGTCAACTATTCCAGAGATTATAGATGCCCCCAGGAGGGGCCCTTTTATTCTGTATCTTCTTGCTAAAGAGGAAATTAAAAAAATACACAGTTTGACTTGGAAGTTTACCCATGAAAGAAACAAATCTCCTACTTAACTTCACATGCTTTGAAATTGATCAAAACACAGGATATTGCAGGGGCAGGATAAGAAAAAAAGCATAACAGAATACTTGTAAAGTCTCAGATCTGGCTAACCAGCTCTCCATTAAATAAAACTTGGCTATATTTCTAATAGTTATAGTAGTAAAATTTGAAAATGTGGGTTATGAGAATTCCCTGGTGGACCAGTGGTTAGGACTCAGCACTTTCACTGCCAGAGCCCAGGGTTTGATCCCTCGTCCGGGAACTAAAGGCCCCACAAGCCTCATGGCGTAAAAAAAAAAAAAAAAAAAAAATGAAAAATAGAAGGAAAAAAGAACACAAAAATATGGGTTATAAAAATACACTGTCAGTGAGTTTCCTATTATTTTCTTATGTTCAGAAAGACATGTCTCCTGAGAATCCAATTTGTTCCTGTACTTATGTTTCTGAAATCTGACTCAATTTCTTCTATGATATACATTTTTGTAAATCTCCTCTTCTTGTTAGACTATTTCATTGAATACAAAGAATGTGCCAACAACTGTGAGGAAACAGACAGCCAAAATCTGTCCATTTGTAACCTGCTTTTTTAAACCTAAATATCATTTCTCATTGGAAGTTTAGACACCCAGCATAAATCATTGAAATATGGGGCTTCTGTGAACAGTGAGTAGAGAAGCCTCCACAGTGAAGATCGATAGGGAGGAGAAGGAAGATTTTTCACATGACATTCTGAGCAACTTCAGCTATCCTTGAGCTTTGGCAAAGTTTCTCGAACCGTTGTTTCTTCAGGAAACTTCACACTCTCCATATCATTGTGTTATTTTATCAAACAAACACCCGCATGTGTGCCCAGTCACTAAGACATGTCCAACTCTTTGAGACCCCAGGGGCTGTAGCCCACCAGGTTCCTCTGTCCATGGGATTTTCTAGGAATATTGGAGTGGGCTGCCATTTCCTCCTCCAGGATATCTTCCCACCCCAATGAACAGTGAGTAGAGAAACCTCCACAGTGAAGATCGATAGGGAGGAGAAGGAAGATTTTTCACATGACATTCTGAGCAACTTCAGCTATCCTTGAGCTTTGGCAAAGTTTCTCGAACAGTTGTTTCTTCAGGAAACTTCACATTCTCCATATCATTGTGTTATTTTATCAAACAAACACCCGCATGTGTGCCCAGTCACTAAGACATGTCCAACTCTTTGAGACCCCAGGGGCTGTAGCCCACCAGGTTCCTCGTCCATGGGATTTTCTAGGAATATTGGAGTGGGCTGCCATTTCCTCCTCCAGGATATCTTCCCACCCCAGGGATTAAACGTGTGTCTCCAACAAACACTTGGATAGTGGTTGTTACATGCCAGGCCTGATCGGTGCTTTACATTAATCTTTGATTGTTCACAACAGCCCTACAGAACAGGCAATATCATCGTCACCATCACCATCCCTGCTTCAACTGAGGTAGAAATTGCAGCACAGAGAGGTTAAGTCATTTGCTCCAGGCCCACAGCTAACAAGTACATAAGTCTTAAACACCACCCTGCTCCTCTCACAAGAGCTCATTATCTGAGGCAATGGTGGAAGCAGAAAGTTAGAAAAGGTCCTGGATGCCACAGCCCTTTAGCATGTCACTTCCCTAGTGAGGAAACACCACTTTAACTTCTAGAAACTTCACTTCTGCAATCTGGAGATTCTTCCTCAGGTCTGTGCCTCTCAGATGTTTTTAAGATAAAAGATATGATGAAGTAAACACCAAAGAAGAATTTTAAGAGTAATCTCTAGAATGACTTTGCATAGGAAACTGAGATTAGTGAGCAAAAGAAGAAAACAGCAAGATATTAATAGTTCCTACTGGACCTAATTAAAGCTCAACATTCAGAAAACAAAGATCATGGCATCCAGTCCCATCACTTCATGGCAAATAGATGGAGAAACAGTGGCTGACTTTATTTTTTGGGGCTCCAGAATCACTGCAGATGGTGATTGCAGCCATGAAATTAAAAGACACTTATTCCTTGGAAGAAAAGTTGTGACCAACCTAGAGCACATTAAAAAGCAGAAACATTACTTTGCCAACAAAGGTCCATCTAGTCAAGGCTACAGTTTTTCCAATAGTCATGTATGGATTTGAGAGTTGGACTATAAAGAAAGCTAAGTGCCGAAGAATTGATGCTTTTGAACTGTGGTGTTGGAGAAGATTCTTGAGAATCCCTTGGACTGCAAGGAGATCCAACCAGTCCATCCTAAAGGAGATCAGTCCCGATATTCATTAGAAGGACTGATGTTGAAGCTGAAACTCCAGTACTTTGGCCACCTGATGCAAAGAACTGACTCATCTGAAAAGACCCTAGTAGTGAAGTTGCTCAGTCGTGTCTGACTCTTTGCAATCCCATGGACTGCAGCCTACCAGGCTCCTCAGTCCAGGGGACTTTCCAGGCAAGAGTACTGGAGTGGGTTGCCATTAGACCCTAATGCTGGGAAAGATTGAGGGCAGGAAGAGAAGGGGACAACAGAGGATGAGATGGTTGGCTGGCATCACCAACTCAATGGGCATGAGTCTGAGTAAACTCCAGGAGTTGGTGATGGACAGGGAGGCCTGGCGTGCTGCAGTCCATGGGGTCTCAAAGAGTCGGACACAACTGAGTGACTAAACTGATCTGAACTGGACATAAACTCTTAGTCACTTTTATCATTTGTCTAAAATTCAATAGCATGATTTGTTTGTTGCTGTATTTATGGGTTAATATGAATGATTTCCAAGACAAAGTTTAAGAAAACAGATGGTATGATTCTTTACATAGAAAACCCTAAGGATGCCACCAGAAAATTTCCAGAGCTAATCAATGAATATAATAAAGTCACAGGATATAAATTAATACACAGAAGAAGTCTCTTGCATCCCTATACATTAACAATGAAAAATCAAAAAGAGGAATTAAGGAAATAAGTGCATTCACCATTGCAACAAAAATAATAAAATACTTAGGAATAAATTTATCTAAAGAGGCAAATGACCCATATATAAAAAACTATAAAACACTAATGAAAGAAATCAAATATGACACAAATAGAGAAATACCGCCATGTTCTTGGATTGGAAGAAACAATATAGTGAAAATAATTATAACATACAAAGCAATCTATAGATTCAATGTAATTCCTATCAAACTGGTATTTTTCACAGAACTAGAACAAATAATTTCACAATTTTTATGGAAATATAAAAGACCCCAAACAGCCAAAGTAATCTTGAGAAAGAATAATGGAATTGGAAAAATCAACCTTCCAACTTCAGACAATACTACAAAGCTACAGTCATCAAGACAGTATGATACTGGTATAAAAACAAATACAGATCAATGGAACAAAACAGAATGCCCAGAGATAAATCCAGACACCGTTGGCACCTTTTCTTTGACAAGGGAAGTAAAAATGTACAATGGAGAAAAAGTCTCTTCAAAAAGTGGTGCTGGCTGTTTATAATAGCCAGGACATGGAAGCAACCTAGATATCCATCAGCAGATGAATGCATAAGAAAACTGTGGTACATATGCACAATGGAATAGTATTCAGTCATTTAAAAGAATACATTTGAATTAGTTCTAATGAGGTGGATGAAACTGGAGCCTATTATCCAGAGTGAAGTAAGCCAGAAAGGAAAATACCAATATAGTATATGAACACATATATATATGGAATTTAGAAAGATGATAATGATAACCCTGTATGTGAGACAGAAAAAGAGACAGAGATGTATAGAACAGTCTTTTAGACTCTGTGGGAGAGGGCAAGAGTGAGATGATATGGGAGAATGGCATTGAAACATGTAAATTATCACATATGAAATGAATCGTCAGTCCAGGTTTGATGCATGATACAGGATGCTCAGGGCTGGTGCACTGGGATGACCCAGAGGGGTGGGATGGGGAGGGAGGTTGAAGGGGGGTTCAGGATGGGGAACACATGTATACCCACGGAGGATTCATGTCAATGTATGGCAAAACCAATACAATATTGTAAAGTAAAATAAATAAATAAAACTGAAAATAAAATACTCGGACAAGGAAAAAAAAAAGTGGTGCTGGGAAAACTGGTCAACTATGTGTAAAAAAACTAAATTAGAACACTGTCTAACACGATACACAAAAATAAACTCAAAATGATTTAAAGGCCTAAATGTAAGACCAGAAACTATAAAACTCTTAGAGGAAAATAGTAAGCAGAACACTCTCTGTTATAAATCACAGCAAGGTCCTCTATGACCCACCTCCCAGAGTAATGGAAATAACAAAAACAAGCAAATGGGACTATTTAAATTAAAAGCTTTTGCACAATGAAGGAAACTATAAGCAAGTTGAAAAGACAGCCCTCAGAATGGGAGAAAATAATTGCAAATGAAACAACTGACAAAGAATTAATCTTCGTAATATACAAGCAACTCATGCAGCTCAAACCAGAAAAATGAACAACCCAATCAAACAGCAGGAAGAAGATCTAAACAGACATTTCTCCAAAGCATTGCAGTAGGACTCTTTACCAGCTGAGCCACAAGAGAAGCCCAAGAATACTAGATTGGGTAGCCTATCCCTTCTCCAGTGGATCTTCCCAACCCAGGAATCAACCTGGGGTCTCCTGCATTGCAGGCAGATTCTTAACCAACTGCACTATTAGGGAAACCCCAAAGAAGACATACAGATGGCTAAAAAACACATGACCAAATGCTCACTATCACTCATTATTAGAGAAATGCAAATCAAAACCACACTGAGATATCACCTCACCCCAGTCAGAATGCCATCATCAAAACGTCTACAAACAATAAATGCTGGAGAGGGTATGGAGAAAAAAAGAACCCCCTTACACTGTTGGTGGGAATGCACACTGATACAATCACTATGGAGAACAGTATGGAGACTCCTTTAAAAACTAGGAATAAAACTACCATAGGACCCAGCAATCCCACTACTGGCCATATACCCAGAGGAAACCAGAACTGAAAAAGACTCATGTACCTCAATATTTATTGCAGCACTATTTACAATAGCTATGACATGGAAGCAACCTAGATGTCCCTGGGCAGATGAATGGATAAGGAAGTTGTGATACATATACATGGTGGAATATTACTTGGCTAAAAAAGGAATGCATTTGAATCAGTTCTAATGAGGTAGATGAACCAAGAGCCTATTATACAGAGTGAAGTAAGTCAGAAAGAGAAAGACAAATACAATATATTAACACATATATAAGGAATCTAGAAAGATGGTGCCAACAATCCTACATGCAGGGCAGCAAAGGAGACACAGATGTAAAGAACAGACTTTTGGACCAGTGGGAAAAGGAGAGGGTGGGACTATTTGAGAGAAAAGCATTGAGACACATACATTACCATAAGTAAAACAGATAACAAGTGGGAGTCTGATGTATGACGCAGGGCTCTGTGACAACCTGGAGGGACAGGGTGGGGAGGGAGGTGGGAGGAGGGTGCAGGATGCAGGGGACACATGTTTACCTATGTGTACCTACAGTACCTATTCATAGTGATGTATGACAAAACCATCAAGATATTTTAAAGTAATTATTCTCCAATTAAAATAAAATTTAAAAAATATATATATATGCTATTAGTTCCTATAAAATATATACTTTGGCCAAGGACCTTAGGGAACAAGGTCTTTCAAGTACAACTAAGAAGCAGTACAAGGATGCTAATCTGAAGGATTATTTGTCATAATAAAAACTTTAAAAGAGCTTAGTTACCATCAGTTACAAAATGGTTAAATAAAGGAAGAGTTCTGCAATAGAACACAAAGCAATCATTAATATTTACATGAAGAAACATGTAACATACCAAGTGAAATAGGCAAGTTAAGAACACTCTCATTGTATTATGCCATTATGTAGGAAAACAAAACAAGAAATACCATTCATTTTTGTATGTCTATAACATTTAGGCAGGTTTGGATACAAACCTGAAAAAGTGTACACACACCTCTTAAGAGAGGTTACCTCCAGAGAAAGTGCTGAAGGGGGGATGAGTGGTGGTGAAAAAGCGATAAGTTTTTATTGTATAGACTTCCACTTGCTTGTGGTTGGTGAGATTCACAAAACATACATGAATTAAAGCACAAGCAAGCACATGGAAACAAACAATTGGAGAAAGACTAGAAATAATCAAATTATAAATATGCTGTGTAATAAGTTTGACAAAGTGACTCATGGGATATATCGTATAATCACTTTATGTACCAGTTCTTCCATAATTATGCATAAATTACTGTGCTAACTTTACTAGACTTTTATTTTGCTTAAGGTTATAGATTTTTAGTTTTAATTTTCATTAAAACCTAAGAGGAAAAAACTGTACCTTCCAAAGACTGATAAGTCTATAATCAATGCACCATCTCCAAGAGATGGTGAAGGACTGGGAAGCCTGAGGTGCCACAGTCCACAGGGTCACAGAGTCAGACACGACTGAGTGACTAAATAACAACAATGCATTAGTCTTTTATTTCTACATATTTTTTTGAGAACCTCAAGCACACATTTATGTGAACCATCACCATATCTCAGACTGATTGGATGGTGCTGTGGTATAATAAAAACAACAAGGCATAGAGTTATTAGAAGACCAGTCCAGATTCTATCACAGACTCACTGGGTAATTACTGCCACTTAACACCTATGAGTACCTATTCATTCTTTAAAAAGTACCTATGATGTAAAAAAGCAAGGGAAAGGTATCTTTCTTGGTTGATGAGCAATGAACTACATCTGTTGTGCTGGCAAAAAGTCTTGTTCAGTTCAGTTCAGTCGCTCAGTCATGTCCGACTCTTTGCAATCCATTGACTGTAGCACGCCAGGCTTCCCCGTCCATCACCAACTCCCGGAGCTTTCTCAAACTGATGTCTATTGAGTCGGTGATACATCCAACCATCTCATCCTCTGTTGCCCCCTTCTCCTCCTGTCTTCAATCTTTCCCAGCATCAGGTTCTTTTCCAAGAAGTCAATTCTTCACATCAGGTGGCCAAAGTATTGGAGCTTTAGCTTCAGCATCAGTCCATCCAATGAATATTCAGGACTGACTTCCTTTAGTATAGACTGTTAGGCAGCTTACGAAGCAGTGCTGAGCATGACATTTGCAATTGTTACAGTCTCCTCTTCTCGTCCCTTGCAGGTGTTTCTCTGATTCTTCCATGTTCTGCTCAAGTGTCATCTGTGCAGTTGTGGGAGTCACGAGAGCCAGACTTTCACCACCCTTTGCCTCCCTCCCTTCCTCCTTCTTTACTGTGAGGTGCCAGAGAAATGCCAAACCCAGGCCATCCCATGTTCTGCTGCCCAGGAGAGTCCAATCCAGTTTGTGCATGATAGCCGAGAGATCTTTGTAGAACATGCATAACCTTGTCACCCCCTTTAAAAGTCTCCATTATAGATCCCCACCATTTACCAAGTCCATACTATTGGCTTGGCATAAAAGCCTCTTCCTGTCACAGCTCCAGTCCACTTTTCCAGTCTCTTCTCCTGCCTCCTAACTCCCAACATACAAAATCTATCCATATGGAAATGTCTCCAGTTTACTGTTTATAAGTATTCACTTAACAGAAACCCCGGAGACCACAAGTGTTTCAGAATTCATATTTTTTTATATTTTCAATAGGTAATCCCATGCCTCTGTGTGTGTGTGTTACATAACATCAAAGATTGTCTAAGGCATCAGCTTGCTTCACACACATTAATATTTCTGCAGCAAACCTAGAATATTCACATTAAGTGTATTAACATTACAAGTGGCCTCAGTTAGTTGGGTCTGGCTTTGCCACTGAGTCACTTCCCTTGGCTCCTCCAGATCTTTTCCACCTGCTCTGTGCCTACAAAACTAACCCATCTGGGCTTCAGGCCCATAACCCATTGCCCCAGGATTCTAGTAAGATACAGCCAATGGGGCGTCCTGCAGGTTATCTGGAAACCTGGGGTGTTTCCTTCTCCTGAAGCACAGTCCCCTGGAGGCAGCTACTTTTGAGGCAGTCTTCTTACCATGATTCTTCCTTCTGGCCTCCAAGAACCACTCTCTCTTGCCTCGTAGGATGTGTGTCTTGGCATTATCACAGCTCTGCTATCTCACTATCACATTCCCATTTCTTGTACCAGCACTCCACCCACACCTTTGAGGG
This sequence comes from Aepyceros melampus, assembly GCA_006408695.1. NCBI lineage: Eukaryota > Metazoa > Chordata > Mammalia > Artiodactyla > Bovidae > Aepyceros > Aepyceros melampus. The sequence continues at coordinate 167,327 of SJXQ01012632.1, forward strand.
AGTCTCTTTATTAAACCCTCTTTCAATGATCCCAATCTGAGAATACCATCTGTTTCCTGATGGATCTCTGATAAATGCTACACACCAGTGCATTCAGATTGAGGCAGGTTTTCCTGCCTATGGATTAAGAAAAAGCTTTCAGCTTTTAAAACTTTCTGGACTTAATAATATAAGATATTGTAAACCCATCCATTTTACTCTTTCTTCTGTTTAATATATACTGCACTTCTACCTGGAATGCACTTTTCTCCTTGTCCAATTGGCTAACTTCAATTTAGTCTTTATACACCATGTGAACTTCCAGTGAACTTCAAGGGTGAACTAGCTATTGCCCAATGCCTGGTAGACAACACTTCATCCAATAGTTCTGGACACTTGTAAAGTCCCTGGAATAGCCTTGGAAAACTTATTTGAGTTGGAGCTTGAGGAGAAAACCCCACTGAAGGAGGTGCTAGACTTACAAGCACTGTTACTGTTACATACGTTAAACACATGATGAACAAAAGACTTAATATTTCTTAATATTATTGCATTATTCTAGAAACAGTGAGTGCAGTCATAAACAATTAAAATTTGCTGATTTTAAATTTCCATTATTTACCCTCTTGTGCCAAAGACTCATGGACAAAACACACATTTTTAAAAAATACTCGCCCTTAGCATGTGCAAGGTACTCTGACATTTTCTAGCCTATTGTAGTCAATATAGCTTTTTGAGAATATTAATCACACCCTAGAAACATGTCATACAATGCACAGTGTGAAAGACACCAAACAAAACAATATTCATTGACAAATGCTTCCAAACTTTGTCAGACAACCAAAAAATGTTAACTAAAATTGTAACCACACTTTAGTTTTTTGCCATTTATACTTTCAGGTTGTTACCCCCATTTTCAGAGTCCCTTGGACTGCAAGGAGATCAAACCAGTCCATCCTAAAGGAAATCAGTCCTGAATATTCACTGGAATGACCAATGCTGAAGCTTCAATACTTTGGCTACCTGATGCCAAGAACTGATTCATGGGAAAAGACCCTGGTGCTGGGAAAGATTGAAGGCGGGAGGAGAAGGGGACAACAGAGGATAAGATGGTTGGATGGCATCACCGACTCAATAGACATGAGTTGAGCAAGGTCTGGGAGTTGGTGATGGACAGGTAAGCCTGGCATGCTGCAGTCCATGGGGTCACAAAGAGTCAGACATGACTGAGTGACTGAACTAAACTGACTCCCATTTTTAGTGATTTCTCTCCTGAACAGAGCCCAGGAATTCCTGTCCTAAAGTTGGATGACATCTGGCTAGACCACATGACGTGTGCTGAGACAGAAACCAGAGCAGCAGGCAATCTGGGAATTAGGACTGTCTTAGCCAATTTTGGAAATTTGGTCACCTTATCTGAGATTACGTGTAAACTTAATTTTTTCAGTCTCTCAGGCAGCTTTTATTGTGTAATTTTAAAAGAATTTTGTCCTCTGTGTTGTTTAATGATTTGGATTAATTTTAAACAAGGGTTTAGGAAACGTGAGCTAGTGCCAAGAAAATGTGGATCAATTGTTGCTTCCCTAGAGAAAGTAGGGGTGCTTTTAATAATAGATTCTAGTAAAGTATCTATAATTCTTTTAGAACTTTAAAGGCAAAGCAAAATATGGGTTGGTAGAGGGATTTTGTGTGTGTGTATAGACAATACACATAGGCTTGACTTCTAAGAAAAAAAAATTATTCGAATTAGACTATTGTTTGCACCAAGCAGGCATTCATTTAGATACCCTTGACCAAAAAAAAGGAGTTAATTATATGGATACTGCTTTATTTAGGATTAACACTGGCTACATGTGATAGAAATAGAAAATAGTGGTGGATAATAATCTTATATCAAATAAAATAGGTTTTAGCTCTCTTATAAAAGACAAGAAGTAGGAAGTCCAGAACTGGCATGGCTTGATGACATCAAAGAACCAGGATCCTTCTCTGCTGCCTACTACTGAGATTGTCAACACATAAAAATTCCAAACAGCCAGAATGAGGAAAGGAGAAGGAATGGCATGCCCCATTCCTTTAAGGTCCTTGCCCAGCAAATTACAGATAAAATGTCCCCCATAACCCCATTAAATGGAATATCATCACATGGCTATACTTAGCTGCATGGAAGGTAAGGAAGTGTAGACCAGATCTGGGGTCCAGATATTGTCCCAGGCCAGTAAGATGAGCCAGGAAGCTACAGCAAAGTGGGTGCATTGCAGTGGGGCCTGTGCCCTTCTCTGACATTTCAGTGTAAAAGCAATGGGCTACTGCTTCCTTTCTGCCTTCCAAATAGCATATAAAATGCTCCTTGTGAGGCTTCCCAACCCTGAGTCTCTCAGGAAGGGGAATTCTGGGAAACATCTTATCCTGGTAGCTCAGATGGCAAAGCATCTGCCTGGAATGCAGGAGACCCAGGTTTGATTCCCTGGGTGGGGAAGATCCCCTGGAGAAGGGAATGGCAACCCACTCCAGTATTCTTGCTTAGAGAATCCCATGGACAGAGGACTCTGGTGGGTGACAGTCCATGAGGTCACAAAGAGTCAGACACGACTGAGAGATGAACACTTTCACTTTCTTTAATTTAGGATTAGCTAAACTGACATCATACATATTCTCCAAACCTCTTCACTTGACTCTAACATAGCAGCAATAAATATCACTTAAAAATTCAAATCATACAATTTTTTCTTCTTAAAGCCTTCCAAATGCTTTCTCCTGCATCTGGAATAAAAACCACTCTTGACCATAGTTTACAAAGCTGCATAACATCTGACGCCTACCATTCTCTGAGCTCATTTCATCTTGCACTGCTACCTCCTTGAACACCATTCCTGAGCCACTAGCCTTCCACCTGCTCCTCAGATACATGGAGGTCTTTCTTGTCTTCGTCTTCTCATGGCCTTCTTCTGTGTGTCTGTGTGTCTCTCTGTGTCCTTTCCTTTTCTTAAAAGGCCAATCATCACTGACTTAGGGTTTACCTTAAACCCAAGATAATTTAATTTCACATCAAAATCATTCATTACATTTGGAAAGACCCTATTTCCAAAGTCCCATTCACAGGTTCCCAGGGTTAGAACTTGAACATACCTTTTCAGGGAACACAATGCACCTCATCACAAGGCTAATGAAAGGTTCCTACTATGCCTGCTTCTTCTGAGACAGGATTCTTTGGAGATCAGAACCTGGGACTGACTACTAGGACCCTGACTAAATGCTACATGCCACAAGAAATATAGACATTTTCAGGTTATGCAGAAAGGAAGATTTTTCATTCCCTGAACTATTAGAGGCATGACAGTTGGGATATGGGCAATAATTAACTGAAAGTTGGCAGAATCTAGAATTAGAAATTTATGTGATTGCAAAGCTTCCAATGCATCCCTTGGAGTACACTGGGTAGCTGAGTGCTTAACAATACTTTTGTTGTCTAGTCATTCAGTTGTGTCTGATTCTTTGTGACCCCATGGATGGTAGCCCACCAGGATCCTCTTTCATAGGATTTCCCAGTCAAGTATACCAGAGTGGGTTGCCATTTCCTTCTCCAGGGGACTTTCCCCACCCAGGGACAGAGTCTGCGTCTCCTGCTTGGCAGAGGAATTCTTTACCTCTGACCCTCTGAGAAGCCCCTTAACAATATGTGACAATGTGGTAAACTGTCTGGATTTGTAAGTTGGATTTTTGACAATTTAAGAGCTGAAAGGAGAAATTACCTTTGCCGTTGTATTAAAACAAGTGGCTCTTGCCACAAAGCATCCATGTTGCTGTTGGAAAGCAGTTTGGAACACGCAGGCTTGCTGGAGAAAGTTGCTATCGGAGGATTTTAAAGCAAACATTACAGGAGAAGCTCAGAATTTCCTGCAAAAATGTGAGCTACCCTTCCCACCCCTTGCTCTTAAAGAAGTTATCCAAGGGGAAGAAGAGAAGGAATGTTCAGGGTTAGAAATAAGGGCACACATCCAGCCATATAGGTACACATCAGCCCCTCAAGTTCAGGTTTCTAATTTCCAAAGCCCCCTGACTATGGGATATGTGACTTCCTCACTTTGGGTTAGAGAACACACAAGAAAAAAATCCCTGGGCCTTAAATCTGAACCATGACTACTGAATTTTTATCCAGTTGGGAAGTCAGGTCCTAAACAAGAGATCAGTTATATCTCACATATTTACCCCTGGAATCTAGCAGCCACTTCCCTGCTGCTTCCCTGGTGGCTCAGACAGTAAAGAATCTGCCTGCAATGCAGGAGACCTGGGTTTGATCCCTGGGTTGGGAAGATCCCCTGGAGGAGGGACTTCAACCCACTCCAGTATTCTTGCCTGGAGAATTTCATGGACAGAGGAGCCTGGTGGGCTATGGTCCATGGGGTTATGAAGAGTTGGACACGACTGAGTGACTATTTATTATTTTATCTAGCAGCCACTGAAGACAGCTTTAATATCCACAGCACCCCTTTGGGGGTGGAGACTAAGAAGAGAAATACCTCCATATGTTCCAGTTCTTATGAACATGGGTACTTTTTGATGGGATGTGCTTGTGAGAAGAGGAGGGCACAGCAACTCACTCCAGTATTCTTGCCTGGAAAATCCTTGTCAACAGATGAGCCTGGCAGGCTATAATCCATAGCGTCACAAAGAGTCGGACATGACTGAGCAACTTAGCATGCACACTTGTTAGAACTGTCCTCTAGAAATTAAGATTCAGAGACAAGAGAAAGGTCTCAGTGTCAAGCTCTACTGACCCCATAAACAAAAAATCTTGGTAGATACCACACCCCTGCTTTCCCTCCTTGGTTAGCCTCCACCCTGGTATTAAAATAGTTGGAGAGGTCTCCATAGTCATGAGGCTTCAATGGTCAGTCCTGACTTAAGGGTAAACAAATGTGGTCAAAGTCCTACTCTGAGAATCCTGCCTGCTTTGTGGTAACTCTAGAACCCCTGTGCTACTGAATTTAAACTATAGAGAGTGGGGTGAGATGGTGCTACCTAACTAGACCCAGAAATCCAATAAGCATTATCAGCAATGGAGCTTTAGAGGAAAACTTCCAGCAACAATTTAGGAGATTGAGAACTAGCCTATGAGTTGGAGGTTGTTCAACTACTTTAAGTAAAATACTGCTGTACTGTGTACTGTAATATTGCTGTACTTAAGTAAATACTATATTAATATGATATTTAATACCATAATTAAATACTCTAATACTGTATTTAAATAAAATATTGCTGTACTGTAAAATACCTTCTGACCCCAACTGACCACTCCCCAACCCCAGCATCAGCCACCTTTCCCTCAGAAATCACGTAGCAAAACATAAACAGCTGCAAATATATTTTCTTTAGGAAATACAAAATGAGGAGGAAACTGTAGTCACCAAGTCTTAGAAAGGGAAAGCTGTCTTTATTAGAAAAATTCTTTGAAAAACACCAATTCAAAAGGACATATGCATCCAATGTTCAGTGCACCATTGTTTACAAAAGCCAAAAGATGGAAGCAACCCAAGCATGCACCAAGAGATGAATGAATAAAGAAGATGTGATATATGTATACAATGGAACATTAGCCATAAAAGAATGAAATTTTGTCATTGTGACAACATGGATGGACCTAGAGGGAACACTATCTAGTGAAATAATTCATACAGGGAGAGAATAAAACTGTATCTCTTCAGTGATATGTAAAATCTAAAAAATAAAACAAATGAAAAACTGTAACATAACGAAAACAGACTGACAGAGAACAAATTAGTCATTACCAGAGGCTGGAGGGGTGGAAAGATGAAGGGGATAAGAGGTACAAGCTACTAGGTATAAAATAAGTAAGTTACAAGGATGCAATATACAACACTGGGAATGTAGTCAATATTTACAGTAACTTTGTATGGAGTATAATCGTATCGTATTTGTCTCTGTTCAAGTCTTGGCTATTCAATGAACGCTTCCAGATGACTCTTATTCACAGTAATTTCTCCCATTTTTATATGGAAGTTTCCTGAAATAGCTCTCATGGTAAATGGGGGAGGTGACGAGACAAGGTATGTGGCCTTGGAGAACAGCCCATCCACTTGTGTTCCACACTCCATATTTCTCAGGTTCTTGGTGCAAAGGCCTATCTATTTTTGCAGGTAATGCACCTTTCATTGGTCCCCAACCTCGGGTAATAGTCTCTCATGATCTTTACCTCTCTCCTAAAGACTTATATGGCTGGTGATAGATGCAATTGTTTCCTTAATTTGACTGAGCTGAGGTTCCAAGAGAAGCTGCAGAAGCAAGCAAGTCTGGACAATCCACATCCCCACTCTGGGATCAGCGCTCAGGACACAAAAAGCTCTTCCTCTCTGCTTTGTTGGAAGTTAAGGGGTTCAACCTTCCCAAATGTGACTCTTTCAAGGTTGCTTCCTGTAAAGCAAAAGCTTTTTCCTATTATCCATTTCCCCATGTTACATCAAAAATAGAGACTTTTCATTGGCCCAATGTCTCCCTTTTTAAATAGAAGCACATATACCAACATCAGAAATAACAATTTTTGTTTCCAATGGCTCTTGAAAAGTAATGTAAAAAGATACTCACAGGTGAAAACGTGCTTCTTACTTGTTCTCATTTCCTCACCTCTTAAGCTGAGACAGTTACAATCAGAACCTGCAAAAGCCACAACAAATTCTCCTCTGATGTCTTTTGTACTTAAAATCTTCAATAGATACTCAAGCATCTTAGTAATAATGTGCCACCCTAGTTTTCAACTACACTACAATACGTAGTCCTTAATTGTGCCTACACAATGTTGGGATATCCACAATTTGGGAGAGAGTACTGAATTAAAAGGACTACCTGTGTTCAAATCCCACTGCCATCATTTATCAGCTGTCCGAAATTCAGCTCCTTAACGTCTCGGTCTCATTTTCCTCATTTTACAATGGGATACTTTTACTTCATAACGTTGTTGTATTTAAAATAAAAATAGTAACCAATAAATGATAATAGTCATCTGGGGTTTTTTAACGCACCAGGCATTCCATTGAGCACTTTACATCCATTTCATCTGTCAAATCTGAAGAAACTAGCACTCTGAACACAGGTTTTCGTACATTGCAGACGACCCGAAATAAGAAGCTAAGAGAGTCCGCTGCTAGCAGATGTTAGCAGAGCCGAGAGTGAAGCCCAGGTCCCTGAGCCCTGCGCTGTCGTCTGCCGACGTGCAGAGTACCCAGGACAGTGAAGGCACAGAAAGTTGACACATGGCGTTCTATCACCGGCCCTTCTCTCTCCCGTTATAGAGGACTACAAGAGTGGGCTTTGAACACGGGCTCACCAGCTTCCAGTAGAGCCTTGAGGCCACCGGTCAGGGCTATGTGGTTTTCCTAGTCAACATTGAGCTGAAACGGAAAATACACCCTTCTTTATTCTCTTCCCCCCATAATTGCAGTGCCGGGTAAGCAGCACCGGGGTCGGAAACACCTCTGGAGCCGCACTTCACGCTGAAGACTTCCAGGAAAGCCCAAGCGACTGCGGCCCTGGGCTGGTGGGGAGCCTGTTTCCAGTCGGACCATGTCCCGAGGCTCTCCCGAGTCCTGCGCTTGCGCACCCAGCCCTCGCCGCGCCGGCCCGGAGGACGTGCGCACGCTGCCTTTGCGGCTCCTGGCCCCGAGATGCGCGGCTCCCGGGCCCGTGCCAGCTGCAGGTGCGTGAGGAAGATTTCAGGAATTCAGGTGTGAGGTGGAGCGACCCACGGGAAAGGTCGGGCCTGCCTCAGTCCCTCCAAGGTGCCCGGGGTCCCAGAACGGGGGAGCCAGGAACTCAGCTCATTTTATTTTCTCGTTTCCCCAACTCCTGACTTCGTCTCTTGGGGAGCAGGAATCTCTGAAAGGAAAATGCAAAAAGCATACTTTCCCTTGCAGTGAATCGTATCACATGTGGCATTCCCTCCCCCCGCCCCACCGTGGCCAAAGCAGTTTTCACCTTTGCCTTGCCTTTCCTGCGGTGGGGTTTTGCAGTCTCTGGACTCGTTCGACTCCTAGGTGCTTACTGGTTGTGGATGATTAAGGCGAGGGTCAGCTGTGAGGGCCCTGTGTCTTGTGCAACCCCCCACCCAACCCCCCAGGAGGAAGCGCTGATGGTTCAAGGGCAAGAGAGTGTCCCAAGGGAAGTAGAGCAGAAACTACAAAGAGGGAAAGGCCGTAATAGATGTTGCCAAAGATTGTTCCCTAACTGAAAGTTCTCTTTAAGTTTTTCTCAGTTCTTGTGTTTCTTGTTCAATGATTTTTATGATGTCCTCACTTCCTTTTAATGGTGGTGTTTGAGACTGGAAAGCCAATAGGCTTTCAGCCTTAAAATTTCGTTGGAATTTTTTGAGATCAGTTTTTTCAGTCTTCCAACTGTAAGAGTATTTTGTGTTGTCAGGATAATCTTGGGATTGAACCATTGAGATTTGCCGTTTTTTATTTTTACTTGAGCCTAGGAAAAATTACACACTGTTGGTTTGTTTTTTAAAATATTATCGACCAAAAAAAAAAAAATCAGTTGAGAATACAAGATCCAGTTGAAGTAGGATTTGGAGTTCTATCAAATTAATGTGCATGTGCTTAAGTACACGTGGGACTGCACTTGGACCTTGGGGATCCCTGCGCTGTCAGTTATAAATAGCAGATGAGATCACTGCTTGCCACCAATGATTCTAACAATATAGAGCTTCCAGTCAGTGCTTTCCCACATGGCGTGGATGCAAGTGACAATAGTACCCAGTCTTAGGGCTAGTGTTAGAAGATAATCCATGGTCTCTTCTTGGCACGGTAGCTATAGCTAGTCAATTCCTGTTATAATCAGAAATGGTTGCCATGTGTGTAGTTCTAGTGTGGCATGTTTTGCCAGTGCTCCAAAGAAACTGTTAAAGGAAAGAAGAAATACACAATAGGAGTGAAGAAACCTGGCTTCAGGCCAAAATACCACGTGTGATCTTTCAGGCCCAACGGTAGACAATTGCATGGCTTTGCCTGGGTAGCCTCATCAGGGGAAGCTGCTCTCGCAACACTGAACTTGTGCATGGCCAGTACACTGCAGTTTTGTGGAGGGAATTGCAGTCGAAGACGCACCAGTTCCCTCCCACTAGCCATGCTCGTATTCTTCTGCATTCCTGGTTCAGGTACCTCCATTCTGAGGCCCAGCTCCTTCCCAATTGCCTCCACCAATACTGTCCTTATTGCAAAGGGAGGGAATGTGGACGGGTACGATTGACTGAGGTACTTTTGTCCACTGTGACTCAAGATCTTTCTACTTATAGCCCTTCCTTCCTCCTCCCCTGACTCACAGGTCCATAAAGAGCCAGTAGCCTTTTTTTTTTTCCAGCCTCCTCCCCTGGGATATGACTGTGTGCACTCTTCTGCTTAACTGACCACTGGGTGACCAGTACTTTTTTACCTCTTGTTTACACTGTTCCATAAGTGAATAAAGATTTGCTAATTACTTGCAGTTTGGCTCATTGTCCTAATTGACACCTCAATACCTGATTACTTGACAGGAATTAAATAAATTGCCAAATTTGGGGCAATTCACCTAATTGCAATCTTCAAAACTGCTGCTGTGTTAGCACTTTAGGGATTTGGAGGCTGTTAACCTGTAATTTCTCTAACTCAGTGTTGTGAAAATGCATACTAATAGTATCAACAGCTGATTGTTGCTAACATGGATATCTGGATTATAGGATATATTTTATAAATTAGTAGAGTGGCTTGCAGTCAGACTGTTTTGTGTGCCATATTACCTTTGACCTCTAATTAAATTTTTTGATAATATTTTGGGGTTATTTGGGTCAACTGAAGAAAATTAGTAATCCTTAGAAATTCTTGTCCTATGGGCCCCAGTCTTACCTAATGGATTACTTGACCACTTTTGGATAAAGTGATTGATTTGTTGTGGGTTCCTCTGTTTCCTGTGTGAAGAAATAGGCAAGAGAACAGGTTTCACAAAGTTTATTTCTTCCTAGAGAAGTTTCACAAAACACTGTCCTTACCATATGTTATGCAATCTGATATTTTCTAATCTATTTTATTAAACAAAAATGCAGATCACGACCCATTAAACTTATTTCACAATCCATTAATGGATAGTGACTTAGAGATTGAAGGACACTATGATAAAACAACTAGTAGAAGATAATTTGCTCAATAAATGATTTTTTTCCTATTTTTATATCAGATTGCTGAAGAGCACTACAGTAGGTATGTTTGAGACTTTGTGTTTAAGGTGTTTTCTAGACATCTTAAACGCAAAAACAGTAATAGCACACAGCACATATACCGGATTGTCACTGAAAATGAAAGTGAAAGTTGCTTGGTTATGTCGGACCCTTTGTGACCCCATGGACTGTAGCCCACCAAGCTCCTCTGTCCATGGAATTCTCCAGCCAAAAATACTGGAGTGGGGTGCTATTGCCTTCTCCGGGAATCTTCCCAACCCTAGGATCAAACGCAAGACTCCTGCATTGCAGGCAGATTCTTTACTGTCTGAGCCACCAGGGAAGCTCAGATATTCACTAAATCAACTGACAAAAAAAAAAACAAAACAGGGGGTCTCCTATAGGTTTATCAACTCTCTTATCTCAACTAGAAGGTACACTTTTTGGATGAGAGAGCTGGAACACCTTTTTTAAATCTCTGGCTTCCTTATTTAAAGAAGAGAGATCCATAGAAGGATAAGAAGAAATTGGCTTTTCAGATAAAATATATGGTATAAAATGGTTGTGAAAGTTCCTCATAAGTTTTTGCATGTGTCCCATAGAGGCATATTAGGGAAAGTGTTTTTGTCTTTTTAATAACTATTAAGACCAAAATGACCTTTAATTATATTGCCTGAAAGTGAATTGTACTCAGCCTGCAATTACTGAGCCATAGATAAATATGTAAGTAGCCACTGTGTCAACCTTATTGCCTCTATACTTGTCTTTTAGGACTTCTACAACAAAGTGGAAAGAAGAAATAAAAAACTGTACATTTAGTGTGTTTATCTCTTAGTTAGAAACCCTAAAAATATTAAGTAGGTTAAGTTTTTAAGTTTGATTAGTGTTGAGCTAAATAATACCTTACATTTACACACTGCTTTAGTTTTCTAGCACCGTCAGATGCATCATCTCTGATTCTCACAACACCATGATGTGGTAGGCAGGCCAGGAGACACTTTCCCTGACTTAGAGCTGAGGAGTCTATATATTTCCTTCTCCTTGCCACCAAGATCATATGGTAGCAAATCCAGGACTAAAATTCAGGTTTCCTGAAACATTTTCTTCAAGTTGTCTGTGTTATCTTTGTTGGGCCAAAGAAGTAACTTAGAGTAAATATTACTAATGATGTGGCTAAGAATTTTTATAACTGAAACATTCCCTTCTCAGATCATATCCAAGGAGTGTTATAATTGAATACAGATATGTTTTGTCTTGTTTTTAATATTATATTTCTTTCAGTTTTTCCTTTCTAGTCCAATTTTTGAAAATGGCAAATCTACTTAATAGTGAACTAAGAAAATTGGAATTAAAAGATCTAATTAATGTTAAGAAATCCAACTCAGTCTCTTTAATGTATTATCTCAACTAATTAGAAATACAGCCTAAAATTATATACATTTTTACATATTTCTTTTGAAGACTCCTTATTTCTCTATATGTGTGAAATTAGTTTAATGATTCTAAAGTTTCTAAAATGGTTATTAACTCACTGTTAAACACAGGAATAGTTGAGGTTCCCTATTTCCTTTAATATCTTTAGCCAAAGGACATTTTAAATTATTTTTTTTCACATGAATAAGTAATTTTAAAATTAATACATTTTTATGTTTAATTTTTAGACATCTGTGGAGTTTAAGAACACTATGGAGCTCATCAGAGTATATCAATGAAGAATATGATGGCTGAAAACAATTTTAAAATGCTAAAGATTCAGCAATGTGTAGCAGCCAACAAGCTACCTAGAAACAGGCCATATATATGCAATATTTGCTTCAAGCATTTTGAAACACCATCAAAATTAGCTAGGCATTACCTCATTCATACTGGTCAGAAGCCGTTTGAATGTGATGTGTGCCATAAAACCTTTAGGCAACTAGTTCACCTGGAAAGACATCAACTAACTCATAATCTGCCTTTTAAATGTAGTATTTGTCAACGCCACTTTAAGAATCTGAAGACATTTGTGAAGCACCAACAGCTTCACGATGAAACGTACCAGAATGATGTTAAACAGGTCAGAAGATTGTTGGAGGCCAAGCAAGAAAAGCCAGTGTATGGAATGTATCATACTTTTACCCCAGAGGAGAGATGGGCATTACACCCATGCTCCAAGTCTGATCCTACATACAGCCCTTCAAAGAAAAAAAAGGATATGCCTGCGTGTACAATCTGTGGCAAGATGTTTCCATCACAATCAAAACTTGATAGGCATGCTCTGATTCATACTGGTCAGAGGCCTTTTAAATGTGTCCTGTGCAGTAAGTCTTTCGACAGTCAACTCACTTAAAAATCCACCAACTCACACATTCAGAAGAAAGACCTTTTCAGTGTTGTTTTTGTCAAAAAGGATTTAAGATTCAAAGCAAACTTCTGAAGCATAAACAAATCCATACCAGGAATAAGACTTTTCAGACTCTTTCATTAAAGGTGAAGAGTTCAGAATCATGCTCTCTGCCTAATAAATTAAATGCAAAGCAGGATGGCTTTGAAAATGGTAATATAGGTGAATCTGAAGAGAATAATCAGCTTGATGTCCACTCTGTTTATATTGTCCCTTTTCAATGTCCCGAGTGTGAAGAATGTTTTGAATCAGAGCAGATTCTCAATGGACACAAGTGCTTTCCTGCCAGAAGTGGCAAAATTCCAAGCAAGCTCAAAAGCAGCTACAACTATAAAACCATTGTTAAAAAAATCTTGGCTAAGCTTAAACGTGCTGGGGGTAAGAAATTAGATAATTTTCAATCTGATAAAAAAGTATTTAAAAACACTTTCATGAAACATCGTGATCTTATTTCTGGTGAGCAGAGGCTTGAACAAACCCAGAGAACATGTCTGAGTTCTCTTGGCAAGCATGGAACATATAAGACAGTTGGCAATAAAAAGAAAACATTGACTTTGCCATTTTCTTGGCAAAAGCACTGTCAGAGCCAAAATATGGGGAAAAATGTAAAAGGTATTCTTACACCAGAAAACATGTTAACTATGGATAATCCTGTGCATAAAAAAGACATATCTATCTATGGTTCATCAGGTGAGGAATTCTTTGAAAACTGTCAAGTGCTCCAGTGTGGCTTTTCAGTTCCAAGTGGAAACATACATACTGGACATAAGATGTGTCCTTGTGACAAATGTGAGAAAGTGTTTCCTTCTGTTTCGAAACTACAAAGACACTATTTAATTCATACCGGACAGAGGCCTTTCAGCTGTAATGTTTGTGGGAAATCTTTTCGACAGTCAGCTCACTTGAAAAGACATAAACTAACTCATATTGATAAGCTTCCCTATAGAAATCTCTTTGCCAAGTAGAATTGGAAAATTTTAACAAACTTTTCATTCACCAGGGTGATAACAGCTACAGTGCTTCCCAACAATGTCAGACTCTTGGTTTTCAAAAATACAAGGTCTCAGAGTCAGGTCAAATGTCAGAAATAAAAGTTAAGGCAGAATCAGAGGATTTCATTCTTGGTGCCCCCTGTAGGAACAGAGAGCCCTGTCTCTCTAGCACACTTGTGGAATCGGAGCAGAGCCAACATAGTCATCATTGTAGTTATCCAGGGCGTGCCGAGAGGAATGATGGCCTTCTTTACCAATGCAGTGTTTGTTCTAAAAGTTTTAGATCCCCGTCTAAACTGGAAAGACACTATCTAATTCATGCAGGGCAGAAACCATTTGAATGCTTAGTTTGTGGCAAAACATTCAGACAGGCTCCTCACTGGAAGAGACATCAACTTACTCACTTTAAGGAATGACCACAAGAGAAAACAGGTATCCTAAATTCAGTTATGAAACTGACAGAACCACTGGTACGTGTGTGGTGTCTCTGGTGACCTTGTTCTTTAGCCTGTATCATTTAAAATGTATTTTTATCAAAAGGCCTGAATTAGATTGAATTGCTTCATAAGCAGTTGCTTGTCCTTCATACTAAGAGGTAAGATACATAGACATTTAATACAGTGTTTTAGGAGCAGCCAAACTAATTTTTAGAAAAATTTGATGTCATAAAGTAAGGATTTATTTTAACATATACGTTGGCTGTATTGAAAATGTTATAAGTCCATCATGGTACAAATAATTCAGCCTCATTTTTGAAGGAATTATTCCTTAAGACATATGATCTCCTTTTTATATATACTCAAAAGACAGGCAAAAATTGGTTTTTGGCTAGAGCAGATAGCATGACTAGATTTCATTTATTTCATAGATTTTAGGTCTATGGTTCAAATTCCATTGGAAAATTTTTTCTTACAAGCTAAAAAATACAAAGCCAATAAAAGTGAAGGTAGATGAGAAGATAATAACATTATTTTCATGGTCTTTTCCAAGCTATTTATTCGTAGGACTCTGGTAACTTCACCTCCTGTTCTACAGGAGATTGCTTTTTTTATTTTGTTTTTGTTTTTTGCTCAGCCTGCTGTTTCCCTCCAAAATTTAAAAGGAAGAAAGAGCCTAGTATGTACCTCTGTACATTTACCATGTTTACTCATTAAATATAGTGTTCAAGTGCCATAGTCTTCTTGTTGATGTGAATGCAGTGTCATCTTTTCAGAGGAATGAATGTAATTCATCTACATGCTTTTTCATAAGGGATAGCAGTAGACTTAAGGCTCACTTGTAGATTCCATCTCCACAAGACTTTTACTTTAGTAAACTTTCTTTTAATACCTCTTTAATTGAGTGATTCTATGACTTAATCTATTAAATTCAATCAAATGGCAGTGACTAGATCTAGTTTTTATTCCTGTTTTTTTGCAAGATTCTAATGCTAAACAATGTTATTTTGATCATTAGTAAATTGTTATTTTCATTGATAAAGTAATCTTGTACAGAAATAAGATCTGTATGGAATTGAGAGTGTCATTCTAAACAGTTCTGTCATGATTTGGGAAATATTTAATCAAACTGTAAAAAGTTATAATCACACATTGTCCTTCATATTCGCCATTTTAAATAAAAATTCTTCAGTCGGTTCAGTTGCTCAGTCATGTCCGACTCTGCGACCCCATGGACTGCAGCATGCCAGGCTTCCCTGTCAATCACCAACTCCGAGAGCTTGCTCAAACTCATGTCCATTGAGTCAGTGATGCTGTCTAACCATCTCATCCTCTGTCATCCCCTTTTCCTCCTGCCTTCAATCTCTCCCAGCATCAGGGTCTTTTCCAGTGAGTCAGTTCTTTGCATCAAGTAGCCAAAGTATTGGAGTTTAGGCTTCAGCATCAGTCCTTGCAATGAACACTCAGGACCGATCTCCTTTAAGATGGACTGGTTGGATCTCCCTGTAGTCCAAAGGACTCTCAAGAGTCTTCTCCAATGCCACAGTTCAAAAGCATCAATTTTTGGCACTCAGCTTTCTTTATAGTCCCAACTCTCATATCCATACATGACTACTGGAAAAACTAGCTCTGACTAGTTGGACTTTTGTTGGCAAAGTAATGCCTCTGCTTTTTATATGCTGTCTAGGTTGGTCATAGCTTTCCTTCCAAGGAGCAAGTGTCTTTTAATTTCAGGGCTGCAGTCACCATCTGCAGTGATTTTGGAACCCCCCCAAAATAAAGTCTAACTGTTTCCATATCTATTTGCCATGAAGCTAATCTAAAAATCCTTAAGAATGACCCTTCCTAGTAATAAGAAAATAGCCATAATCTTTCTAAGGTGAAAAGAACGGGTGGGTATTTATCCTAGCATACTCAGATATACTTGGTGGCAGGCCCTCTATTAAAATGGACAAGTGAACAATTTTACATCCCACTGTAAGAACTGTCTTTGTGGGGTGAGGAGGAAAAGTTGGTCTGCTGTTTTTTACAAGTGAATTTTGAGAGACGAGTTTAATTCACAGAGGTTAAACATAACAGTACAGATAAAATCCCAACAATTTACAAACGTACAGGAGAGTCATGTTTTAAAGAGTAATTTCTTTTTTCCTGAGATAATGTTCCTCAATTGCGAGTAAGATGCTGGTTTATAGAATTTGCTTTACACAAGGACATTTCTGTTAAGTAAAAGCAAAGGACAACTAGTTCATGTTTTCCAAGAATAAAAGTTCCAGGTTTTTTAGTATGTCTGAAATTATCTATTTGGAGATTTTCCTAAGCTATTTATGTAATTTTATTTGAACTTAATGATTTGTATACTCCTTTCCCAGCCCTAACAGAGAATCCTAACAGTTGTGTTTGTATGATTATTAGATTTTGTTTGCCCACGTGATACTACTATACATTTTTTTTTTTGGCCCACGCCCTTTTAAGCTGTTTCATATTGAAAGTTGGAATATTGTAAAAATTTTGTCAAAGATGTACTGTAGTGCTATTTGAAGTACCTATAATGAAACAGTTTTTATTATCACTACACTCTTCTTGCGGAACTTTATAGGAATGAAAATAAACTGTATACGTTGTGATAAGAAGATTAAACGTTAGATGTTAAATGATTTGCTGCATGCTCAAACTGTCATTATTGTTGAATCAATTACTTCAGTTTTCTGAAAAAAAAAATAAAGTTTTAAATATCTTTAAACAAAAGTAGAAGAAATTTTCATTTGGACAGGAGCAGGCTGTAGCATGATTATTTACTGAGATAGTTTGACTGAGTTAGTGGAATTGTTTTGTACTGCCATAGGGCCTATTAGGGGCTTCCCTGGTGGCACAGTGGTAAAGAATCTGCCTGCCAATGCAGGAAATGTAAAAGACATGGGTTTGATCCCTGGGTTGGGAAGATCCCCTGGAGTAGTAAATGACAACCACTCCAGTATCCTTGACTGGAAGATTCCATGGACAGAGGAGCCTGGAAGGCTACAGTTCATGGGGTCACAGATGTGACTGAGCACACACACGGGACCTATTAGGAGAAAATGTATGTGGAATGAAAGATGATGATTCTTGAAAAATTCAAATTTTAGAATATTTTTTAAATGTCAATTATACAGTTTGGACTTTTTTTTAAAGGGAAAATCATATAGAATAGAAGCAAGGTACTGATAGGCAAACACTCCAGGGCCCACTCCAATCTGCCTTTTCCACTGAACTTTCTAACACAGTTAATTGTTTTCTTCCTTCTTCATAAGTTTCTTTGATAGCTTCTTATCACTTGCAAAAGGATTTGTTCACCCCCTTGCATGTCAAATGATATGCTTGTTCATTTATCCTCCTCATTGGCCTCTCTCTCCAGATTTTTACTGAAGAAACAAAGTTATTTCCTCCAATACATATTCTTGTTATTCCTGATTCCATCTTACCTGCATAAGGGCGGTGGCTGTGCGGTGCTGCTGTGGCGAGCAGCTGAGGAGATTACCCCATGTCCAAGGTCAGAGAAACCCAGCAAGACAGTAGGCGCTGAGAGAAGGCATCAGAGGGCAGGCAAACTGAAACCACAATCACAAAAAATAACCAGTCTATGACATGGACCACAGCCTTGTCTAGCTCAGTGAAACTGTGAGTCATGCTGTGTAGAGCCACCCAGGACAGACGGGTCATGGTGGAGACCTCTGACAAGATGTGGTCCTCTGAAGAAGGGAATGGCAAACTGCCTCCGTATTCTTGCCTTGAAAACCCCATGAACAACATGAAAAGGCAAAAAGATAGGACACTGAAAGATGAACTCCCCAGGCTGGTAGGTTCTGAATATGCTACTGGAGATCAGTGGAGAAATAACTCCAGGAAGAGTGAAGAGATGGAGCCAAAGAAAAACAACACCCAGTTGTGGATGTGACTGGTGATGGAAGGAAGGTCTGATGCTGTAAAGAGCAATATTGCATAGGAACCTGGAATGTTACGCCCATGAATCAAGGCAAATTGGAAGTGGTCAAACAGGAGATGACAAGTGTGAACGTCAACATTTTAGGAATCAGCAAACTAAAATGGACTGGAATAAGTGAATTTGACTCAGATGACCATTATATTTACTACTGTGGGCAAGAATCCCTTAGAAGAAATAGAGTAGCCGTCATAGTCAACAAGAGTCTAAAATGTAGTACTTGGATGCAATCTCAAAATGACAGAATGATCTCTCTTCATTTCCAAGGCAAACCATTCAATATCATGATAATCCAAGTCTATGCCCCCATCAGTAGTGCTGAAGAAGCTGAAGTTGAATGGTTCTATGAAGACCTACAAGACCTTTTAGAACTAACACCCAAAAAAGATGTCCTTTTCATTACAGGGGACTGGAATGCCAAAGTAGGAAGTCAAGAAACACCTGGAGTAACAGGCAAATTTGACCTTGGAGTACAGAATGAGTACAGCAGTGCAAAGGCTAATAGAGTTTTGCCAAGAGAATGCACTTGTCATAGCAAACATTCTCTTCCAACAACTCAGGAGAAGACTCTACACATGGACATCACCAGATGGGCAATACCAAAATCAGATTGATTATATTCTTTGCAGCCAAAGATGGAGAAGCTCACAGTAGCAAAAACAAGATTGGGAGCTGACTGTGACTCAGATCATGAACTCCTTATTGCCAAATTCAGACTTAAATTGAAGAAAGTAGGGAAAACTACTAGACCATTCAGTTATGACCTAAATCAAATCCCTTATGACTATACAGTGGAAGTGAGAAATAGATTTAAGGGACTAGATCGGATAGACAGAGTGCCTGATGAACTATGGACAGAGGTTCATAACATTGTACAGGAAACAGGGATCAAGACCATCCTCAAGAAAAAGAAATGCAAAAGATCAAAATGGCTGTCCAAGGAGGCCTTCCAAATAGCTGTGGAAAGAAGAGAAGAGAAAAGCAAAGGAGAAAGGAAAGATATACCTTCTTGAATGAAGAGTTCCAAAGGATAGCAAGGAGAGACAAGAAAGCCTCCTTCAGTGATCACTGCAATGAAATAGAGGAAAACAATAGAATGGGAAAGACTAGAGATCTCTTCAAGAAAATTAGAGATACCAAGGGAACATTTCATGCAAAGATGGGCTCGATAAAGGACAGAAATGGTATGGACCTAACAGAACCAGAAGATATTAAGAAGAGGTGGCAAGAATACACAGAAGAACTGTACAAAAAAGATATTCATGACCCAGATAATCATGATGGTGTGATCACTCACCTAGAGTCAGACATCCTGGAATGTGAAGTTAAGTGGGCCTTGGGAAGTATCACTACAAACAAAGCTAGTGAAGGTGATGGAATTCCAGTTGAGCTATTTCAAATCCTGAAAGATGATGCTGTGAAAGTGCTGCACTCAATATGCCAGCAAATTTGGAAAACTCAGCAGTGGCCACGGGACTGGAAAAGGTCAGTTTTCATTCCAATACCAAAGAAAGGCAATGCCAAAGAATGCTCAAACTACCACACAATTATAGTCATCTCACATGTTAGTAAAGTAATGCTCAAAATTCTCCAAGCCAGGCTTCAACAATACCTGAACCGTGAGCTTCCAGATGTTCAAGCTGATTTTAGAAAAGGCAGAGGAACCAGAGATCAATTGCCAACATTGAAAAAGCAAGAGAGTTCCAGAAAAACATCTGCTTCAGCTTTATTGCTATGCCAAAGCATTTGACTGCATGGATCTCAACAAACTGTGGAAAATTCTGAAAGAGATGGGAATACCAGACCACCTGACCTGCCTCCTGAGAAATCTGTATACAGGTCAGGAAGCAACAGTTAGACTGGACATAGAACAACAGACTGGTTCCAAATAGGAAAAAGAGTACGTCAAGGCTGTATATTGTCACCCTGCTTATTTAACTTATATGCAGAGTACATCATGAGAAACGCTGGGCTGGAAGAAGCACAAGCTGGAATCAAGATTGCTGGAAGAAATATCAATAACCTCAGATATGCAGATGACACCACCCTTATGGCAGAAAGTGAAGAAGAACTGAAGAGCCTCTTGATGAAAGTGAGAGAGGAGAGTGAAAAAGTTGGCTTAAAGCTCAACATTCAGAAAACGAAGATCATGGCATCTGGTCCCATCACTTCATGGGAAATAGATGGGGAAACAGTGTCAGACTTTATGTTTTTGGGCTCCAAAATCGCTGCAGATGGTGACTGCGGCAATGAAATTAAAAGACGCTTACTCCTTGGATGACAAGCTATGACCAACCTAGACAGCATATTAAAAAGCAGAGACATTACTTTGCCAACAAAAGTCCCTCTAGTCAGAGCTATGGTTTTTCCAGTAGTCATGTATGGATGTGAGAGTTGGAACTATAAAGAAAGCTAAGTGCTGAAGAATTGATGCTTTCGAACTATGGCGTTGGAGAAGACTCTTGAGAGTCCTTTGGACCACAGACAGATCCAACTAGTTCATCTTAAAGGAGATCAGTCCTGAGTGTTCATTGCAAGGACTGATGCTGAAGCTGAAACTCTGATACTTTGGCCGCCTGATGTAAAGAGCCGACTCATTTGACCTGACCTCAAAGACCTTGATGCTGGGAAAGATTGAAGGCGGAAGTAGAAGGGGATGACAGAGCATGAGATGGTTGAATGGCATCACCGACTCATGGACATGAGTTTGGGTAACCTCCAGGAGTTGGTGATGGACAGGGAGGCCTGGCATGCTGCAGTCCATGGGGTCGCAAAGAGTCAGACATGACTGAATGACTGAACTGACTGAACTGATCTTACCTACATAGTATGAATTTAAATTAGATACAAACTTTCATACTCTACTCAAAGAAGAGATTTAGTTGAGCCAGGTTTAATTTGTTTTTATTCCATCATTAAATTAAAATTAAATAAAGTCGCTCAGTCGTGTCCAACTCTTTGCGACCCCATGGACTGTAGCCTACCAGGCTCCTCTGTCCATGGGATTTTCCAGGCAATAGTACTGGAGTGGATTGCCATTTCCTTCTCCAGGGGATCTTCCTGACACAGGGATGGAAGCCGGGTCTCCCACACTGTAGACAGATGCTTTACCATCTGAGCCACCAGGGAAGTCCATCATTATGGAAGGAAACTAAAGTTTAATATGCAGAAATCAGATTTCAATTTATATTATGTAAGATACCCAATGATAATTGCACACAGTTTTTAGGGGATATCATCATGTTTGAAGTCTGCATGTCTTTCAGGAATCCTTTATTAGAATTGATGTTGGCTAGGACTGTTTCATGCAGAGTATCCGCTCTTCAGAAGCAGTGAAAGAACACACTTAATTCCTTTCTTGTTGAGGTTTCTCTTATTGTCAGTTAGGAGGGGGCAGAATTTCAGGGCTGACTGCTGGAATTCTATTAGCACTATTCCATTAGAGAAACAGAATTCTATTAGAGGAAAAAAAGAACTAAACTAAAAAAGAAAAGTGGTTCAATGGTGTTATTAAACAACATGGAACATGTAATATTTTACATCTGTATTGACTAGCTTCTATTCATTCTTCGAAGTTTGAACTTAAACACTGCTTCCTCTGGAAGGCTTTTTGTTTTACCCTAGCACTCCATTTCCGGTGTTTCCACTGCTTTTTGTTCTTAACTATGTTAATTGTCCCTGTTGATTAGTGGTTTTCAAACTTTAGTGTGCACTGGAACTTCTAGAGGGCTGTTAAAAGCAGAGATTGATGAGCTGCACCCTCAGAGTTTTTGATTCAGTATTTGGGGCTGGGCCTGAAAATTTGCACTTACACAAGTTATGTTATTGCTGTATTGAAACTACACTTTGAGAACCATTGAGTTAAACTGTTGTTAGCAATACGTGTTTCTGGAAAGCAAGAGAAGGCATGATTTTATGTTTTAAAAATGTAGTATAAAACAGTAGCTGATGTTGTTACATTCTCAGATGTATACTGAATATATAAAGAAGGAAATGAATGGAGTCATCATTACAAGCTCTCATATTATCTGTAAATCTCTATTTTCATTTACAGGCTTTCATTCACTCTTGGAATGAGTTTGCCTTCTTATGTGTTGAGGTCCCTCCCTGATGTTTGTCAAAATCTTATCTACCTTTCAACACTCATCATAAAAGCTATTCAGAAAATCTCATTTTACCTTTTGTTTTATAGACTTTATTTGTAATTAAAGTGTAATTAGATACTTTATGTATTCAAAATCTGTTGCATTTAAAATTATGATCGTGCAAATCATCTTTAGTTCTAAAAACAAACTTTATACCATAGAAATTAGGAGAAGAAAAGGACTCCATATTTAATTTTCATATTTACAGACACTTTTGTTTTCCTTCACAACTGTTGATTCTCAAACAGTCTATAGATATTACAAAATTCAAATGTTTCAAAAGGGTATAAAATGTAAAATAAGACCTCCCTTGCTCCTGTTCTTTCCTCTCCCAGTACTTTCTCCCTAGAGGCAACTGCATTACCAGTTTCTTACCTATGGTAATCCAGGCAAGGTGAAAGGTTGTTGTTGAATCACGACGCCGGGATTCTTGGCCTCCGGAGGAGAAGAATTCAATCTGGGGCCAGAGACGAGGCTTGATCCCTCAGAGCTTTTGTGTAATAAAGTTTTATTAAAGTATAAAGGAGATAGAGAAATCTTCTGACATAGACATCAGAAGGGGGTAGAAAGAATACCCGCTTGCTAGTGTTAGCAAGAAGTTATATACTCTCCAGTAAATCCAAAGAATGTCTGGAGGTTGTAAAGAGCTCACCAGACCTACTCCCATAATTTACATTTTAAGATAACAGAATTAGCCAGAAGGTTTAATCCAGAGACTGTCCTCAGGCAGAATACATTGTTGTTATATAATCCTAAAGAATGTAGAGAAGGAAAAAGGTTGTCCTTTCTTCCTCCTTGAGAATTCCAGACTCCTCTCTCCTTGGGGACCCCTAGCCTTCTTATCAACCTGCCTAGGAAATGACTCTCTCAAAGGTTTACTAGAGACACATGTTTAATTTTTGAATGGATTTGGGAGTGGTAGAAGTATGCATTCAAACTCAATGATAAGATAAAACTAGCAATTCCATTAAAAAATTGGGCGAACAATTTGAATAGAGGATTCCACAATCATGAATGGCAAAGAAGCACAGAGACACTCAACATCATTAGTCTTTAGGGTTATACAAATTAAAGTTACAATGAGATATGCCACTTAACTATTAAAATGGCAAAAATTAAAAAGACTATACCAAGTGTGGATGAGAAAGGAGTGGAATTGGAACTCTCATACACTGCTGTTGTGAATATAAATAGTACAACTACTTTGGAAAATAGTTTCTTAAAATTTAAGCATACACCTACCATATGACCCAACTATTCCACTCCTATGTATTTACTTGAGAAAGGGAAACACATGTCTACATTAAGAATGCTCTTAGTGAACTGGAAGCAATTCAAATGCTCATCCATAGATGTGTAGGTTAACAAATAGTGGTATGTCCATAGACTACTACTCAGCAATAAAAAGGAATGAACTATTAACACATGCATCAACATGGATGAACCTCAAAATAATTATGTTGGACTTCCCTGGTGGTACAGTGGATGAGAATCCACCTGCCAATTCAGGGGCTACTGGTTCAATTCCTGGTCCAGGGAGATTCCACATGCTCTGGAGCAGCTAAGCCTATGCACCCAACTACTGATCCCAGATGCTGCAACTGCTGAAGCTCATGTCTTGGAGCCTGTGCTCTGAAACAAGAGAAGCCTCTACAAAGAAGCCTGTGCACTGCAAAAAATAGCCTTTGCTTACCACAACTAGAGAAAGCCCAAACACAGCAACAAAGACCCAGCTCAGCCAATAAGATAGATAAATAATAAAATTCATTATGTTGAGTGAAAAAAAGAAAGAAAAAGATACCATTTCATATTTGTAAAATCCTATTAAAAGTATATTAATCTACAGATTAATATACTTTAGATTATAGATGAATATACCTTATATAGTAATCTGTAGGTTAATATACTTTTAATAGGATTTTCCAAAAATGAAATAATATAGTATATATCTTTTTCTATAGTGACAGATGGGTTTTCCAGGTTGCTCAATGGTAAAGAATCTACCTGCCAGTGCAGGAGATGCTGAGACACAGGTTTTGTCTCTGGGTCAGGAAGATCCCCTGGAGAAGGAAATGGCAACCCACTCCAGTATTCTTGCCTGAGAAATCCCATGGACAGAGGAGCCTGGAGGGCTGCAGTCCATGAGGTCGCAAAGAGTCGAACACGACTGAAGAGGCTTAGCACACATAGTGATAAAAATATCACTTCTACCCAGTGGATGGGTAGAAGAGAGATACGAATGGATCGCACAGGAGTAGTAGGAAACTTTTAGAGACACTGGATATGCTTATTATTATGACTCTGGCAATGGCTTCACAGATGTGTGCCTATGAAAAAAAGATCAAATTTCACACAAAGTATCTGCAGTTCATTATAGACTAATTTATATTTCCATGAATCGATTTAAAAAGTTAAAATCAAACCTTGCCTCCCCGTCTAATGTTTTTTTTCACTACCACTTTTTCTTTTTCTTTTTTGTAGGGTTGAAAGAAATCCCAAGTCTCCCTCTTCCTCCCCAACGCTGACAACAAAACCTCCACCAACACCTTCTATCAGGCCACTGAGCCATCAATCCAGTCTCGCTGGCGTTTTTCTGCCGGTTTCCCACTAGGGGGCAGAAGCGGGAGAGGGCGAAGCTCTGCTTCTCTAGCTCAGAGCCGACACCTTGCATGCACTTCCGGCCTGATTGTGTTCCGCTTCCCGAAGAATGTACAAGCCGCGGTACGCGTTCCCAGTGAGACTGTAACCCTTGAGGATCTTCTGCCCCGCCGAATTTTTGCATCTTGGAATTAGGCAGCTGCAATCGCCTCTTCTCGGGGAAGTTCATCAGATTCACCGCTGCTCGGAGCGGTCCTTTCTTTTCCGTTGGAGCGGAGAGAGTGCTGCCATGACGGCCCCTGCTCCGCCAAAGAAAATCGTGGCCCCTACGGTGTCCCAGATCAACGCAGAGTTCGTGACCCAGGTGGGCTAGGGCGAGTCTGGTGTGTGTGAAGGGATGAGGACTCTGAGGCCAGGGGGTGGAATTTTCCCCGAGAAGGGGGCACCCAGGAGGCATTTGTTCATCGGTTCATTAACTCAAGTCTTTTTACTAAAGTGTATGTGCTGTGCACCAGCCACCGTGCTAGCTGGTGACTAACACGGAGTCACCGTGGTTAAAGAGGCTCTGCCCTGAGGAGTTCGCATTCCGGGGGATACAGAAACATGAAAAGAAAGCTTTTATGCTAGAGTTTGTCGCTGGAGCGATGAAGTCGCAGAAGGAACACCCCAGTGTACCAGAGACTGGCAAGATTTCGTAGCAGAGGTGATGCTGAACTGAGTGTTGAAGGAGGGATAGGTTTATTCTTATCCTTAAAGTAACCTCGATCTTTGAGCGGAGCAATGAGAATCAGACAAGAGACTTGCTCCAGATAGATGCGTCTAGGAAGAGCAGTCTCCGACGCTAATGCGTGAGTGTTCCGCTAGAACCCGTTACTGTGTTTTATTGTGAACCGCGGTTGGCTTTGAACAGGGAACTACAATCCTGGTAGCTCTTAGCAACATTCCTAATCCTTATTTGTTGTTTGGGGTATTGACTAACAGTGCAAGTAGCTCAAGGTAGAACTTACTACTCACCAACTTCTTTATTCTCTGTGCCCTGGCTCAGCAGATTTGCCAAAGCAGAGCAAAGGAGTCACTTTGCTACATTCTAAATGTCTCTTAAATCTCTCTGCTCTCTGTGCCCTAAGCCAAGTTTCCATGTTTTTTTCCTGAACCTAGCTATCCTAACCTGTGTTCCTGTCTTTCCACTTGCTCTCCTCGAGCTCATTTTTCATACTCTTGTCAGAGTGATTTTACCCAAGTACAAATCTGATCACCTCACTTATCTTCTTACAATTTCTAATGAGTTCTAATTGCCCTTAGGATAATGACTGGAATCATCCAACGTGTTTTATAATCTAGCCTGTGCTTATATCCAGTTTTGTCTGTTATTTCCCCTTTTCTGATTGTGTTTTAGCCATACTGAACTGCACTTAATTGTGCTGTGTTATCTTTCACCTCCTGGCCTTTCAACATTGTTCCCACTACTTAGAATCCTAATCCTCTCCGCTTCTTCCACCCTTTTCTTATATGGTTAATTCATTGTCATCAATCTGCATTAATTTGGAGAGGTTTTTGTGGATAACTTAGACTAGATTGTTATGGTTGTTCACTCGCTGAGTTCTGTCCAACTCTTTGCAACCCCATGAACTGCAGCACACCAGGCTTCCCTGTCCTTCCCTTCTCCCTTGTGAGTCGCTGATGCCATCCAACTATCTCATCCTTTTGTCACCCCTTCTCCCCCGGCCTTCAGTCTTTGCCAGCATTAGAGTCTTCCAGTGAGTCAGCTCTTCGCATCAGGTGGCCAAAGTATTGGAGCTTCAGCTTTAGCATCAGTCCTTCCAGTGAATATTCAAGATTGATTTCCTTTAGGATCAACTAGTTGGATCTCCTTGCTGTCCAAGGGATCTCAAGAGTCTTCTCCAGGACCATAATTCAAAAGCAACAGGTCTTAGGCTTTCAGCTTTAATGGTCCAACTCTCACTTCTATACATGACTGCTGGAAAATCCATAGCTTTGACTATACGGACCTTTGTTAGCAAAGTGATGTCTCTGCTTTTTAATATGCTGTTTAGGTTTGTCATGGGGTTCTGTGATGGCTCAGAGTTAAAGTGTCTGCCTGCAATGCGGGAGACCTGGGTTCAATCCCTGGGTCAGGAAGATCCCCTGGAGAAGGAAATGGCAACCCACTCCAGTATTCTTGCCTGGAGAATCCCATGGATGGAGGAGCCTGGTGGGCTACAGTCCATGATGTCGCAGACTCGGACACGACTGAGCGACTTCACTTTAGGTCTGTCATAGCTCCAAACTAGATTAGAACCCTCTTTTCACATATACTTGAAATTTTTGGTAGAAGTTATGAGTTTCCTCCCCTCGGGGAGCTTCCAGTTTAGAGATGAGTCAGTAAATGAGCAGTGGAGTTTCAGATAGTGGTCATTGCTCTCAGGAAAAGGAAATGGCATTGTGACAGAGCAGGTGGGGTGTATAAAAGCAGTCAGGAAAGTCCTCTCGGAGGTGATTTTGACCTAAGACCTGAATGCCAAAAAAAGGAGCCAGTTGGGGAAGAGCAGGCAAACAGTCTGGGGAGACACAAGTGCAGATGCCTTATGATGTGTATGTAAAGCAGCCACGATTGGGATCTTGTGAAAGGAAGGATGGCAGAGGTGGGGACAGAGAGTACGTAGGGACAGTACCATTTCCCTGCCCCTCCTCCTCCATTATTTCTGAGCACCTGGGGCACCTGACCAGAGAAGGTGCTTTCTAATGATTATTGAGTGAATGAGGTGTAGAGGTTGAAATTTAGTTATAAAGAAGATCAGACATCTGAATTCTGTGGTCTCACTTTTTTAATGATAAACACTTTTTAGCAATAAACTTTTCTTAAAGTATGTACATAGTTTCTTTTGAGACATAATGCTGTCCACTTAATAGACTACTGTTATTGTTGTTTAGGCTTTAAGTCATGTCTGACTCTTTTGTGACCCCATGGACTGAGCCCGCCAGGCTCTCTATCCTTGAGATTTCCCAGGCAAGAACACTGGAGTGGGTTGCCATTTCCTTCTCCAGGGGATCTTCCTGACAAAAGGATTAAAACCTAGTCTCCTGCATTGGAGCCTTTGACCACCTGATCGAGAACTGACTTATTAGAAAAGACCCTGATGCTGGGAAAGATTGAAGGCAGGAGGAGAAAGGACCACAGAGGATGAGATGGTTGGATGGCATCACTGACTTCATGGAGTTAAGCTCTGGGAGTTGGTGATGGACAGGGAGGCCTGGAATGCCACGGTCCATGGGTTCGCAAAGAACTGGACATGACTGAGCGACTAAACTGACTGACTTCTGCATTGCAGGTGGATTCCTTACCACTGTGCCACCAAAGAAGTCCTCCTGAGTGTGTGCTAATCACTTAAAGATTTATTGTTTTGCAGATCAACATTCCTGAGGACTTTGAATCTGGTGTTTAGTACTGGCTCACTTGTGAACATTTTATCTTGGGCAGCTCATTTAATTTTTCTAAACCTGTGTTTCCAGCATCACGGACTCAATGGACGCTAGTCTGAGTGAACTCCGGGAGTTGGTGATGGACAGGGAGGCCTGGTGTGCTGTGATTCATGGGATTGCAAAGAGTCGGACACAACTGAACTGAACTGAAACCTGTGTTTCCTTAGCTCTATGCTGAAGATGTTTGACTGTGGTTATTAACTTTCCCCTAGGGGTAATTAGAAAAGTATCTTTTGTTTTTAAAATCACAGTAGCAGGTTGCCATGCAGGGCATTACTGACATTCATTGGATTGTGGCCAAGATGCTAACTGGTCTACAAGCCCATGTAGTTCCCTTAGTAGGTAAATGACTCTTACCTAACATGGCCCTGTGCCAGAAGTGCTTGTTACTGACTGATCTTGGTCTTTTAGCTCTACAGCCATATGAATATATGACTTACTGTTTATACTGTTTACTTTTGCAGTTAGCATGTAAATATTGGGCACCCCATATCAAGAAAAAGTCACCCTTTGATATAAAGGTAAGTAGTTTTGATTTGCAGCATCCTTTTTGAATAAGTATGCTCTTTGTATCTCTTTTTCAACAGCTGATTCATCAAAAGCTTTTCACTTTTTTTAAAGTTAAAATGAATGGTTTTCTAAACTAGTGTTACTCATAAGAGAAAATTTGGAAAATACAGAGGCTACACATATGAGAATAAAAGATCATTTCTCAGTGATAACCTCTATCATTTGTTCTGTTTCCTTTAAGCTTTTAAAAAGTGTGTATGTATTTTCCTGTTCATAGATTCTTAGATTGCTCTTGATTTATCATTGTTAGATGACCATGTAATGAATATCTTTGTAAATATACAGCAGTTTTCCTACAGTTTTTTTGACAGTTCACTTAGGATAGAATCTATTGTTTTCTGGTTGATGAACTTCAATAAAGATCTGTAATAATGGTAGAAGAGGGGTGACTTGTTTAGTGTAGAGGATCAGATGCGTGGGGCCAGTCATATTCAGTTAGAGAATGGTCTTAGGATTCATGTGACACAGTTTAGAATAATTGAAAAGAAAAAAAGCCTAAACATAAGATTAATTCTTACTGAAATAGGTTCTTAAAAAGAGGTCCTTACGTGAAATAGAGCTGACATATTGCATGCCACTTAATGTGTAGTAAAGACTGATATAAAGCTTTGCCATTATAAATTGAATTGTGATACTTTAGGCACGCTTAGTAAAACTGAACCCCAAATTTCTTATTCTTTGAGCTTAAATGTTTTATCTATAAATATATCTGTTTTGCCAGCAATTCCATTTTGTTCATTAGGAAGATATTAAACTTGACATACATTAGTTACTCTTAATTATTGGCCAGGTTGCTTTATCTTACTTTATGTTGTTTGTATATGTTGGGTCTGGGGGTTCCTAGAGTCATTTTTCATTGATAACAAAATTATCTTGAAGACGTTACTAGATTGAGTTGAACCTAATTAGATCAAGATTTTTAGATATTAAATTTATATTCAGATCATTTTAGTTAATACTAGAGATAATTCTAGATGAAGCTATGTATGTCTGTTTAGAAAAAAAATTATTTTAACTTGGTATTTAAAGAAGATTATACCCTTCATTTTATTATTTTTTAATAATTTAGATTTTAATAAAAAGCAGAAAAAAAACCAGAAATTCATATAAATTCAAGATTTGCTTGCCTCATTATCTTCCTGCCTTTACCATCCACAAACATTTATTTGACAGATATACTCTGAGCAATTAAAAGATATCATAGTTACCATAAAATTATATTATACCATGTTAAAGCACTTTATAATTTTAACTTTTTTTAACTATTATTAAAGGCTCACCATATGCAAGGACCTGGGCTGAACTCTTTATGTGTGTTGTCTTTTAGCAAACCCATGGGGTAGTTAATCGTATAATTAGATCCTTTTTGTATACTGGGAATCAGCCTTAGAGCAGTCAGGCACTTGCAGAGGTTGTAGCCATCAGCAGTGAAGGTGCCTGATTTCAATCAGGCTTCCAACTCCAGAACCTGGATTCTTAGGGATTATACCATCTTACCCATCTAACCCAAGTAAATGGAAATCTGAGGTTTTATCATGCATTTGGAAAACAGAATGGTGTTTGCTTCTGTTATTTCTTTGTGCTGTCAGTTTGCTTTCTGATTTTTTGAAACACATTGTTAAAACTCTTAGATGAAGCCTGGTAACATTTAGTATTCCTTGTTAAAACTATGTTTTAAAAATTATCCTGATCTTGTGAATTTTTGTTTTCCCTAGAAATGAAATAAATACATCATTTTAATAATTATTTCTATAATTATTTTTATGCAGACATATTTATTTTTTCTACTACTTTGCTTTCTTGTTATTTTACATTTTGAGGAATATAATGGGATTATAAAAAATATCTCTGAAGTATTATTTCACTAGAAGTAATATTTGATAGCTTTCCTAAACAACTTGTTTTGTGTAATCTCAGTAACTGAAAACTCTCAGAGTCTGAAAAAAATTATTTGAGATATTAAACATTTTTATATTTTTAACAACAGGTGATTGAAGATATATATGAGAAAGAAATTGTCAAATCAAGGTAGGAATGAGTTTAATTTTTATACATAGGAATTAGATGTTTCTAACTTGGATCTCATCTGAGCTTCTAAACTAAATGTAATTATAAACTTGGAATTTCTTTTCTTTCTTGATTTGATCATCAGGGAGATGGTAGCTAGAAAAATTACATCCAGCTGCTGAAGCATCATAAGATATTTCTTTGCCTTGTAATTTTTGACTCAGATTAGAGAGATTAAGTTCTTTAGGGTTTATTTTCTTTTTGAATGAATGTGAGGAAGACTAAACATAGAGATTTTAAGATTTCAGTTCAGCTAATACCAATTTTCTTACCATTTTCTGATAAATCTTTTTGAAAGATTATTTAAAAATTGGAAAAGTAAACATGCATGATAATTAAATACCAAACAATGAAATAAGTATTTTGTATAAGCTATATATGTAATAAAAAATTATTTTGAACAATACACAGAAGGGGGTAAGTTTCAGTAAATCTTCTTCCCTGACCCTTAACCCTCACTGTCTTTATTTATATATACATCTTTTCAGTTCCCTACCCCTGTGATTTTTTTAAAAAACTGCATCTTGGACATTTTTCCATATTTGCACCTGTAGACACATATGCCCAGTATTTTAAAAGGTAATTGACTAACTGTTTTAGTATGAAATGGAAACATTCGTGTTATGCATGTCATAGACCTTATAAACTGGCAGATTTTATTTTTTCATGTGTTCTGTGAAATTAGGAGGTGAATTTTGCTAAATATTATAAACACCGTGTCAAAATAAGAGGTTAGTTATTTTGTTTTAATGATTGATTCTTGAGCCTGATTGATTCTAGAGCCTTTGATCCTAACAAGACCAAGGACCATCTTAAGGTCTGTTTGCTTTAAATTCGAAGAGCAGTAGGAAGCCAGTGAAGCCTGATGGTGGTATTTTAAAAATGCTCCCTGTTGGAGGGGGCAAGAGGCAGGTAGTTAGCTAGGTGAATATTGTTGTAGTCTGGTTAAAGATAATAATGGCATGGCTTAGCATGGGAAGTTGAGATACAGAGGAGTTACCAGTTTGAGAGAGAGGGAAGTGAAGAGATGGTTGGTGGCTGGATGTGATGAATGTGGGAAGGGAGGAATCGAGGATGATGCACAAAGTTTTTGGTCAAGGTAGTCAGGTGATTAGGTGCCATTCCTGACTTTGGCTGTTGGTGGTGGTGGGATTGGGTATTTTGCTAAGTCACTTCAGTCGTGTCCGACTCTGTGCGACCCCATAGACGGCAGCCCACCAGGCTCCCCCGTCCCTGGGGTTCTCCAGGCAAGAACACTGGAGTGGGTTGCCATTTCCTTCTCCAATGCATGAAAGCAAAAGGTGAAAGTGAAGTCGCTCAGTCAGGTCCGACCCAGCGACCCCATGGACTGAAGCCTACCAGGCTCCTCCATCCATGGGATTTTCCAGGCAAGAGTACTGGAGTGGGGTGCCATTGCCTTCTCCGGGGATTGGGTATAGGAATGTTGAATTCTAGCTACTAAAGAGCCTTATAGATGTAGAATAAGCAGTTAGGTATCTAGGTGTAGAGTTACGAATAGAGAACTCGCTTGAGCCTACTTTGAGCACCAAACCACCATTCTAGTGCTAAGGGTACATCAGTGAACATGGCAGGGAACGTCTCATGTTAACTCATGGAGCTTATGTTCTAGTTCTTACCTAGACAGATAACATTTGCAGATGTAGCGTCAGCAGGTCGTGAGTGCTATAAATTAAAGTGGGACTAGGGTACAGCCTCAAAGACTGCTACTTTAGATTGAATGACCAGGCAGTCCTCCCCTAAGGGGTATCACGTGCGAGCCGACACATGAACTATTGTCTTCCTTTTATGGATGAGAAAACTGAGGTGCAGAGAAGTTAAGTAACTACCCCAATATATTTTTCCATAGGTAGATAAAGAGGCTGCTCCAGTTATTAAATCCCTGTTCTCTGGCTCTTATCCAATACTCTGTTCTTAAGTAGGACAGGGTCCATTTGCTCTTTAGGACTCTCTTAACCCATACACTGTGACTTAATTGTTAATCCAATTATGAATCCATCCAAGTGATTTTTATACTGAAGAAAAAAGGATAACTTCTAGAGCAGTTTACTTTTGCCAGTGTTTAGATTTCTTTTCATTAAAATGTTTAATCCTCTTTATAATGAAATTAACAGATACTGCATAAAATGTACAGAAATGTATAGCCTTCTAAATTTTACCACCACCAAAGTTAAAAAAAAAAACCACCAACATTGTCAGCACCCTAGAAACCCTTGTATGACCCTTTGCTTTACCATTTAAATATGTAAGTATGCAAACATGAATACTGTAGTTTAATTTTGCTTGGTTTTAAACTTAAAAAAAAAATGGAACCACATAATATGTACTCTTTTGTGGCTGGCTTCCTTTGTTCACAGATACTATTTGATCTTTTAATCTGTGTAATAATCAATCTGGAGTAGATAGCTCAGAAGTTCATGTCAAGTCCTTGTCAGCCTTTTAACAAACTTTGTATAAGTAATATTTGTCGTTATTACTTGTAACTTTTCGTCCTTTAAAGATTTTCTGGCATGACTAGTCTCTAGACCCATTTTTATATCTTTTATATATATATATATATATCCTTAGTTAAGCTCTGTACCTGTCTCAGCAAGTTTAATTTGCAAAGCTGGAAGCTTATATCCAGTGACATGGTTCTGGTTTGGCTTCTTTATTTCTAATATACAAAATGATAAAGCTAAATTAGTGGACATTTGAACCTACCTTTGCAGAGATACCGTAACTACAGGATCATTTATCCGTATAAAACAAACACTTCTCTTTCTTAAAGTATATATAGAAATATCTGATACTGTCTCTATAATTTTCTAATATTTTAGACTTAATATCAAGACTACATGACATGTCTATAATACAAATATGTGTCCCTTACATAGGAAGGCAGGCATGACTTCAGCAGAATGTTTCCATTTGATTATTATTAAATGAAAGAAGATGAGTGCTTAAGAAATTGAGGCAGACTAGCTTTTGGCAATGGTGATTCAATAATATTGGTGATCCAATATTATGAATATTGATGAGCACTTGTGTTTTGATTAAAGCTATTCAGCTTATTAGTTTGTGTGTTATATCCTTGTTTGTCATGGTGCTAATTGTGTTTGTTAATGAATAGGATATAATTTTTCTTAGATAGTTTTTAAAAATAAATAAACTGACAAAATAAAAATATATAAAAGCAAAATTTGCTTTCTTCAATGTTTTATTGGATAAAATTATTCTGCTATATGTCAGTATTAAAACAAGATTCCAGAATATATCTGTATTAGTAACTCAGAAATGTTATATTCTCTAAATATATTTACTATTGACTTTTATATTTTTAGGTTTGCTATCAGAAAGATAATGCTCTTGGAATTTAGGTGAGTTAAAAGACTTTACTTTAATGAAGTTAAAGATGACAACATGACTTAACTTTTAACTAGGGTTTCTGTACACTTCTGTGAGTTGGTAAGAAAATTACTATAGGCTTTTGAAGATTTATATTTTTGTGTTTGGCTTATTTTGGAATATGTGTATGATGTCTTTTGTTTTCAAGGATGTTGTTCCATTGTTAATGTAACTGTGTTTTGAATTGTTTCTCACTAATTAAGATAGTGTGTAATGAGCAATTTCTGAACTCTTACTTGGTTCTGCTAGTTACAATGGGAGTAAACTGGAATGCATTCTATAGCCATTTTTTTCCTTCCAAGCTTATTATTATGACCAAACCAACCTTGTCCTGACCGAAACCACTTACAGATATTTCAGGCAGAAGAGGATATGCAATTTTTAGATTATAATTTAGAATATATTACAGCTAGGTATGGCCAATAGACTAGAAGTAAAAGCCAAGATTGTTGTTGATGATAGTAGTATTTGTCATTTATTGAACCTTGTGCTAGACATAGTGTTAAACATTTTATATAGAGAGCAATCATAGCAATGCTACAAAAGTCAATATTATACTTTCCATATAGTGAAGGAAAATGAGATCAGAGCAGATAAGTAATTTGTTCAAAATAATACATTTAAGTAATTGGTGGAGCTAGGATGCCAGTGTCTTATGCCAAAGCTCATGGTTTTTCCACTTCTCCACCCTCCCTTGAGGTATAGTCTCCATCAGAAGTCAGTCTCTGTTTTAATGACTACTCCAGGAGATAGCGAAAGATAGGGAAGCCTGACATGCTGCAGTCCAGGGGTTGCAGAGTCAAGACATTACTTTGAGACTGAAAAACAACAATAACTCCCTTCATAAACTGATTTGCTCCTCACAAAAATGGCATAAGACTAGTGATCACTTTAAGAAAATGAGAGATACCAAGGGAACATTTCATGCAAAGATGGGAACAATAAAGGACAGAAACAGTATGGGCCTAACAGAAGCAGAAGATATTAAGAAGAGGTGGCAAGAATACACAGAAGAACTATACAAAACAGGTCTTCACAACTCAGATAATCATGATGGTGTGATCACTCACCTAGAGTCAGACATCCTGGAATGCAAAGTCAAGTGGGCCTTAGGAAGCATCACTAAAAACAAAGCTAGTGGAGGTGATGGAATTCCAGGTGAGCTATTTCAAATCCTGAAAAAATGATGCTGTGAAAGTGCTGCACTCAGTATGCCAGCAAATTTGGAAAACTCAGCCGTGGCCACAGGACTGGAAAAGGTCAGTTTTCATTCCAATCCTAAAGAAAGGCAATGCCAAAGAATGCTCAAACTACCGCACAATTGCACTCACCTCAAAATTAAGGTGAGTAAAGTAAGCTAGTAAAGTAATGCTCAAAATTCTCCAAGCCAGGCTTCAACAGTACGTGAACTGTGAACTTTCAGATGTTCAAGTTGGATTTAGAAAAGGCAGAGGAACCAGAGATCAATTGCCAACATCTGTGGATCATCGAAAAAGCAAGAGAGTTGCAGAAAAACATCTATTTCTGTTTTATTGACTATGCCAAAGCCTTTGACTCTGTGGATCACAACAAACTGTAGAAAATTCTTCAAGAGATAGGAATACCAGACCACTTGACCTGCCTCCTGAGAATGCTGTACGCAAGTCAGGAAGCAACAGTTAGAATTGGACATGGAACAACAGACTGGTTCCAAATCGGGAAAGGAGTATGTCAAGGCTGTATTTTGTCACCCTGCTTATTTAACTTATATGCAGAAGTACACATGAGAAACGCTGGGCTGGATGAAGCACAAGCTAGAATCAAAAAGATTGCTGGGAGAAATATCAATAACCTTATATACGCAGATGACACCACTCTTATGGCAGAAAGTGAAGAAGAACTAGAGCCTCTTGATGAAAGTGAAAGAGAAGAGTGAAAAAGTTGGCTTAAAGCTCAACATTCAGAAAACTAAGATCATAGCATCTAGTTCCATCACTTCATGGCAAATAGATGGCAAAACAGTGGAAATAGTAAGAGACTTTATTTTGGGGGGCTCCAAAATCACTGCAGATGGTGACTGCAGCGATTAAATTAAAAGACGCTTACTCCTTGGGAGGAAAGCTATGACCAACCTCGACAGCATATTAAAAAGCAGAGACATTACTTTGCCAACAAAGGTCCGTCTGGTCAAGGTTATGGTTTTTCCAGTGGTCATGTATGGATGTGAGAATTACTGTGAAGAAAGCTGAGTGCCAAAGAATTGATGGTTTTGAACTGTGGTATTAGAGAAGACTCTTGAGAGTCCGTTGGACTGCAAGGAGATCCAGCCAGTCCATCCTAAAGGAGATTAGTCCTGAATATTCATTGGAAGGACTGATTCTGAAGCTAAAACTCCAATATTTGGCCACCTGATGCAAAGAACTGACTCATTTGAAAAGATCCTGATGCTGGGAAAGATTGAAAGTGGGAGGAGAAGGGGATGACAAAGGATAAGATGGTTGGATGGCATCACCAACTCAATGGACATGGGTTTGGGTAAACTCCAGGAGTTGGTGATGGACAGGGAAGTCTGATGTGTTGCACTCCATGGGGTCACAAAGAGTCAGACACAACTGAGTGACTGAACTGAGCTGAGGTGTTCTTATTTTTGCAGAGAAAAATTGAAGTTTGTAGCTATGAATTAACTTGTAAGTGAAGTGCCTGCTATATCTTAAGAACTGTATTGTTATTAAATACTTGACCTCATTTAATCCTCATAATAATTCCAGTAAGATCTTCCTTATTTTATAGAGCACTTAAGCTAGAATTGGATCCATATGACCCTTAGGTTAATACACTTTTTCTTCATACCATGCCATCTTACAAGAAGAACAATAAAATTCAAGTGGATGCTGATATACAATTAAGGATAAAACCAGAGTTCTGTGGTCCTGGCAAATATCAGATACCAAGAGAACTGCAAGAACTAAAGGAGAAAGCAGCAGAACATATTTAAGACAGTGAAATATTTTTAATAACTGATAAAGTGGATTGCTACCTTCCTGGAACTTTTATGTAATTTCTGGGTGAAAATGCCATTTTCTCTGTGCCAGCCTCCAGACACAATGATTCTCAAGTTTGTAGTAGAGATAATTGATGGTCTCTTGCTAGAGTGGAAAGTGAGATGGCATGGAGAAGGTGTCTAGGTATAGGAGAGTGAACTGAATCTTGAGAAAACTCATCAGAGGGGCATGTTATTATATAGATTACATTTGCTACAATTGCCAAAATAGAATCAGGGGTTAGTGAACAGTCCTTAAATTTGGTTTAAAGAGATGTAGTTTGGAGTGTGATCTGTATCATCTATATATCATAGAGAAGTCCATCATCTGGGGCAGATCACTGACTCTCATATTCTCAGATTCCTTATATGAAAAGTGTAAAGAATAGGTTTGGAGTTCACTGTGTAATCAGATAATACCCATGATATTACCATTAAAAACTATGGCAAGGAAATGATATCTGTGGGGCATCTGGCAGAATCAAACATAAAGATACTCTGAAATGATACGTATACCATCTAAACTGCAAAAAAAAATCCTACAGCTAAAACCTTGATGAATGTGAGTCCAGACTCTCAATTTACAGGGCACATTACAGCAAGATTTAGTTGAAGCAACAAAGAGCAGAATTAGATACTCTTCAGAAAACCACAGGTAATTAAATAATATACATACTTTCAAAGCATGTTTAAAATTATTATGAGTATAAAAGAAGAATTAGAATATGTGAATAAGAAACAAGACACTAAAAATGGACAGGTTTGGGGGAAAATGAAAATAAAAGTATTGAAATAAAAAAACTCAGTGGTTAAGTTGAATAGATTAGACACAGCTAAAGAGGGAATTAATGAATGGGGATTTAGAGCTGAGAAAATTAACAAATAACAGAAAAAAGAAATAGAGATGGAAAGCATACAAGGCAATTAAGAGATATAGAGGCTAGAATGAGAAGGTCCATTAGAAGTTTCAGAAGAGATTTAGGGAAAATGAGGGAATGGCAGTTTAGAAGAGGTGATGGTTAAGAATTTTCTATAGTTAAGACATGAGTCTGTAAGATTCAGAAAGTATATATAGCAGGCTGTCAACAGAGCAACAGTGACAAAAATCTTAAAATCTACTAGAGGAAAAACGATTACTCAGAGGAAGAAGAACAAATGAATTGTAGAGTTCACAATCGCAATAATAGAAAAGATAGTAGAATGAGTCTAGTAAATAGAAAAATAGAACTATCGACCAAGAAAGAATTCTATCACCAGCTAAACTGCGCGAAGTAAACAGATTTCAGACAGATTCATACAAACAGACTTACTAGCAGAAGTTCTGAAGGACATAATTTAGGGAAAGGAATTTAAACTTGTAAAAATAGAATGATACGAAGTTTCAGGCATTTACTATATGAAAGAGTAGTGATAACTTGGAGCCTTTCGGCAGTTATTTAGGTTAAAATATTATTTACCAGTTTCCTAGGCTCTTGCAAACTAAGTAAGAATGATTCCTAAAGATAGACTCTGAAATATCAACATGAGGAGACCTTTGAAGCTTAAGAGGAAGTAGGAAAATTCTGTGTTACAGCACAATCCAAAATGCACAACTGTGCGTGTACACCTGTGCATGCATGCATGTGTCCATGAAGACGTAAGTGAAAAGTTATATTGAAAAGTTATACATGTGAAGTGATTTAAAATAGAAACAAAAAGTTCTGTGTTCTGCATTAGTGCTTGAGAGGATTTTACAGCCCACAACAGTAATTGAGGTTTATAACTAATCTGAACAAGAAATGGTTAAGTTTTGTTTTGAAAATCAGAATACTTAGTTTAGGAATGTTTTCACTAGTCTTAAAATAAGAATTTTGGCGTTTTGAAGGGAAAATGCTAGTTACCTTGAAAACTGACTTAATGTTAAATGCCTTGTAAATTAAGTAACAAATCCTCTTTTTGAGTAAGTCTTTTTCTTAGTTTTCAGAAACCATTTGGTCCTGATATGAGTTTGTGTTAATTTCTCAGTTACTTTTGTCTGTGAAGCTGTCCATCATATGATTTTAGAGCTGATATTTGTCAGATGTCTTTTACTCTATGAAGCACCTTAGATAAAGAAATATCCAGTGCTCTAATGGTGATAATTATATGTCAGTAATCTTTGATGTTTTCCTACTTTGAAAGTATAAAACTCTCATTCTCCAGAGCCATATTTGCTACATATGTTTCCAATAGTAAGACTGACCTACATTATAGATTAATTTGTGAAGGGCTCTCAGACTATCAGTACAGATTTTCAAAAAGTTGTAAGTAATTAGACATTTTCAGGGGAGTGATATAATGAGATGGTAGTAACTAATGAAATATTCTATGCCTTTTTATTCTTCGTAGCCAATATCTTGAAAATTACCTCTGGATGAATTATTCTCCAGAAGTGTCCAGCAAAGCCTATTTAATGTCAATCTGCTGTATGGTGAATGAAAAATTCAGAGAAAATGTCCCTGCATGGGAGGTAACAGATTTAAATTACTTCATAGCTTTCTAACTGTGCTCACTTAAGCTATTACAAAGTAGCTTTTTTACTGATAATATTTTTAGAACAGAACTTTATCCAAAAATAAAGTAAATATTGAGAAAAAGAATGGATGTATGAAAAAATACTGGGTTGGCCAAAAAGGTTGTTCAGGTTTTCCCTAAGATGGTATAGAAAAAGCCAAACAAACTTTTCAGCCAACTCAATGATATTTCTTTTGGTTTCAGTTCTTTCTTTAATATACTGTGAATTGAAAAATTATGAATGTGAAATTATTTTTCTGCTTTGTGCTTAAAACAAAGAATGGTATGTATTATAAAGCTTTTACATCAAATAGAGTAAATTTTATATTAAGTAGCTCAAAGACTCAGACATGACTGAGTGACTGAACTGAACTGAGCTCAGATAAATAATGTTCAATGAGATAATATTTTTTAGTGCCTTGTTTCACAACAGAGAGTATCTGTTTATAGTTTTACTGGAGTAAAGTAGTATGTCTAAAGTCAAGACAGGTGCTTATATTGTAATTTCAGTCTTCTCTTTATCTGATTTGGGATCTGTTTTCTCTTTTGAAATTTATGATTGACATTTTCTCTTTGGCTACTATAATAGAGCCTTGATCAGCTAGCAGAAGTCCAAAATCTAGGTTTTCTTTGGCCATTATGAACTGGTCAGCTCATCAAAAGAGTTCATTCCCCTCAATCATACTTCTTTAAATGAAGGAAAGCCATGTATACTTGCCATCTCTCTTGAGGGGATGGTCTCCAAAATGAAAAGGTGTTAACATTCTTTAAGATAAAACCATGGACCCTCAAATACTCATTAGTACCATTGTATAAGGGCCTTGTGTCTTATTGAGAAATCTTAGAGGTTTCTTAAAGTTGCTTTGAACCACCAGAGGAAGGGAGAGGGACACCAGAGAATGACTTCTTTGGTGATTTGAGTTGATACAGATAAAGAGAAGAGGTTACACACAGATTTGGAAAGTAAAATTGATTGGATTTGATAATTGAAGTAGCTTGAGGGACGGGGTATTATTTTCAGTAATCTTCCAGGTTTGGGCAACTGAATGTAAAAAATAAGAGGTGCCTGTTACCAAGATAGGTAGAAGAGGGTTGAGGAATACTTTGGTGGGTACAAAATTGTTGAATTGGGTTTTGGACTTTCTGAGTTTTAAGTTGCTTTTGGAATGTCTAGATGAAATTGTTGTAGACAAAGCAATCTAAAGACTGGAGAAATCTGGACTGAAGATGTGTATTTAGAATCATTAGCATATGGTAGTTGAAGTAATGGGAGAGGGAGAAGAAGAATGAGGCTAGATCCCCAGGGACACTGCCTTATAAGTGACAAAGAAGAGAAACCTTCACATCAAAAAGGAGTTAAGGGTTGGTAAGTGTCCTTAGGACTTGACAGCTATAACAGCTTCAGGGGAACGCTGTGCATGGAAACTTGTTTCAGAGAAGTAAGTGAAAACAGCTGCTGCTGCTACTGCTGCTGCTGCTGCTGCTGCTGCTAAGTCACTTCAGTCGTATCCGACTCTGTGTGATCCCATAGACGGCAGCCCACCAGGCTCCTCCGTCCCTGGGATTCTCCAGGCAAGAACACTGGAGTGGGTTGCCATTTCCTTCTCCAGTGCATGAAAATGAAAAGTGAAAGGGAAGTCGCTCAGTCGTATCCGACTCTTAGCGACCCCATGGACTGCAGCCCACCAGGCTCCCCCGTCCATAGGATTTTCCAGGCAAGAGTACTAAAGTGGGGTGCCATTGTGAAAACAGCTAGTGAAGGTCATACATTTGGAGCACTTGCCTATGAAAGAAAAGAGAGTTAACAGAAAGGTGGGGAGGTAGATCACAGAGAAGCTTGAATATGTTTACATTATTTACCTTTTCTTTTTAAAACATTTGTATATTAAGAGTAAAGAGATAATATAAAGGAAAGGGTGTCTTTGAGATTAAATAGAATAGAAAGACTTCAGTTTTTGCCAAAGATGTTTCTTTGTATAAAAGAATTAAAACACTTTAGATCTTTAATAAAAAAAAAATCCTAAGCTAATTACCAGCCTAATACTTGAAGAAAAAATGAATCAAAGCCATTATTTTATTAGCTGAAAATTTCTGCAACTCTCACATTGTCCTGCCAGAAATCTATATTTGACTTGCTATAGTGAATTTTAAGTAAGCAAGTAATCTTTTTGTAATTACTACATTTGGTTAATAGACTCCTAAAAAGTCTGCCAGTGTTTGCTTATAGGAGAAAAAGAGGTGAGCAAGCCATTTCAAAATGAATTTTTATTTTTTCTCTTTTCAGACTTTTAAGAAGAAGCCAGATCACTTCCCATTCTTTTTCAAGTGCATCTTGAAAGCAGATTAGCTGAAACTGATGGTGAATTTTCACTCCACGAACAGACAGTATTACTGCTTTTTCTTGACCACTGCTTCAATAGTTTGGTAATTTTACTTTACCTATGGGAGAATGTTCAAATTTTCTTATTCTTTTAAGTTGACTGTAAATGAGATTAGCTCTAGAGCCAAGTCCTCATAGTAGTGGAGAATGAGGACAATGCTAACATTTCAGCCCCTTCTTGGGAAAATCATCTTGTAGTGTCTGTTTGCTTTTTAATAGATTTGGACTTGATCCCTTCTTTTTTCTGTCTAGCATCTAAGTAAGATGATAAGAATTGAAATTCTCCAAATATAGAGCAAAGAGTCTGTTAACATGAACATTAAGTAATGAGATCAGTGTCATAAACTATACACAGGAACATAGCTTCATTACTTCTCAGTCATACCTCATACATAACCTGGCAGGTCAGCAGGAGAGTTACATTTTGAGTTGACTGTTTAGGGGTGATTATGGATAATCTTTCAAAATCTCTTGGGTTGTACATAATACATTT
The DNA here is from genome assembly GCA_006408695.1 of Aepyceros melampus. Classification (NCBI taxonomy): domain Eukaryota; kingdom Metazoa; phylum Chordata; class Mammalia; order Artiodactyla; family Bovidae; genus Aepyceros; species Aepyceros melampus. The sequence continues at coordinate 209,984 of SJXQ01012632.1, forward strand.
TTCATTCTTTGTAAGATTATGTTCTAAAAAATAAACATTTATGGTAATTAATATTTCATTTGTACTTCTCTCCTGTGGTTATCTGAAGGTATTTATCTTTAAATAAATAGGTATATACCTGTATATATATATATATATATATACACACACACATATATATAGGTGCTTCTGAATTGATAGTGCATTTAGACCTATGCAGGAGAATGCATGAGGTTCTTTCTTACCCTGAAAATAGTTGATAGATGGATGGTTATTATCTGTTTCCATGTAGTACCTCACATGGGTCTTGCAAAGACCGGAAAAAGATTTATATTCAGTATTACCTCTTTAACATTTATTAAATTAAACAAAGCAAATATAAATAAATGTGATTCTTTGTCAGAAATGAAACAAAACCAAGATTTAGTTAGTATTGGTAGTTTGGTGCTAGTTTAGTTAACTTAAAAGCTATCTTATTATTGGTACTTTTTTTCAGTTTACCAACGGTATTCTTATTTGAGGTAGTTATGCTCTAAATAATAGCTGTGAACACAGAATTAGCTAAAACTGAGCCACTGCTCTTAGGGAAAATACAGAGATAGTTTCATGCAAGCCTCTGGTCACATTTTCATCAGGCGAACAATATATAGCCTTGTTTTATGTGTTTCTATTTAAAGTCACTTTATATATATTGTTGATTTGTTAACGTTGAACTTGTGACCAACTTAAGTCTGAACAAACTTAGCTAACAAACAGTGTTTTCTCTTTATGGCACATTACAGCATTCTTTCACCTGGGAGCACTGAGCAGCACTGAAGCCCTGCGCTTAGGGCCATTTTAAATAGCAGAATCACCAACAAAAATCACAATATTGTGAGAAAGTAGCACTAAATAGACCAAAAAGAGATGATAAGTGTAAGACAGCTGAAGCAAGAAGGCAGAGCCCACCTTGTCTAACCTCAGCTCAAAATGTGTGTGTTGGGCAGTTCAGACTTTGCTCTGCTCTGTGCTCACTGAATGACAGTGAAAGCATCGGGAGTATTGAATTGAGGGCTGCAAATACACGCTGCAAGTGGATGAAATCGCAGATATGGAATTTGAAAATCATGAGGCTTAGCTGTATCGTTTTAAAAATGGATTGAACTTCTTAATAATAATAAATCATTAATTTGAAAGGATTGATGGCATATTTTCCCCTCATGACTGTTTTAAACAGGAAGTAGACTTGATACGGAGTCAAGTACAGCAGCTTATCTCTCTCCCAATGTGGATGGGCTTACAGCCTGTAAGTATCTCAGTTCAGAAACTTACATGTATTTCTAAGTGGAACATGTGGTTTTAGGTGGTGTAGCTTTAATATGGATATAAAATGACAGTTAAAAATCCCTACCAAATTTATCTAATTTACTATGCACTAACTAATCATAGGTGTAGTTTTTTTCAGTTTTAAAGCTTCTGTGTATAAGCCAATAAGTGTTTCTCCTAATGTCATTATTTTAAGGTGAAATAAGGTAATATCTATTGAGCTCATAAAGGAGTTAATTTAGTAAAATATTATTATTCATAGATATGTCTCTGGATGAGACTAAATACAGACTTGAATTTTTAATTTTCCTTTAATGTAATGTACATACAGCTATAGGAGAACATCTGAATTATGTTTAATATTAACAACTTCATTTTTTCCATCAAAGTCTTATTGGATAATATGGGCGAGTATCAAAGCCAAATTAACAGATTTTAGGGAGTAAAGTTAAAACTATCAGATTTCTATATAATACTGTATTCAGAATTTCATTTCCTGCATGTGGGTGGTTTTGCAGACATTCAGATATGCAAGCTCATTCATAGGTACCAGTTGATGAAGGTTAAAACAGGCACCTATAGATAATTATTACCAAGTTAAAAACGGATCAGTGCCATGAGAAAGAATGGTGGTATAGACATTTCCTTATTATGCTAGCTGTTTTATATGCACTGTTTCAGACTGACTTTTTGAACTTTAAATGTTAATGCTCGTATTTTTCAAACTGAAGTCCTGAATTTTAGGAATAAGAAAAAAAATTTATTACTGAGCTTAAATCTTAATGAGAAATTTCTTTTGTCTTATTTTTTTTTATTGACAAGTATTGGAATAGAACTAGTTTTTTAAAGTGTAGGTATTAAGTTTCTTAGGTTCCAGCTTTTGTCACGTTCCTATCTGGTTTTATCCCATTGCTCTATATTATATTCTTACATTGGGGTTATGGCTGATTTAATGCCACATCATTGTTTCAGGCACGATTGGAATTAGAATTAAAAAAGACACCTAAGCTAAGAAAATTCTGGAACTTGATTAAAAAGAATGATGAAAAGATGGATCCAGAAGCAAGAGAACAGTATGTTGCCAAAGCTTTCTTCCATGTTGGTTTGTTATACTGAGTTGTGAGTCTTAGATGTTGCTGACTTGTTTTGTTTTTCCCTTTACGTAGTTGCTAAACCAAATTAGCGATTGAGAAGTGCTTTAACTTAGACCATCATAGAAATCTTTTTCTCAAAGGTCCAGTGGAGAAGCCAACATCGTTTCTCCTTTCCCTTTCTCTGCCCCAGTCACAAGTGTTACCAGCGGTCTTCCCTTTGCCTGTTGTCCGTCATAGTTTGTTCATCATGGATGGGTCTCGGTTTTCTCCAGTCTTCAGGCTATCAGCCCAAGTTTTCTTTCTTTTTCCCATTCCCTCACTCTTAGCAATGACTTACATACTACACTCTATACACTTCATTCATTCAATAAATCTAAGTGTTTATTATTTTATTGGGTACTATTATAGGTGTAGGCGAAATGGCATAGAACAAAATAGAAGGTAATTGCTACTCTTGTGGAGATTACATTCTAGTTGGGGAAAGCAGCTAATAATAGATGGATTTTATGGTATATTATCCAGTGGTTCATGCTAAGGAGAAAAATATGAAGTATAAAATGAGTAAGCAAGCAGATAAGGGTTGCAGGTTATTTTAATAGTAATTATTATCAATTGGATAAAAGTCTGGTAGCAAGCATTTATGTCATCAAACAAAGTTCTATTAGTAGGAAGGAAGAAAAGAATCTGTATACTCTTAAGACAGCAGTCTTCAAACTTTTTGGCACCAGGGACTGGTTTATGGAAGACAGTTTTTCCTCAGACCAGGGCAGGGATGAGGAATGGTTTCAGGGATGATTCCCATAAGGAATGTACAAGCTAGATCACAAGGTCTGTGCTTCCATGAGAATCTAATGCTGCTGCTGATCTGACAGGAGACAGCTCAGGCAAGTGATGGGGACTGGCTGTAAATACAGATAAGGCTTCACTTGCTTTCCTCTTGCTGTGCAGCCCAGTTCCTCACGGGGTTGGGGACCCCTGCTCCAAGATGTTTGTTCCGCTCTCTTGTCTTTGAAGCTAACTGGTCTACCTGTGCTCTTGCTTTATTTATTCCGTGACTCTTCTAGCAGTGAGTGTGATCCTTTTTTCTTTTCTTCAAGTGTTCTTCCCACTCATTTTATTCCTCCCTCTGCTTACGTATATATACTTGGGACTCACTTCTTGAGCCTACAATAACTTCTGCTCTTATTTTTTCATCCACTTAGGATAATACTCTGTTCACCCATAGATAGCAGTTGAAATCATAGGTATGAGTAAGATTATCTAATGAGGTATATAAACTGTGAGAAGAGGGTTGAGGACAAAAGTGAAGCTTGAAGTTGTGCTGGTGGTCACTGAAAACGAGAGAAACTAAAAAAAGCTGGATGTCAGAGAAACGAGTTTGGGAGTAAGGAAATGAGAGGTATAAGGACAAGAGAATAGGGTCAGAATAGGAATATCCTTTCTTTAACTTCAGACTCCAGTCTCATCTCTTCCATGATATCTTTCTAATCAATAACCTCTTAATTGGGCTCCTTACATGATATCTTTGCATTATTTGACTACTTTTTAAAAATTTAAACCCTCTCTTCCCATTACCTCAGTATGATTTAATTCCAAATCAATCGACTGTTCATTTCTTAAACATTCCTTTCCTAACCACCTTTGCCCCTCTACTTCATTTAATTGAGGCTAACCTTTTAAGCAGTCTTCCAGACCAAGTACTAAGCCTGCAGTGCTTTCTTTTGAACTGAAAAACAGTGTTTTTCATTGAAACATCAGCTCTTTTTGTTTGTAGTGGTTAGACTGTGTATAGTTGTTTAGAGTGTAAGTTCTATGATCAGACTTCCCTAGGTTTCACACCCGTCTGCTGTGTAAGTTGGGCAAGTTACTGCGCCTCTCTGAGCCTCAGTGTGCAGTCGGGACAGTACGGTACCTGTTTGTAGGACTGCTGTCAGCGTTAGATCATCTTGTGTGATGTCCTTAACACAGCTCAGATCCTAGCACAGTAGGTGCTCAGTTAATGGCAGGCAGTTTTACTAATTAATGTTGGCTTGTGTTACTGATTATATTTTATGACTTGTCATCATTTTAAGTATATTTTAGTCATTTCCCTCCTTGTTATTTCCAGCAGGGCTGGTATAATCATTTGTAGTTGTCCAATATGCGATGATTGGTTTTTGAATAGTTGATACATGATGCGTCTTAAATTAGTAATGAGTAAAAGTTGTTTTTTAAACTAACATTTAATTTTTATACATTAAAATACTCTATTTAATAGTTTAAGCATATTAAAGTATGAAATTGCTCATTTCAACTACATACGTTAAGTATTAGATTTTTAATGTTGAAGGCAGGCTATAAATGAAATTTTGAAAACTCCTTTCTAGTCCTGACCTTTAAATCACAAGTGAAGACTTTTATAATAAGATAGAGATGCTTTCTTGGCTGGTTATTAGGCCAGTAATGAGGCTCCTGTTTTCTTCATATAATTCTGTACTTCTCTCAAGGAAGAAGCTGTTTAAATTATGGTCCTGATTTCAGAGAGAAATGAAACAATTTGAGCAGTGTAAGAAAGGCTGTTCAGCAGTTAAGATTTACTTTTGAAATAATTACTTCTCAAAAATAATTTGCTCTGTGTTTGTTATCTCTCTGATTTTAGAGCCTATCAAGAAAGAAGATTTCTTTCACAACTTATTCAGAAGTTTATCTCTGTGCTGAAATCAGTCCCACTTTCTGGTAACTGTCTTCCTTTTCTCAGCTCATTTGTGAAGTTACCATTCAGATGTCCATCTGTTATTTATATTTAGTCTAAAAACTGCTCTCCAAATGATTTTAAATTATATTGACAAGGCGTTATGTTCTTCCCTTTTCAAGTATGCTACCAGTCTTGAGTATTGTGACTGCCTTAGAAATTCATATCATTTAAGGGCACCAGCATGGTTATTGAAATGTTCATTTATTTAGCAACTATTTTTGGAGCTTCCTTATAACACAGGTTTTGAACAAGGTTTCCGGGACATGTTGAACAAGGTAGTCACAGACCCTATCCACGTGGCATTTATAATTTGCTACTGAATAATGTTTTCAAGCTGTGTAGGAGGGGAAGAGGAGAATTATTTTGAGATATGAGCTACAAGATGAAATGAGAAGTATTTTCCTCCATCGTGGTCCCCATTTATTTTAAAACAAATAGAAGTATATGCTGTGTGGAGTATGAACTTCAAAATATATCGCGATTATCCACGTATATAGATACATATATGTGTGTGTGTATGAGTATGAACTCGATGTACCAAGAGGATCTAACTACATTTTGCTGGGTTGGCAAGATTGACATAAGCATCTAGTGAGTGCAGATAGAGTATTGTTTACTTAATAAAAGTATGTGTATGCTATGTATGATATATCATTGGTTGTTGATATTTTATTTTCTAACTGAAATATAATCTAAGAACAGCTCAATAGGTGTACCATATTTATATGTACCAGAGATTATACCATACATATGGATCAGAGATTGTAGCTTTGTTTAAACTAAAATATAACAATGTGTACTTATAAATGTTGACTTTCCCCAAGTAATAGTTTACAACCAGAAGTCACACCTGTAATTCAGTGAGGAATAGATAATTATGCTACAGATGCCAATTTATGGTGCCAGATTTGGGGTATAATATTACTACCAGTATTAGTATAAAGAAAAAATTGTTATATGCTTATATTCTGTCACCTAATTTTTATATATTTAAATCTTTCATGTAAGCACCGTGAACCTGGAAAGAAGACTTAGATTTGGTTTCCTTGACACAAATAATAATGAGAACCAGTAATGTATAATAATCAGTGTCAGGTACTCCTTGGAAGAAAAGTTATGACCAACCTAGATAGTATATTCAAAAGCAGAGACATTACTTTGCCGACTAAGGTCCATCTAGTGAAGGCTATGGTTTTTCCTGTGGTCATGTATGGATGCGAGAGTTGGACTGTGAAGAAGGCTGAGTGCAGAAGAATTGATGCTTTTGAACTGTGGTGTTGGAGAAGACTCTTGAGAGTCCCTTGGACTGCAAGGAGATCCAACCAGTCCATTCTGAGGGAGATCAACCCTGGGATTTCTTTGGAAGGAATGATGCTAAAACTGAAGCTCCAGTACTTTGGCCACCTCATGCGAAGAGTTGACTCATTGGGAAAGACCCTGATGCTGGGAGGGATTGGGGGCAGGAGGAGAAGGGGACAACCGAGGATGAGATGGCTGGATGGCATCACACATCAGTGGACCTGAGTCTGAGTGAACTCTGGGAGTTGGTGATGGACAGGGAGGCCTGGCGTGCTGTGATTCATGAGGTTGCAAAGAGTCGGACACGACTGAGCGACTCAACAGAACAGAAGAGGGAATCCCCTGGCCCACAGTGTAGGTCTTGGCACTTTCACTACCTTGGGCCCAGGTCCAGTCTCTGGTCAGGGAACTAAGACCCTGCAAGCCATGCAGTGTGCCAGCACCCCAGCACCTCGCACCCGCAAAAAGTTGATGGCATCTAGAAAGGTTTGAAAGTCAAGTAAATATAACAGTATAGGGCCTGCAGAAATTTTAATGACTAATAAGCACTAAATATTGCCATCATCATAATACATTGTCAGAAAACAAAATTTCTTAGATTGATCTTGAGCTTTAATCAAAATTTATTAACTTGCTGCCAAAGGAAACAACAGAGATGAAAATAGTGTGCCAGTTTACAAAGGACATAAAACCAGATGGATTATGTAGTTAGAAAACAGAAAACTAATTTTTAAAAGGTTGTGTGTAGTTCCATTTTGCAAGGTTATCACAAGCAACTGTCCACATCAATTTTATAAAGGAAATCTGTGTAGGATGATTTGAAATGTCAGGGCTGCTATCAAAAGAAGGAAAAAACACAGTACACATAAAAAGCAAGTGATAAGAATTTATTGGTGTCCAAAATTGGAATAACAGGGCTTCAGCTCTGAACAGCATGCCTCGTAGGGCCAATTAGTGTAAAAATATGCAGCTTTATCCACCAGAACTCAGAAATTGAGTGCCAAGCATCATGTTCTAATTTTAAATAGGCCATTTCCAGTAATTTTCTGAAGCTATAAATAAAAATATGAAATACAGATTTTGCTCATTTTTAAATTTTGGACAAAATTATTTTCCTTTGCCAGTAATAAGAGCAGAAGATACAACAGAGGACCAGTTTGAATGGATTTAATTTAAAAGTCACTCATTTAAATTCTTTAGTTTTAGCAACTGTATGACCTAGGCTGTTTCTCAGAAACTGGATTCCAGTTCTAACCAGCCCAAAATCAAGTCATTTTCCTCTGGTCCTCAGTTTCTCACCTATAAGATGAAGAGCTAGTAAGATGTTGTCTGAGATCTTTTCTAGCTGTGAAATTCTATAGTTACGTTATTTTAGGGTTTGAATTATCGGCATATGTTACTTGCAAAAGTTTTCATATTCTTCCTTCACATAAAGCCTTCTATTTGCCTGTCTACAACAAATAAATAAGTAGATTTAAATAAATTCAAATAAAGCATTTGTAGGACACCTTCTATAGGTCTAGTACTTGGTTATTCACTGCTGGGAGTCCTTAGACTAGGGACCCTAAATTTTTCTCCTTTTCAGTTGAAACAATCTTGGCAGGATGGTTTCAGCTGGTAAAATAGCAGAACATTTTCTGACATTAGACAAAACAGATTTGTACTCTGAAAGTATATTGTGTCACAAAGTTGTACTTATTTTAAAAATTAAAACGTTCTTTAAAATAAACACTTTAAAAATATGTTTGCAGGTCTGATTTTTAAAATGTGTTTCTGATGCAAGCTACATTTTTCATTTTCTCCTACTTAGAAAGCTTAATGTAAGGATAAGGCCTGCCCTTTTTGAAAATATGTGAGGTCTGTACTCTGAATTATAGGTTGTCCAATTCTGATGAATGAGATAAATAACCTTGTTTAAATAACTAAATAACTGCCAGTTTTAAGATATAGTACCATAGAATGGCCTAAGTAAGAAAGTTTTAACATGTTTTCTCTCTTATGTTTAGATCCTGTCACTATGGACAAAGTTCATTACTGTGAAAGATTTATTGAACTTATGATTGATCTAGAGGTAAGAAGTGTGCAGTGATTTTTCTGTTACATAATCATTAAGGAAGCTAATGATTATATATGTAAGATTAAACCCATGACTATATATATATGAAATATTTCTTTATCACCTCAAACTGTCCTTAGTTTGTTTGTACCTATTTCCAGTGTCTTAGAAGAAAGTCAAAAGTGATTGACTCTTGAAGTTCAGATGACTGCCAAAGGGCTGTGTTTGTATTAAAAACCTTATTTAGTAAATCAACATGAGTCCAGCAAGGGCAATTTATTTTCTGTCACATTTAATTACCCCTTCATAGAGTTTTAAAAAGAGCTGAAGTCATAGGTTGATGGCCATCTTTTTAATCATCTCACTTTTCTAAGTGTGCCTAATATTGTTGATGAAGAAATATATAGCTGCTTGCAATTGTCAGTTTTTAAAAGTAAGATTCTTAAAAAAAAATTTCATTCCACTAGGTGCAAGATTTTGATGCAAAGTTCAGATGCAGAGCTGGTGTAGTTCAGATTGAATTCATTTCCTCTCCCTTTTTAATGCAGGAAGTTGAAAGAAAATCCTTTTTGTTCATTTCTTATTGGGAAAGCTAGGGTGGTTTCTAGACATGAGGATTGGACTAGCTGTCATTCATGAGATCTTCATTCAGATTCAAGTTCTGCCAGAAATTATAATCTCTGAGGATCTCAATAACCTCCCCTTTAACATGAGGGTGTTTGACTAGATTAGTGGTTTCCAAACTATGTTTGTCATAGTTTCTCAGTATTATCTTGCTGACTATCATAGGACAATGTGGGAAGGAGAAACTGAGAAGGGAATCTCCAGCTAGGGATTTTCACTCTCTTTCCTCCATTTCGAAACCTACACAGAGTATATATACACACATAGGATTTTGTTTGAAAACTACCGGCCAAGATAGAATCTGAGATTTTTTTTCCAGTGCTGTGCTTTGTTTAGAAACATTACCACTGAGTTTATTCGCAGCTTGGACTAGACCCTTTGCTTTGTGCAGTGTCTTTTGAGGGGCTGAGGGTACTCTGTATGTGATTAACACACCTGCACTGAGTATCAGTGGAGTTCACCTCTTGCTGGGAGAGCATGCAGACTTACTGCTGCTGTGATTATTTTCTCTAGGCCCTACTCCCCACAAGACGCTGGTTTAATACCATCCTGGATGACTCTCACGTTTTGGTCCACTGTTACCTTTCCAATCTTGTTCTAGAGAAGAGGACGGCCATCTTTTTTCCCAGGTAAGCATTGGTGTATCTGAATATACTTACTGCTTTCATTTCTAAGTTGATTTTTTTCTTCCTTCACCATGCAACTGGGAGTACCAGGGCATGGCACAAAGTAAATTTTTGCTGACTATTTAGTTGAATGATGTAAATTCCAAATTAGTCATTTTAAAATGAAACTAAGTCTTGATATACAAAGTGGATGCCTTCTCATGTAGGTGACCTCTGCTAATGTTGTATCATCATCTTTTTTTCTTCCAAATACTCATTTTATTAATTAAACAGTAAAACAATTAAGCATTATTAAATTCGAGGGGGATAGTTAATGCACATAAAACTTTTGTTAATATGTGATGTTATCATTGGGCTAAATTATGCATGATATAGTGGCACATGCTCATATATTTTGATTCTGTGTCAGTGATTACTGTGCACTATAAATAGATGATAAGCATTAATTTCAAGCAAAGTGATTTAGTGTCATTAAATATTAGCAAAGAGCCTGATGTCATGGCTCTCTTTCCGTGAGATGGTGGCGACGGGGCGGCTGGTGAAGTGGAGGTGTGTACATGCGTAGTCTGCTGCCTTGAGTTAAAAGGCAAGCACGCTTTGTTTACTGCTTTGGGCAGGAAGACAGTAGTAGGGTTTCCCATTTTCGATAATGTCATCCAGAAAAGTCTTCTAACCAACTTCTAACACTTGCCTTTGGTGTGGTCACAGCTGGAGATACAATTTTTGTATATATTTACATACTCGCCTAAAAACTCTCATCTGGTGTCTGTGAGCATTCCTCTTTTTCCTCTTCTCATACTAAATTTTACCCAGTGACTGGTTGCATGTAGATACATTAGATAATCCTAATATCGGGGAGGCGGAATAAATTGGGAGATTGGGATTGACATATACACACTACTGTGTATAACTAATAAAAACTTACTGTCTAGCACAGAAAACTCTACTTAGTACTCTGTTATGACCTATCTGGGAAAAGAGTGAATGTATGTATTGTATAACTGATCCACTTTGCTGTATAGCCAAAACTAACACAACATTGTAAATCAACCATACTCCGATAAAACTTGATTTTAAAAAATCCTAATATCTGATCTGCTATAGGTTAGAATTAAGAATAATAAAAATGGGGGGCAGATGCAGCCTCCAGTTCTGCTGATGCTGCCATCACAGGGGGAAAGGAGGCCTTCAGCAGCTGCAGGAACTAAGCCAGAGAAAGGGCTTGATGGCCATGGAGACTGATGAGAGGAACGGATAACTTAGCTTTTCCTCCTACCTTACTATTTTTTTCTCAATATAGAGAAGAGTATCGCTAATTGAGCATTGCAAAATTCTCATCAGAAAATTCTGAGTGGCATAAACCCTCAGGAGTTCCCTCTGATTGTATGGGTCTATATATTTACAGTGATGTAGAGAGATTTTTTTTTCCATTAAAATGATTGACTTCCTTTGATTAGTCCCTTAATGTTTCTTTAGTATTGGGGTTGCAGTTTTAAAGTTCTTCTCTGTAGAAGTAGACCAAGTATATAAGATAGACTTAATTTATTCACAGTGTATACTTTATTCTCACCTAAATAAAACATTTGTACATGTTCTGAAATGTTTGTTGTAGTGTTTACATTCCAAAGCTTTTCGGTACCTCTAAGACGGTATGTGGACTTATTTATATTTTTAATAGTGTCTGTTTTTGCCTTCTTGCTCTCCTGTTTGCACAGTTTGTTAATTTAAATGTATCCTTGCAGCTGTTGGACATGCTTAAGTTCTATACTGGTTTTGAGATTAATGACCAGACTGGAAATGCTCTGACAGAGAATGAGATGACAACTATTCACTATGATAGAATTACTTCTCTCCAGGTAAGTGAAATGCATTATAGCCTTTGCATCTGTTCCATGAAGCTGTGTCATAAATAATTTAGGTTTTATATAGTACAAATAGGAAAGGTACTTATTTAATAGTATGCTCATCTTGAATTTTTAAAATATTGCTAATTCTGGTGGATTTATGAAAAAGAAAGTTTCTTTTATAGTTCAGTCTTGAGAATCAGTATATTGATATTTGACAGTCAAAAAATATTAGTTATTGCGCAAATTAGATGCATTTAAATATCAACTTTATTTTATGAAAGAGTGTTTCAGCTTGACAAAGTATATGTGCATACTTCATACATTTTAAAGATAAAGACATGTAATGGTACTGAAATTTACCAATGCAGCTCAGATATGCCCTAAAAGTACCTTTGTTTTTATTACTGAGCTCATTTTGTTCTTGAACTCCATTTCCTCTGGTGGCAGAAAGAGACTTTTATTTCTCACTTTAAAGTAATTAAGATCCTAACCTTTTAAAGAGTCTTCTGCAGGGAGGAGGGCAGGGAACGTGTAAAGACGTGGCCAAACTTAAGTTCAGATTATCTTTCCCCATCAGGTCCCCTGTCTCTCAAGGTCATTGCTTTTCCTGCACACAGCCCCACCTCAGATATCTTTTCCTGCTTGTCTCAGAAAGTTAGTGTTTTTGTTGCTGTGCCTCTGCCCTTGAAGTGACCGTGGCTGGTGTGGTGTGTGCTGTTCTCTTGGCACAGCAAGGCTCAAAGATTGGTCTTTTGGAGGCTGGTTGTCAGCCTACTGACAGGGTCCCAGTGCTTGATCTTGATGGTGCCAGAGTCCTCCTGGGAGCTGACTCCTTCATCTTCTAGCTTGGGAGACTCACTTGCAGGCTTGGTGCAGGATCATTTTGCCATTGTCTGTGGTAATCTCATGGCAGGCCTTATCCATAACCTTGGCAACCTTCTGTGCAGTCCTCTACAGTGGACTTAAAAACTTGGGTATCTTTTACCTTGGCATTAAGGAGGACTGGAGATGCTACCTCTCACACACTTAATCAAATCAGCATAATGCTGCTCTTTCTGTTTTCTTGCAGCTTACCCCATGTTGATTGGAAGTGTTACCCTGGGAGGGCCTTTCTTTCCTGAGTTCCAAAGTCAAGCATGCACACTAAACTGTAGGCCCTTCCCTCAGATTCCTCTTCAGTGGGAGTGGCCCTGAGACTTCCTTTTAGTTTTGTTAAGCCAGTTCTTTATTTTATTTATTTATTTTTTAAGCCAGTTTTTAATAATAAAGTGTTTTGTTTTGTTTTTTGTCTTTTCCTGTCAGTGAAGCTGGCCTTCCTGGGTCTTATCATGTATATTGAAAATGTGACTTTAGAAATAAAAAACTGAACATTGACTCTGGCTTTACACTCTTGCTAGAACAATTCTGTTTTCTTTTCCCATTGTATTTAGTGCTTTTGAACAAGGCAGAGGTCACATTTGAGAAGCATATAAGAAAGAGAAGTGCATTAATATTTTTAAAAAATATTTTTTCTGTTGTGCAGTAAGTTGTTACATGTAGGCATTAATATTTTTTCCTGTTCTTTTCTAGAGAGCTGCTTTTGCACATTTCCCTGAACTCTATGATTTTGCTCTCTCAAATGTTGCAGAGGTAGATACTCGGGAATCCTTGGTCAAGTTTTTTGGACCTCTTAGGTAAGGCAGTGTGAAAGGACAACTGTATTTTAATTTTCTTTATTTGCTTTTAGTTATTTTTGCACTGCTTTAGGTGATATTATTTGTTGTACTACTATTTATTGACAGTTAAAACTAGCCTCTCTCTAGCTTTTCTTATCTTTGGGCCACTTAAATATAATTATACATCTCTCTTTTTTGTAAAATTTATATTTTTATCTTAAAAAAATTTTTTTTCTTTGTCATATCTTTCTTTTTTATATTTTTCATAACTTAGACAGTTTTCCTAGGTCATCAGGTTTGAACCTAAGTAGTTGGTTGTCTTGATTTCTGAGCCCTAATTTTTTTTTTCCTTTGAGGAGTAATTGACATAAACATTATATTAGTTTCATATATATAATGTAATGATTTAATATTTATATTTATTGTGAAATTGATCACTGCAAGTGTAGATAGCATTCATCTTCATGCATGTAGAACATTTTTAGTCTTGTAATGAGGACTCAGTTAAGATATGAATTCTACCCAAATTGATCTATAGATAGAAGTGTGTTCCAGTCAAATCTCAGCAGAAAATTTTATAGAAATTGCCAAGCTTTCTCTAAAACTAATATGGAAAGGCAAAGGAACTAAAATCTCAGCAGGAAATTTTATAGAAATTGCCAAGCTTTCTCTAAAACTAATATGGAAAGGCAAAGGAACTAAAAATGGTTTTTTCAAAACCATTTTTGAAAAAAACAAAGAGGATTTCCACTATCTAACTTCAGAACTTACTATAAATTCATAGTAAACAAGACATTCTGGTATTGAAAACAGAGTAGGCATAGATCACTGAAATAGTCGAGTGAAATAGACCACACATACATGATTAGTTGGTTTTTGACTCAGGTGACAAGTCAACTCAATGGGAAAAGGCTAATTTCAACAGTGGTGCCAGAACAATTGGACATCCATTTGCAAACTATGAAACTTGACCAATTCCTCATATCATATGCACAGATTAACTGAAAATAAATCATAGACTTAAATATCACAATTAAAACTTAACAAGAAGTATAGGAGAAAATCTTTGTCATTGTGCATTGTACAGAGTTTTCCATCGATACCAAAGCACAGTCCATAAAGGAAAAAGATAATTGGACTTGGTCAAAATTTCAGACTTCCATTTGAAAGACATTGTTAAGAGGATGAAAAGAGAAGCCCCATACTGGGAGAAAATACTGGCTAAATTCATATCTGATAGTGGACTAGTATTCAGACGTCTTAGAACTCAGTAACAAGAAAACAACTTAATGGCTGTAGATTTGAGCAGATGCTTCACCAAAGAAGATATGTAGATTTCAGTGAGTCTATAGAAAGGTACTAGTATCATTTGGCATTATTAGTTATTAGGGAAAAGCAAACTTAAATCAAAGTGAGATACCATTGCAGACCTATTAGAATCGTTTATAAAAGCAACAAGGTATTGACTCTTAACAAAGATGTGGAACAATTGCAGTTCTTATATATTGCTGATGAGAATTCAAAGTGGTCGTGCCACTTTGGAAAAAATTTGATAGTTGCTTACACCGTTTAGCATGAACTACTGTGTGATCTAGTGTTCTCAGACATACCCAAGAGAAATGGAAACTTAGATTCACAGAAAAATCTGTCCAGAGATTTATATAGTAGCTTTATTCATAGTTCTCAAAACTGTTATTTTCATTGAAGTGACAGGTTTATTATTTTTCAGCTTTATTGTTCTTATTCAAATCTGAATAACCACAGTTTGTCAGTCATTCTTTCAAGTAAAAAGCGTGTGCAAAGTAGGTACTTCCCGTTCTGTCACACAGAATTTCTAAAATTCAGATACTCAAGTCCAAATTTAATAACATTTATAAATCTTTGCTGTTTCATCATGGATGTTTTTTAAATTGACTTTTTAAAAAAAATGACTGTGGCAGCAGGAATGCCATGATCACTTCTTACGGCTCTGGATGGTGCCACTTCCTTGATCCAGGTCGCCAGTTTTACCCACCATCACATTTGCTCTGTCACTATACATGTAAAGACAGTGGGAAAAAGGCTGAATAATGTCTTGGTATTGATATGAAAAAATGTCCTTGAAACCTCCCTGAAAAGATCTAGGGACTATGAGAGGTTTGTACAAGACTTTGAGAAGTCTGTATTAGAGGTTTAATATTCATATCTGATTTAATATATTTGTTTCTGTGTCATAGGATTATATTTTCTAGGTAAAACCTTTCAATCGGCCTGTAAAATTACTTTTCAAAAGTGAAGTTATAAGACAATATTCTGATCGCAATATTTTTATTCTGCAGTTCCAATACCCTCCACCAGGTGGCATCATACCTCTGCTTGTTACCAACCCTTCCTAAAGCTGAAGACACGACTTTTGATAAAGAATTTCTTCTAGAATTGTTGGTAAATATTAGTGTTCCTTGAATTGTGCATGTTTTTCCTACCTTCTTGAATCATTCTTAAAGATGTAGGTTGGTAGAGATTTTTTTTCTGGGCTAAAAAATTGGTAGATTCTTTTACGTGATTTGGATCATATCAGCATTTGACTTTATCAGATTTCTTTTTCATCTCTTAGATTACTTTTTCAAATCTCTTACCTCTTAAAACTGCTTTCTGGTATGGATTCATTCCATGCAGACATTTGTGAACAACGTCTGTGTCAAGTACCGGATTAAAGACTGGGGGTACAGAGATGACCGACAGCATTTCTGCCTTTAAGTGACCACAGTTTACATTTACACATACACACATACATGGATAATACACATATATATTCATATCATTTATCTGTTTATTTTTAATGTTATTACTTAAATATAGAATCTTGAGTATTAAACCATACCTTTATCACTAGAGAATTCATGAATGTTTAGAAATAGAGAAAATTATCACTTCCTCAGTCATTTTGGGAAATGAGTATCAGTTTGAGCATTAACTCAAGCTTTTTGTGAAGTTTTATTTTTTTTAGTGTAGTTTTAGATTCATAGCAAACTTGAGGGAAATGGATCTACCTTACTTTTTAAACTTCCATAAAATATTTCCTAAAGAGGATGGTTATTTAACCATACCCTACCATGAGTATCTAGGTTGTTTGCAATGTTCACTGTTACAAATAATGATGTGCTCAGATATGGACCTTTAGGAGAGGGACCTAGAAATGAAATCATTTTATTGAAGCATGTGCTTATTTAAAAGATGAAAGATGCAGCCTAACTGTCCTTCAGAAGCTGTTATGTTCCCATCAACAGTGTGTCAAAGTCTGTCTCCTTAAGCTCTTTTCAGCATTGGATGTTATGAGTTTCCCAGTTTTGCCAATCTCATGAGTTGTTTTTTTTTTTTAAAGCTTGTTTTAATTCTTTGTTTCCTGATTACTGTAAGATTGAGTTGTCTTTTGTATGTTTCAAACATATTTTTATACCTGTATAAACTTACACTGCATGGAGGTGTGTTGTATATATCTTTTTTTCACACATAATAATAGGCAAATGGTTTTGAGATATATTTCAAGCTAATGTAAGGTTTAAAACATGATTCCTTACCGTAAAGAGGAAGATGATATGCTTGTTTTTGGGTAGTAACAGGAAACTATTTGTAGCAGGTGTTTTAGCCTGGTGACAGGTGTTTAATGCCATTTGGAGAGAAATTCTTGGGAAGGGTTTAAAATTAAACAAGTATGGAAAATACTTTTTATCCATATATTCACTTGGATGAATTGTGTGTCTTGGGTCACTTTCTTTGCCTTCCTTCTTACAAATCACTTTTCATTGTCTCTGACTGAAAGTGCTTTCTAAAAATTCCTTGTCCTATTTTCTGACAATGTAAAATCTTCTCTGGTAAGTCAGGTTTTGGAGATTAATAATAAATCCTTACTATAGAAAGAAATGAGGATTTTTCCAGGAACCTTTCTAATGGAAAATAGGTTTAAGTATAAAATTGGTCCTGTCTATGCTTTTTAGGGTCTTACAGCTAAACTTTCATCCTTAAAATTTAAATAGTTATGTGAAAAGAAAACAGTTTTAAAAATTTATAGTGGTATATCATTATCTTTAATTTTCTCCCTCTCTTAAAAGATTTTCACAGGCTTTGAATTCTACTAATAGCCAACCAAATTATGATTAAAAAGTTAGAATATGCATATTCTTTACATGATAGTATAGTGTCTTCTTTTCTAAAACAATACCATCTTTACTGAAAAGAATGTGACACATTTTTCAAATATTATTTTAGCATCTCTTAACTAGGTAACAAACTTATTTCTGTATTTGAGATGGATCTCTGAAATATTAACAATGGAAGGATACATAGAGGTCATTAAGTCCAGCTCTCTCATTCTCATTTTACAAAGAAAACTGAAGCCAAGTTATTAATAAACTTACCCAGGTTGTTTAACCAGTTAGTACAAGAATGACAACCATGACCTAGGACTCGGGGCCCCCACTTTGTTCTTGCATTAATGCGTGCTGTGTGCTATAGCGTTATCTTTTTTAAGGTCTTGGCATGTGCCAGGCTCTCTGACACTGTTTTACAGGATTCCATTTCATTTTTATAGGAAACCTAAGAGGGGAGTTAATCTGTTTTACTGAAAAGAACATTAAAGTCAGGGAGCTTGCAGTAACTTGCCCAGCATCACATCGTAAGTAGAGGTGCTGAGAGTTAAACTCAGATCTGCCGAATTCCAAAGTTCATCACAATCAGTACCTCTTTCATATTTGATTTATGGAGAACATGGAAAAAGGAAGAAACATCTCTTGTTAAGTTTTATGAAAAATATGAAACTTCTCATTCCATACTTCATGGTGAATTTTTTAATAAGTTATTTTGATTAAAGAAAGATGTTTCTGACTTTCTTCCTAAACTTGTTTCTTTTAGGTATCTCGTCATGAGCGTCGAATTTCTCAGATTCAGCAGTTGAACCAGATGCCTTTGTATCCAACTGAGAAAATCATATGGGATGAAAATATTGTCCCAACTGAATACTATTCTGGGGAAGGTATGGTAATGAAGTACAGCAATCAGATGTAAAATGAAAGTTAGTGTAGAAGTCATCATATGTACCTGAACATACTTTTATTTGCTGTTATCAGTCAGTTTAGTTCAGTCGCTCAGTTGTATCCGACTCTTCACTACCCCATGGACTGCAGCACGCCAGGCCTCCCTGTCCATTGCCATCTCCCAGAGTTTACTCAAACTCAAGTCCATTGAGTCGGTGATGCCATCCAACCATCTCATCCTCTGTCTTCTCCTTCTCCTGCCTTCAATTTTTCCCAGCATCAGGGTCTTTTCAAATGAGTCAGTTCTTCGCATTAGATGACCAAAGTATTGGGAGTTTCAGCTTCAGCATCAGTCCTTCCAGTGAATATTCAGGACTGATCTCCTTTAGGATGGACTGGTTGGATCTCCTTGCAGTCCAAGGGACTCTCAAGAGTCTTCTCCAACACCACAGTTCAAAAGCATCAACTCTTTGGTGCTCTGCTTTCTTTATAGTCCAACTCTCACATCCATACATGACTACTGGAAAAACCACAGCTTTGACTAGACGGACCTTTGTTGGCAAAGTAATGCCTCTGCATTTTAATATACTGTCTAGGTTGGTCATAATATTTTTTTCCAAAGAACAAGCGTCTTTTAATTTTGGGGCTGCAGTCACCATTGGAGTGATTTTAGAGCTCAAAAAAATAAATTCTGTCACTGTTTCCATTGTTTCCCCATCTATTTGCCATAAAGTGATGGGACCAGATGCCATGATCTTCATTTTCTGAATGTTGAGTTTTAAGCCAACTTTTTGACTCTCCTCCTTCACTTTCATCAAGAAGTTCTTTAGTTCTTTTTCGCTTTCTGCCATAAGGGTGGTGTCATCTACATATCTGAGGTTATTGATATTTCTCCCAGCAGTCTTGATTCCAGCTTGTGCTTCATCCAGCCCAGTGTTTTTCATGATGCAGTCTTCATACATTAGGGTAATTTTCTGGTACCCTCAAGTGTGACTGTGGAAGCTAGAAACTATTCAGTGTTTTGAATGCTTAGCATTAAGAATTTTTATTAAACTTAAGCGTTCCCTAATGAATAGTGTGTGTGTGCATCATGCTGTATAAAGTGTGCCCATAAAGCTGTGTTTTAAGGAGACCAAATAATGCTGTAAGTGTGACTTTAGTTATGTCACTGTAAATGTATTTTGGGGTTCTTTTTTGACCTTTTGATGTAAGTGCTGAGTGCTTGGTTATTTATTATCCAAGTTAAATAGTGTTACATGAGGGTAATGGAAAGAATTACATTCATCAATATTGGCAAAGAAGGGAAAAACTCCAGGAATAACATAAAGTCAATGCATTATCCTTAAAGTCTATCAGAAAGGCAAAGGTTCCGAACACAGTGGTGGTCACTGAAGACAGAGTTATGTAATATAATATGCTAATTCAGTTTCCTTGGTAAGTTTGATCATGGGCTATGTTTGTGGTAGCATTATTTACTTTGAGATTTGCCAAATGTAAATTAGGTGGTAAGGAAAGAATTTTTTAGACCACTTGTGTCAGTTAAGTATCTTTAAGCATTATTTAGAAGCACTGTTTGCATATGAGTCATAGATGTACAGACTACATGTATTAATGAAATTCATCCTTTATTCCTAATCTTAATATATGGCATTTGTTAACTTGGTTTCAGTTTCTGTATGGAACAAAAATAAGACCTTTTCAAATATGCTCTGTTTTAAACACTATTAAATTAGATTCTTAACAAATTTTTGGTGCCATATATATATATATATATATATATATATAGCAGATGTCTGATTAAAAAAAAAAATTCAATATGAATGTTATTTTCCTTTTCAGGTTGTCTTGCTCTTCCCAAGTTGAATTTGCAGTTTTTGACTCTTCATGACTACCTCCTAAGGAACTTCAATCTCTTCCGCTTAGAATCAACTTATGAAATTAGGCAGGACATCGAGGATAGTGTCAGCAGAATGAAGCCATGGTTAGTAAATTGGTTCCACTTGCAACAAAGAGATGCAAACAGTGGCTGACATACTTGTCAGAAACCTCACACATGTATTTAGAAATAATACATCTGGTGAAGATGTACTTTAAAATATGAAATATTTAGTCTTTGAGAAATTCTTTAATGTGAATTAGATATATCCAAAATACTAAAATAGAAAATATGTGTTTGGGTACTTGGGAGTGAGACTGAGGGAAAGGGAGGAGAGATCATTGCTCTGGGAGGTGGGGTGGGAGCAGGAGTAAGTCAGGCAATAGTGAAAGGGTAAAGAGGGAAGGGGATGGGCTGGCCAGCAGGTGTGCACTACTAGACAGGGAGAAGCTTATGATAAAGGGGTATTCTGTTACCCCAACTGCAGTCAGCCTCTCTAAAGGACCTGGCTGGAGATGAGGGGCATAGCTGAACATTGCACAGAGCGGAATATTGGTAAATCTTCCCTGGCCCTCCCTCCATAGGTTGCCTTGAAGAGATGGAATCATCAGCCCTCACTTTTAGGGCCTGTTGAGTAGGTTCCATTATTTGAGGATCTCTTCTGGCCCAAACTCAACTTTACACCTGCTGGCTTACGTCTGGAACTCCTTTAGCTAAGAAAAGCCTTTCATTCTATTATAGGCAGTTCTGCATTGTAAGATTTGTGATGGTTAGTTTTGCTTTTCAGACATGACTGACTTTGGGTAAATGCCCTTCATTTACTGTTTATTTGAAGTATGAAATTATTATCAGTGATAAGTTACATATCACAAATGACTGAAAATGAGTAAAAGAATTCTGTAAAATGAATCTTTCATCACATTAGTATCACACCATGCAGACATACATATAATTATACTGCATTCTTTGTGAAAAGCTTTATGTGTTTTAAATGTGAATTGATTCAGGTATCTTCCAGGCTTCTCTCCTGACTAATTACAGAGAGCTTCATGGACACTGTGCTTATGATCCTTTTTTTTCATTCCGTATTTTATTTCATACACAGTTCTATTTTTTAATTAATTATTATGTGGAAAGTTATTCTGGGTGAGACTATAAAACACAGCATAAAGTATTTTTGACTTAATAATCAGTTGAGTCAGTGGGCAGGCCAGCACTGTGAAATTTGTATACCCTCTGGCTGATCATCTCTGCCCCCAGCTTTGCTGAAATCACTGCCCATTGTTTGGACCCCGGGGGAGTGCTTGATCAGAAAGCTGCCTTACAATTTATGGTTACCTTGCATTTATATGTTCAGATTCTAGACCAGATTTTGATCATTTTGCAAAGTAGGGACTTCATAGCTAGCAGTTCATCAAGTAGAATGCACTTATACTTTACTTAAATGCCAAATAAAGCAGTAAATACTTACAGTTCTTATGGTTTATTAATAAAGTAATTTTTTTAGCTTACATTATTTTCTATGAGTAGAACATATGTCTTTTTGGAAATAACTTCTGATAATAAGTTTTTCTGAATTTTGAAAATTTTATTTTTCTGCCCATCATTGAAAACTGTTAAAAATAATGAGATCTAAAAGGGTGGGTCTTCTTTCTGTTTCATGTCTTGAAGGAAGAAAAGTAGTAGAGGCATTTTTACTCATTAAGTAAGTAAGTAAGTAAAGTCACTCAGTCGTGTCCGACTCTTTGTGACCCCATGGACTGCAGCCCACCAGGCTCCTCAGTCCATGAGATTCTCCAAGCAAGAATACTGGAGTGGGTTGCCATTTCCTTCTCCAGGGGATCTTCCCACCCAGGGATCGAACCCGGGTCTCCCGCATTGGAGGCAGACGCTTTAACCTCTGAGCCACCAGGGAAGTCTTTTACTCATTACGCAGTTCTAATCATACTTTCAGGTTGTGAGCAGTATAAGAGGATGTGCTTATGAGGGTCAGAAATCTATACTTTAATACCTCGTGTTGCAGGTAGATTATAAAGAGGGAAGGAATTGGAGAGAGTAGACTAGTGGTTGCCTGGGAGTAGGAACAGGATTGACTGAAGTGGATGAGGGGGATCTTTTAAAGCATGATGAAAATGTTCTATAATTGGATTGTGGTGATGGATGAACAGCTTTATAAATCTACTGAAAATTACTGAATTACACATTTACAATGAATGAATTTTATGGTCTATCAACTATATTAAAGTTGTAAAGAATGGAGAAGGTGATAGAAAATTATTACAGAACCTTTTATGCTCAAGGTAATGCCTTTTTAAGGGGCTTCTTTGGTGACTCAGATGGTAAAGAATCTGCTTGAAATGCGGGAGACCCAGGTTCAGTTCCCGAGTCTGGAAGATCCCCCAGAGAAGAGAATGACAATCCACTCCAATATTCTTGCCTAGAGAATTCCACGGACAGGAGCCTGGAGGGCTAGTCTGTGAGATTGCCAAGTCGAACATACCTGAACAACTAACACACACACACATTGCCTTTTAGAAATTATTTCAGTACTAATCAAGTCATTGGAATAGCAAACTTTATTTTTAATTAGTTTCACTCTTTAATGTCATGTAGTTTTACAATTTTTTGTTATTTACAAAAGCCTTAGGATATTGATTTTCTTTATCTTGGTAAACATATTACTTTAGGTAGTACTTTCCAATATTGGAGTGTTGCTGCAGTTTTTAATATTATGTTGCTACAGTTTTTAATATTACAAATTTCCCAGATATGCTATTTAATGTAAAAAGCTAAAGCACTAGTATAAGAAGAAATAATGAGTATTTGCATGTTAGTGGTTCTCGTTATTAGACCTAGCTTGATTACTCCCATCATGGCAATATCTTTTCAATATCTTAAATATTGTCCCCTAAGGAAAGCATTTGCATAGATATCATTTGCTTATCTTTAGTTTTTTTTAAGTCTAATTTGTTCTAAAACATTTTTGAAACAACTTTTAGAAATAATCCCTGTTGGCTCAGATGTTAAAGAATCTGCCTGCAGTGCTGGAGACCTGGGTTTAATCCCTGGATCAGAAAGATCCCTTAGAGAAGGAAATGGCTACCCATTCCAGTACTCTTGCCTGGAGAATTCCATGGACAGAGGAGCCTGGCAGGCTACAGTCCATGGGATCACAAAGAGTTGGATACCACTGAGCAACTATCTGAAGAGGGAGAAAGGGCAAAATTATAAAACTGAATGCTGGATAATTTTATTCTTTAACAAAATGGCTCAGCTCTTACATATATAAATTATATGTTTTCCTTAAGTTTAGGACTAAGATTTCTGTATTATTGTTAGGGCTTAAATACTAGCTAAACATGTATTTTTAGTTGCTAGTTTAACATGTCTAAAAGTTGGGCAAAGTTATTTTTTGTTTGAGTAATCATCTGCTTCTGTTTTTTAGGCAATCAGAGTATGGCGGTGTAGTGTTTGGTGGTTGGGCACGAATGGCCCAGCCCATTGTGGCATTCACTGTGGTTGAGGTTGCCAAACCCAACATAGGTGAAAACTGGCCAACTCGAGTTCGTGCGGATGTTACCATCAATCTGAATGTCAGAGATCACATCAAAGATGAGTGGGAAGGTAATTTTGTATTTCAAGAAGTCGTTACCTTTTGTCTTTTACTTTATAGACTTTTGCTTACAGCATTAACAAAAACACATATACTAAGTATTGCCCTTTTAAGTGTACTAAATTTTATCTTTAAAAAGTTTGGCTTAAAAAAATGACGATTTATAATTATTACTAGTAAAAACACCAAGGATTATATAGAATAATAATTAAATACCTTAATACTTTACTAAAAAGCATTAAATAGCATGTATATCAGAGTGTTTTAAAAATTGCAGTTGCAGAGCTGAGAGGAGAGCATTTTAAAGGTTAAAATGTGTCAGAAATGGCTTGTAAATGGATTTAAATTGGCACTTTTCTATTCCCAGCTGTCTATGACAGCTTTTACTACCCTGTTATGAGAAACGGGAGCTGGTGGGCTTTATCTCCTTCTACCTTTGTGGCATGCCGGAAGGAAAGGGATAGTCCCTTAATGGATCAGTTTTCAGAAATTACTGCTCTCTATATAAAGCTGTTTATAACCTTAGGGACTGTATGATACATTTGTCAAATAATGTTGAAGGATTCCAGCAACAAAGCTGGCCAGATATTTAACAAATGGCCACTGTAGTGGGTAGAGTTTGTGACAGATTGTTTTTATGACTCCTGTATCCCTCAAAACTATTCCAATCTGGCACATTACATGTCTAAAATAATGTATACTTTTATTATTGCTGAATTGTAAGAGAAGCATTCAGTTGCTGAATAAGGTCCTACATTTATTGCTCCTTAGAGCTTGAGGAGGTATTAAGACAAATAGTGTTTTACATAGTGGATAATGAACTGAAGTAACTTATTGGCCACTCCTAGAAGTACTAGTGATGCCTGGAAATAAAACTTGGGGGGAAGCAAAGACCCTTTGTAGAGATGTATAGACAAGCTCTCATTATGATGTTAAAGGGGAAAAGAGGTTCTTTACCCCAAACCCCTTGGGAACTCCTTACTTCCATTACTTTGGAGACTGCTAATCAGAAGCCGATCAAGTCATCTTATTTTTTTATTTTAATAGACCTCTGGCAGATGAGAAATAGAATGAGTAAACTTTGATGGGCAAGATAGGAAACAATAGGGTATTGTGGGATAAGAGATTTATTTGGGGCAGCGGTCCCAATCTTTTTGGCACCAGAGACAGGTATAGTGGAAGACAGTTTTCCATGAATGGGAGTAGGGAGATGGTTTTGGGATGATTCAAATGTGTAACATTTATTGTGTACTTTATTTCTATTATTATTACACTCTGATATATAGTGAAATAATTATAAGATCGCCATAATGCAGAATCAGATCATCAGGCATTAGATTCTCATAAGGAGCATGCACCATAGTGAGGTTCACACTCCTATGAGAGTCTAATGCTGATCTGGCAGGAGGCGGAGCTCAGGTGGTACCTGTCTGTGGCCTGGGAGTTGGGACCCCAGTCAGGGGCATGCTGGGTAGAAGAGTATTTTATGGGGAGCCAGAGCCAAAATGCAGGCCCTTTATTGGTTCCAGATAGAGCAACCAAATAAACAATGAGACAGAAGTTCTGTAAACAGTAATGAGCGTTGTCCTGTAGACAACAAAAGTTTTGCGGAAATGAAGCTAAATACTATAAAAGATCGTTGTCTCTTCAAGAAAGTATGAAGCTCACATCATTATCTTCTCCATTACCCCATTTAAAATTACAGAAACAGAATTGATGAAACTGAAATATCTGGAAGGCAGAGCCAGGATGCAGTAAATGCAAATGGTTGAAAAAGTTGAGATTATTGTAATACAAGTGTTTTTAATGTGGACTGAGACATCCCACAGTATCCCTCTGTGATGCCAAAAAGTGACATTGGTAGGGACAAAATTACTTGTCAGGCCCAATTCTTTGACGCTAAGACTTGGAGGTTTCAATGAGTTGTGTCCATCAGAAGTTGTATAGGCAGTACCACTCACATAGTAGATCATTTCCCCTTCATTTTCATTGTTCTGCTTCATTGCCTAGAATTTGTTGGGAAATAAGCAATCAATTCATTATTATGAGTCAGTTATTATTTCTTGCACACTTGAACCATATACCATATTGAAACCACCAGAATGGTGCTAATACTATTAGCCACACTCACATTTGCTGATTTGATTGAGTTGCTTATCTTGTTACCAAGATTATGAGCAAGCAAAATGTTTAAGTTTGCATTCATACTACACAATAACTAACAAAAAAATGAATGAGAAAAAAATGATATGTAACATTACATGCTGTGTGATCTGAATAAAAATCCCTCATCTTCCAGTATGTCTGCTTTTAATAGAGCTGAGATCTTATTTAATCCATTATTTGAGCTAATGAATGGGAAACTACAGACTTTTTCACAGATCTCCTGTTTCTTGACACTTGCTTATGAAAATTTCAGTATTTGCCAACTGAAGCAACATATATTTGGCTGTCTCCTCAAGATGCTGTCTCTAAACAATGATTTCGTGCCTTGATGAATTATTCTAGAGTTGACCTGTTCTGGTGAAATGCAGTTAGACTGTTGTTGAAATGACACTGATGGATAGTTTAAACTGATATTAGAAACCTGCTAAATATGATATAGATGCCAGCCATATTTTTGGTTACTTATTAAGAATGTTAGAAATAAGAAAGATGACAAGCATCTAATTTTGGAGTTGTAACATGATCTAGAGGACTTATTCAGTAATGTATATATGGCATAGATTTTCTCATTTTAATATAAAGAAATTTTTATTTAATTATTGCTTCAAATATTGAGTAGTAAAGGTATAAGAAATCTATGATTGTATTACAAAGTAAATATAATCATTGATCATCTCTGATTCTTTAAATGTTTTTTATATCTTTTCCAAAGATAAAAGGAAGAGAATTTACCAATGGAAGACAGAAAGCCGCAGCATTCTAATAAGTAAAAATGTATTTTATGTTTTACTAGGCCTTCGGAAGCATGATGTATGCTTTTTAATTACTGTGCGTCCCACAAAACCTTATGGTACCAAGTTTGATCGAAGAAGACCTTTTATTGAGCAGGTTGGCCTAGTTTATGTCAGAGGCTGTGAAATCCAGGGCATGCTGGATGATAAAGGGCGTGTCATTGAAGACGGTATGATGATTTTTATTTTTGAAAGACTATGTGTACATAATGATACATTTCTTTGCCTTTTTGCGTCCTAGGTAATTTTTTAGTTGTTTTATATACTAAATTAGCACAAAGGATTATATATATAGAAGTGTGTAAGGTACCTACCACCCAGTTTTAGAGATAAATAATACGGTTTCTAGACTACTATATTAGATTTTGGACAGACTCTTAAAATTGCCTCATTTAAAACTCTTCCTTTTATGATACTTTATTGCTTTTAAAAACCTCTGAATACCTCCTATAGTTGTTCCCTGGTATATCTTCCTAATTTTTCCTTTTTGAGTTTCACTGATCCATGATAGCAGTGGCTCATAAATGGAAACCACAGTCTCCTGTGATTTAAAATGCATGGTGGTATCTATGATGTCATATGACTGGGGCAGGGAAGGGATGGTCAGCTATTAATGTTTGATGGGTGGGGCCAGGGATGTTAAGTGCCTCAGCAGAGCTGTCTTCTAGAAGGAATTGTCTTCCCAGGATGCCAGCATAACCCTATTTAGAAGCATCTCCTTGGGGCATCCTTGGTGGCTCAGTCGGTAAAGAATCCACCTGCAGTGGAAGAAACCCAGGTTCAATCACTGGGTCAGGAAGATCCCCTGGAGAAGGAAATGGCAACCCACTCCCGTATTCTTGCCTGCAAGAGGAGCCTCGCGGGCTACAGTCCATAGGGTTGCAAGAAGAGTTGGACACAACTGAGCAACTAACGTACGCACACACACACAGAAGGAGCTATGAGTAACTGATACAAGTTCTTTGACTTGTAAGGCGCCTGTTCTAGTTGAGGGCACACACAAGTAATTGCAGTTCATGGCATTGTACCATAAATATCACATGACTGTTCTGGGAAGAAATAGTAACAATTTAGAGAAAGGAGAAAATCTTTTCAGCTTGGAATTTGAAATGGATGAGTGGAAGTCATTCTAGTTGGAGGAATGGCTTGCAGTTAAGTCTGAATAGTTTACTCATCATTTCTAGAAAAAGAATACTGCTAACTTACTTTGATATTTGAAACATATATATTTCTTTAACAAACTTAAAAAAAAAATGTCTTAAAATGTCTAGGACCTGAACCCAGACCCAGTCTTAGAGGAGAATCAAGGACTTTTAGAGTGTTTTTGGATCCAAATCAGTATCAACAAGATATGACCAATACTATACAAAATGGAGCAGAAGATGTGTATGAAACTTTCAATGTAATAATGGAAGAAAACCAAAGGAAAATAACTTTAAGGTAATTTCTGGGCTATATAATTAAAAGTACTTTATTTGAATAACTTTTAAGACATAACTACATAGATACTAGGTTTAAAAAGATTTAAAATAGTGATCACTGCTTTTGTTTTGATTTTAAACAAATCTCTTAAATTCTTGACTAACATAGATTAAATATAAAATAAATTTATTTGCTAAATCTTATTTTGTCTTTTGATGAGACTAAGAGAATTTTAGGTTTAAAGATTAGTGCAAGAAAATAAGTGTGATTAACATACACTATCTTGTTATTTCATTATCTTGTTGGATGTATAGCGTTTATAATATAAAAATGTCTGGTTTTGTTATTCTTTGAAATTAATTGCCTAACCTGATTTTCATATGTTGCATAGATCACTTTGTTGAAATAAGTCTAAGAATCTGCCTTGGCTTCCAGTAATTACTTTTGACAATGTATATATTAACTATTATAGGGACCTCTTATTGTAGTCTTAATTCTTTCACTCTGAAATTTAGACATTTGATTTTTATCATTGTTCATTTATTTTAATTTCTTATCTCTAGCAGTGCTAATTTTAGTATTTCTAAATTTTGCTGTGTTTCACAATCAAGGCATACATTAATGTTCTTCTGGTTGTATGTAGTCTCAGTAATGAGGAACTATAGGCTATAAGGTGGAGAAAACTCCAGTAATTTCTAAGAGGAAACATTTTTTTCAAGGGTTTGTTCTATAATGTTTTCCTGGGCTGTTGTGTAGACCTGATCAGATTTTCATCCTACTAACAGAAGTCAAGTGGTAAACTCATCTATGACATTCTGTCTAAATGATCTCCTAATGGATAAACCGTTCTTGCTAAGTTTGGTCTTTTGTTTAACTCAGTGTATGGTATCAGCTGGAAATATAGCTGTTGATTCAGTCTAGCCAAGCACCTGTCAGCAGAAAATAGCTCCTTGCCTTGAAACACTTGGGAATTCTGGATTAGTCCAGCCAGCTCTACATTCCATTGAAGTGAAATGTTTGAGATGTCTTCTTGACAAATCGGTTTTTGTTGTCTTACTGACAGGCTGTGCTGGAGACTATCCGGAACCTGATGAATACTGATTGTGTGGTACCTGACTGGCTGCATGACATCATTTTAGGTTATGGGGATCCAAGTAGTGCACATTATTCCAAAATGCCCAATCAGATTGCCACCCTTGATTTCAATGATACATTTCTCTCCATTGAACATTTAAAAACCAGCTTTCCTGGTCATACTGTTAAAGTAACTGTGGATGACCCAGCTCTACAGATCCCCCCTTTCAGGTAAAGTCAAAACTGGATATACTCCTTTCCAAGCTTTCTGTAGTCATTCTGAGTGAGGCCATCAGGACTGTAGCTAAAGTAAGTTTTAAGTATCATATCTAGATTTTGTTTGGGTAGTTTTCACCTTCCCCATATAATCCACTAGGATAAATTTATTTTATTAGACTCTATTTCTAATTCTTTGTGTAGTAGCTATTTTAAGACCACAGTAAAAGTAGCCTTTGTCTTACAAGGGATCAGTTTAAAGAGTATTATATTGATATATTTGTAGCCTTTGACTGAAGAAATAAGTCCTAATTAATATAAAGAGGCATGTGATTTTGAACTCTTGCTTTTTAGGAAAAAATTCTTCTTTTGACCCTATTTGCTTTCATAATTTTAAATATTAATAATATTGTTATACTCAAAATTAAAGGAGCTTTGAATTAGTTTAAGTAAAAAAAAGAACAGAGTACCTGAAGTACTGAATGCTTCGTGAATTCCATCATATGAATTAGTGGCAAAGCACTAGGTATACCTGGGATGTTAGCAAAGGATTTAATTACTTCCTTAGTTGCAAATTAGAACATATAGCTTTTAGTTAACCATTAAATATAAATA
This sequence comes from Aepyceros melampus, assembly GCA_006408695.1. Classification (NCBI taxonomy): domain Eukaryota; kingdom Metazoa; phylum Chordata; class Mammalia; order Artiodactyla; family Bovidae; genus Aepyceros; species Aepyceros melampus. The sequence goes on from SJXQ01012632.1 coordinate 239,985, forward strand.
TAATAATTATACATATTAAAAACATGTACCCTTTTTAATTCTCAAACCTAGGCTTTCTCCGTACTTCTCTAATCTTGTTAATGGCAAAATCAACTTGAAATCTCAGCATTATTTTTTAACCTTTCTATCCCATAACTGCTGCTGTGTCTTACAGATTCTGCCTTAAGGATACATTGTTTATTTTTTTTTCAAATGTCAATCCTGATGGCTCCCTCTCTAAACCCTCAGCACTTTCAGTCTTTGTAATGGTAGTGTCTTTCTCCCCCTTGTCTCCTTTCTTAAATCCATTATATGATGCCTACTGCTGGAGTCATTCCATTGTCTGACTGAAAACTGACGCCTTAGCTTCTTTGGTTCTTAGCTTTTTTTTAATATGTTTTTTTCACAATGTGAACAAAGACTGGAAAAAGTACAAATAGAGAATTAATTTTTTAGTTTAATCTCAAGAGTTTTCATTGACTCTCCACCGGGTACCTATGGGGAGTTGCTTCCTAGGGTATCCTTGGCCCCAGGCTAAGAACTTCTGCCTTAAAGGCTCAATATTCCAGAAATGTCGTAACCGGTGCCAGTCTTTCTCTCTAGCCTTGTTTTCTCCACTGTATCCTAAACTTCTGTAGAACTGACTGTTTGTTTCTTCCTGGAATGTCTTTTGAAATTCATTTTAGATACTATCTTTCCCATAAAGCCTTTTCTGATTAAATGAAGGACAATGTGTAAAGCGCTTTACAGTTAAGTATATAAATTTTCTTTTGTAAACATTATGTAAGTGAAAGAAGCTAGAGAGAAGAGAACAAATACTATATGATTCCATTTACACAAAATGACCAGAATAGTCTGATATAAAGACAGAAAGTAGACTGATTGCCAGAGGCTAGATTTGAGTTGGAATACAGAGTGACTGCTTAATTGACATGGAGTTTCCTTTGAAGTGATGAAAATATTCTGGCTTTAGAGAGTAGTGATGGCTATACAACCTTGTGAATGTACTAAAACCGACTGAATTGAACCTCTTAAAATGGTGACTTTTATATGAATATTATCCCAGTTTAAAAAAAGTTATTTACCATAGGAAAAAGAATTAAATAAATGTTTCTTCTTTGATTTTCCCTTAATCAGATGGCTTTTTTCTTAAACACCCTTAACCACATTTAGTGCTTTTAAATCTACTTTTTTGAAATTTATATGCAGAGAGTAAGTTCCTTTAAACCATAAATGATCCTTGCTCATGATTGTCCTCTGTACAATATCATGCATGAGATAGGTACTTGGCAAATTGTTGTTAATTGTGAAAATAAACAAAGGTTTTGGTCTTGTAGGATAACTTTTCCAGTAAGAAGTGGAAAGGGGAAGAAGCGGAAAGATGTAGACGGGGAAGATGAAGACACTGAGGAGGCAAAAACTTTAATTGTTGAACCTCATGTTATTCCTAATAGAGGTCCTTATCCTTACAACCAACCCAAACGGTAATTTCACTGCCTCTGCTAATTTAGTAATAGATAATAGTTTGCTATTTCACATGGGTTAGTAATATTTAAAAGTTTTTCTGATTCTTTGAAATTTTTAAGAAACTTCTGTTTCTGGACCCGCTTTACTTTTCTTCTATTAGTTGACTCAATAGTTCAGACATTTTTGACCATTTTGTAATATTTCAAAAAGAAACATTTTCAGGTACTATGAAAAAGCAATATTAGCAGTCTGCCTGAATGTGACCCCAAGGTTCTTACTTCATGACCATGTGGCACATTTAGCAGCGACCCTTGTGCATGTGTGTCATGAGTAATAAAGTGGCATTGTGTTTGATATTAGATGGGGAACCAGTACTTTGACACTCCAGTTAAGATCTGGGTAACCATATTGAAAAATAACTGTCGTCTTTTCTTTCCACAAGATTCATTCAGTTTTATTTAACTGGTCTGTGGAGGGGCAGAGGTAAAGAAAGTCATTCAGAATAGACTGGGTCACTCATGTGATCTGCTGTGCAATGTTGTGCTTATAGTTAACAATACTGTACTGTGCATTTAAAATTTGTTAAAAGAGTACGTCTTTATGTACTTTTTGCTGCACACGCACAGCTACAGAAAGGGCTCGGATGGGAGGAAGAAGAGATTGGGAGACCAGGGATAAATACAGAGCAAATGTCCAGACCTCTCCTTGTCTAAATTCTTATTAACACATCCATCTTTATGTTTAACCAATTTCTTATCAACTCTTATTCACAGTAATACAATTCAGTTCACTCATACACAGATAGAGGCCATCCGTGCTGGAATGCAGCCTGGGCTAACTATGGTAAGAGAATTACTATTCTACTAGTTCTTAAATGGATTCAGATTAGAAGTAAGCATCAGATTTTCAGAGTATATTCCATTTTTAAGCACAGAAACCCAATTGAATTAAGTGTTTATAAGTAACCGTGGCATCTTATGTCATTGGACACTACTCATTTCTATGTTCATAAAAAATGTTTCATTAGAACTGAGCTATGGCCATTTGTTTATGTACTGCCTATAGCCTTTTTATGCTGCCACAATGCATAAAGTGTTTATGCTGGCTCTTTGCAGAAAAGTTCTGTTGACACTGATTTAGAAGTGTGTTTAATTTCCAGGTATTTGGAGGTTTTCTTGTTATCTTCCAGTTACTGGTTTCCTGGTCTGTATCCATTATGGTCAGAGAGCATATTGAATACTTTATATAATTTTCATTTTTTAAATTTATTAAGGTTTGTTTTATGGCCCAGAACATGATCTGTTGGTGAATATTCCATGTGCACTTGAATATGTGCTCTCTTGTCTTGAGTGGAGTGTCCTATGTATGCCATTTGGTTGTTGCTATTGCTCAGTACTTCTCTGTCCTTGAGAGAGGAGTGTTGAAGTCTCCAACTGCAATTGTGAATTTGCTTCTCCTTTCAGTTCTTTCAGTTCTTGCTTCATGTGTTTTAAAGCTTTATGGAGATGTATGTACCCTTTCAGGGTTGTTGTGTCTTATTGGTGAATTGATCCTTCTGTCACATATAATGTCTGTCTTCATCACTGGTGACCTTCTTTGCTCTAAAGACTACTTTGATAAAAATATAGCCAATGCAGCTTTCTTTTGATTAGTGTTTACATGACACACCTTTACTGTCCTTTCAGTTCTAATCTACCTGTTATATTTAAAGTGAGTTTCTTATAGACAGCATATGTTTGGGCATGGCATTTCCCTCTGTTCTGAAGTCTCTGCTTTTAATTGGTGTGTTCAGTCCATTTACATTTAATGTTCTTATTGATGTGTTTAGATTTAGGCCTCCCATTTTATTATTTCTTTTTTATGATTGTTCCCTTTTTGTGTGCTTCTGTTTCCCTTTTCCTGCCCTTTTCTGAGTTATTTCGATAGTTTTCAGTGTTTCATTTTTACTTATCTATTTTGTTTATATCTCTTGTATAATTTTTCTTAATGGCTGCTCTAGAGAATTATAATATACCTACTTACCTTTTCACAGCCTACTTCGAATCAATATTTTGTCTCTTAAATTGAATGGAGGATCCTTGCTTCCATATAAGTCCCTTTACCTTCCCATTTTATGTTGTAGTTGTCATATATTGTACCTATAAATCCATTGAAAATACTATCACACAGTATTAAAGTTTTTTATTACAGACATCAAACATATTTTAAAGAACTCCAGAGGAGAAGAATAGTCTATTACATTTACCATTTATCCTCTATTCCTGGTATCTCAAGTATCCTCTGGTATCATTTCCTTTTTTTTTTTTTGCTGTGCAGCATGTGGAATCTTATTTCCCTGACCAGGGATTAAACCCAGGCCCCCAGTAGTAGAAGCGCAGAGCCCTAAACACTGGACCGCCATGGAATTCCCTGGTGGTGTTTCCCTTGCTGAAGAATTTCTTTTACCAATTTGAAGAGCAGATCAGCTAACAATGAATTACCTTTGTATTCCTTCATCTGAGAATATCTCTAATTCATTTTCATTCTTTAAAATATTTTTCACTGGACTTAGAATTTTCATTGATAGTTTTCTTTTCAGCCCTTTAAAAATGTGACTCCACTTCCTTTTGGTTTCCGTGGTTCTGATGAGAAGTGCACAGTCATCTGAAATGTATTTTTGCTATATGTAATATATCATTTTTCTTACTAGTTACTATTAAGATTTTTTTTTTTGTCTTTAGATTCCAACCATTTAATTATTATATGTCTGGTCTTAGATTTCTTTGGTATTTTCTGTTTATGCTTCAGTGAGCTTCTTGAATCTGTTGATTTATGTCTTTTGTCAGATTTGAGAAATTTCCAGCCATTATTTCTTTAAATACTTTTCTACACTGTATACTTTTCCCCCCTCTCTAGAACTTCAAGGATATCAGACCTTTTAATATTGCCCCATAAATTCATGAAGGCATGAATCTTTTTTTCTGCTTTTTATTCAGGATGGCTGATTTCTATTGTACACTAACTCTTACCTTCTCCGTGTTGCATTGAACTTGCCCAGCAAATTTTTTAACTTGTTTCATCTTTAAAACTTTCTTTTTCTAACATTATGGTAATAGTTTGTTATATGTTCATCTGCTTTTTAGGTTGTGGGCCCACCAGGCACAGGAAAAACAGATGTGGCAGTCCAGATCATATCCAACATCTACCACAATTTCCCGGAGCAGAGGACTCTGATTGTTACTCACTCCAACCAGGTAAGAAGAAGGGAATGTGTGTGTACACGTGCGCTCATGTGCGCACATGCTTGTGTGAAGTGGACGTGCACGTATGGAACAGGAGATGCATGGAAGCACAGGGTAGATTTCTGCGTCTGCGATGACCTGCCTATGGGCACACAGCATACCAGCAAAGGCTGATGAGCATAGTGTTTGTTGTTGAGTTAATCTTGGATTATCACTGGTCATGACCAGACCATTCTAATAGAGGCAGTCCACATGTGGAAAAGCTGAGAGGAATATTTGGATACGTGGTAATTGACTTTTTCCCCTATCTTCCATTCTTAGCTAGACCTTTTTTCTTTAAAAGTATTACCCCTTACTAGTAGTATTTTTCTGCTACTAGAATGGATATTCCTAAAAGACTGAACCTATATCATATTGACACTGGATTGAATTTTAAGTTCTTATGAAGTATACATATGAATATGTATATTACATGGGTAGACTGTTTTAAGTTGCTGGTCCAATACATAAAACATGAATAAACAGCTGGGGCTTCCTTATGGCTCAAATGATAAAGAATCTGAGCTGGAAAGAATTTGCCTGCAGTGTGGGAGACCCAGGTTCATTCCCTGGGTCAGGAAGATTCCCTGGAGAAAGGAATGGCAACCCACTCCGGTATTCTTGCCTGGAGAATCCCACAGACAGACAAGCCTGGCAGGCTACTGTCCATGGAACTGCAGAGCTGGACACAACTGAGCAACTGACACTTTATAAATAACTAAAATAAAAACAAACTCCTTTCTTGTAAATAATCAATGAAAAATGATCTTTATATGTGTGCCAGGGTATTTATTCTAAAGCTGTCATAGAAATAAGGAAGAACAAGTAATATTTGTTAATTCTCATGGAAAATGTGAGAGGCAACTCTCAGAATCTTCTGAAACATGTGAAACTTGCACAGTAGTCTATGCCAAAGGTACTTGTTTTCTCTGAATACATATTAAAAATAGTGCTTTCGGTTCACTAGTTTTTTTTTTTTTTTAAACTGGGCTGTGAAGAAGCACTGGGTTTTTAAAATGCTCAGTTTTATTTATTCTGTTATTCATCAACTTTTAATCCCAGAATTTTAAAGCTATTAACTGTCCATCCAGTTCATTCACTCTGTTTTCTTATCTTTAATGTTTGTAAGTAACTGGCATGGTATACTAAAATTGTGCAGGGAAGAGGGTAATCGAGGCTTTATCTTGATAAAAGAAACAAACTATGTAAAGACTTTTTCTATGTTCTGTTTAATGAAATTTAGTCTGTAATAATTTTAGCTATTTTCAACTTCTTAGAACGAGTAAGATATTATTCATGTGTTGTTTTAACATACTGTTTTTTTTTTTCAAACAAATTTTGTTATAACTCGATAATGACTTTCTATAGTATCCTCTACTTATGACTGACTTGTGTAGCACTGTTTTGGAGATGATGTTATTTTGCAAAAATAGCCAAAGATGTTTTTGATCCTCTGATACAATCAAATCATCCTCTTTAGTGCAAATTGTTTATTTTTCAGAGTCTGTATACCAGATCTTGGTTTAAATATGTGATTCAAGCCATTCTCCAATACACTTTAATTCATGATGAAATCTTACAGTTTTTTCTGAGATTGCCATGTGCGAGTATTTTTTGCCCTCTAAATCTCTAATTTTTTGGTTCATAAGTTTAGATAGGGAAGGTTTAAATAGTGAGTAATGCCATGTGGTCTGATCTATTGTATCTCAAGTTTTAGATGGAGAATATTAAGAGTTTGGATAATGTGAATTATTTTTTCAGAAAATTTTGTTTATCTCTTCAGTTTCTGAGCTCTAATTGCTAGAATTTTGGTAGTAAAAGATAGCTAGATACTTTATAGCTTGGATGTTTACAAGACTGGATGTTGACTTCATGGTCAGGGCTAGACTAGTGGTAAATTCAGAGAAATATTTGAGTGGAGGCTGATTTTTAAATGTCATTTTTATTAGTATATCTTTAAATGCAATGAAACGTTTGCCTTTCTACAAAACCTTCTGACTACAGATGTTCAGATAATAAGTACTAGGATTTCAGGAAACCCCAAAGATGAACGTTTCATGGGTAAATGTCTTTCCTCAGAACAGTTTGCAATTAGTGCTCTGCTCCTTATTGTGTCAAGAGCTGATTTAGACTCAGCCTGCGATTTGAGTGCTGCACTTTGGGTTCCTCTCCAAGGTCCTCTTGATCCTTCTACCAGCACACCTCCTGGGAGGCCTTCTCCAGCCACAAAACCTTTCCAGTTTTCTCCAACTCATAGAAATTTTGTTGAATAAAGTGAAATTTGATGTGATTGTTAATTATTTTAGTAATTATTACTACTTGAGGGAAATAGAAACTGAGCCAAAGCCTTCTCTTTTCATAAATTATCAGAGATGTAATAGATAGATGACTTTTTATGATTTCCAGTTATTATTTGACTATACATACATATATTGCATTATCACAAATCAATGAAAACACTATTTCATTTAAATTATAAATGGCCTAATATGTTTCCATCTGATCTGACTGGGCAATACTCATTCATTTCTACCCTTGTGATTGTTAGTTTTTGTTACTTTTAAAGGAGCCTACTGTTCTTTAAAATTCACTCATTCTTTTTTTTTATTCTTCAGGCCTTGAACCAGTTGTTTGAGAAAATCATGGCTTTAGACATTGATGAGCGCCACCTCCTGCGTCTTGGTCATGGAGAAGAAGAGCTGGAGACAGAGAAAGATTTCAGCAGGTGAGCAAATGGGGATGAGTTTTGAAACAGTATATGAAGAATTTTTAACCTTCTCTTCTTTTTCTTTAATAAAGAAAAAAATAACAGAAAAGAGAGCAGTGAATAATCCAATTGAATTCTGAAGGGTTTTAGCATAACCTACATAGGTATGCTAGGTTGACCCCAAAGTCTGGTCATGATTTCCCTCTGCTCCAGTTCTATATGTTTATGTCATTTTTCCCCTCAAACATACACTTATTTCAGTGAAAAGAGTTATCTTGTTCATCTTTTTTAAATTGCAGATTTCCATTTGCTTTCTGTTTACTGAAGTCAACATTGCCAAACCCAAACTATACAACTTTACACAATTCCTTTTTACATTTCATCTAGACATTTAATTTCATTTAATCTGGGCACCAATTAGGTAGATTCACTTAACAAAATGCAATTGGAGATTAGTGATTGTATAAGCTTTGAGGTTGTAAGTATTATTTCAGGAATTTATTGCCGGTTTAGCTGGACTTTATAAAGTGACTAAAATTTTACAAGTCATATTTCTTCTGCTATTAGTATTTTGGTTTTTCCTTCAAAGTTGCTTGTTTCATTTATAATTAAACTAGTTTTTAAAGCTTGATTTCTGACATAGACATAATTAACAGCTGTACATAATTAATACAGCCTTTGACTATTGAACATTACTTTTGTAATCATTACTAAATTGATTACAGACATCAAAAGAACTAAGAGTATTAAATTATTACATTGCATTTATTTAGAGTTCTTATATTAAAGAGCTCACCAAATATTTTTTAGCTTCTAAAAAGTCAGAGGGCAAGATCAACACGCCTTAAGTTACTTGGGGCTCTGGATTCTTAATTTTTGAACAGCTGGTAAGCTTCTGAATTCTTCACATGGGTATTTCTTCTTGTTGAACCTAACTTACACAAGTGGACTCAGCTCTAAAAATCTGCTAATCCAGGTTTCAGTGAATGTATGCAGGCTGATGAAATGCTAAGTACTGTAACTATAAGTGTATTGCAGTATAGAGTTTTTAGAGAATAGAATAGTTTTATATAATAGAAAAGAAGTAGAATTTTTAAAGTGATTTCTAGTGCTACCAATTTCTTGGGGAATAACTTTGCTTTCTGAAGGGTAAGTCAAGCTTCAGGCCTTATTAGTAATGTGTATGTTTATTTGATTGTACAATTATTTCATTTTTCGCTTTGTCGTAATTAAAAAGATGGAATAACCAATTGATGGAGCAGAATATGTAGTCAGAACATGCTCATTCATCAGTTGAGTTTGCCATTTTACATGGGCATGATTCGTGGCACCCCAAAGTGGTTACAGTGATATCAGAGATCACAGAACACAGATAACAAATATAATAATAATGAAAATGTTTGAAATAGTTCAATAATCTCCAAAATTTGATACAGACAGCAAATGCTGTTGGAGAAAAATGACAGTGATAGACTTGTTAAATGCAGTGTTGACACAAACCTTCAATTTGTAAAAAACGCAGTATCTGCAAAGTACAGTAAAGTGAAGCCCAATAAAATGAAATATTCCTGTACATTGCTTTCCCTTTTTAAAATTAATTGAGACTTTTTAATATAGTTTTAGATTTACAGAATACTTGAGCAAATATTACATAGGATTCCATTGTATACCGCTGCTTTTTTTTTTTTTTGTGGTGAGGAATCGTAGCAGGCACTTTGTTATGGTGGAAAGAATTTGCACAGGCTTTGGGATCCAGTTCTGGTTCCACTTTTTTTTCTTAACTACCTATCTTTGGGCCAGATACTCTCCAAATTTCATTTTTCATACACATTCAGCAAATATTTATGAACCTATTTGGTCCAGATGCCAAGCTGTGTTCAATGCCAAAGAATAAGCAAATAAACTTGGAAATTAGATTTCAAAAGTTTTAGAGCTAACCTCCTTTTATGATAGTGGTATTCAGAGTAGCCAGTTTGTAAACTGGATTCTGGTTTGTTATGAGATGAACTAGCCCTTGAATGTACTATAGTGTTTTCTTCTTTGTGACAGTCTTTTTATGAAGAAAAAAGAAAAGGTAGCTGAACTAAAGGTGTTTAATAATATAGTTAATTTTCCTTTCTCACAGACCACCAACTCATTTGCATATCATCCTTGATCCATTGGTAGATTTTAAGTAGCTTTGGTCTAAAATAACTAAAGAACTACCACTTGAGTTATTTTATACCAATGCTACTTAGTAAATATAAACTATGTTTTCTACCTTTTATTTTCTTTGCCCATAGAAAAAAAAAGAAAAGGTAGCTGAACTAAAGGTGTTTAATAATATAGTTAATTTTCCTTTCTCACAGACCACCAACTCATTTGCATATCATCCTTGATCCAGTGGTAGATTTTAAGTAGCTTTGGTCTAAAATAACTAAAGAACTACCACTTGAGTTATTTTATACCAATGCTACTTAGTAAATATAAACTATGTTTTCTACCTTTTATTTTCTTTGCCCATTTATTATTTCTGTTATGATTTTCTTAAATATTTTGCTGACAGTTTCCTTCAAAGTACCTTCATAATATAATTTTGCTTTTTTATTTAATTGAAATGTTTAGGTATAGAAGAGTTAATTATGTCCTAGCTCGAAGAATAGAACTTTTAGAAGAAGTCAAACGATTGCAGAAGATTCTAGGGGTTCCAGGAGATGCTTCATACACTTGTGAAACTACAGGCTATTTCTTCTTGTATCTATCAGGTACAAGACATTAAAGATAAAATTTAAGTCATAATTTATTTGGAATATACTCTTTATTTAGAAACTAGAATGGGTTCTGGAGATCCTTTCTTGAAAATTATTTTTTCGAGTAGATTAAAATATGTGCTATTGCCAAAGCTATATTTGTGGATGTTAAATGTTT
>SJXQ01012632.1:250387-277013 GCA_006408695.1 Aepyceros melampus
AAACTGGGATGGGTCTGGAGATCCTTTCTTGGAAATTATTTTTTCGAGTAGATTAAAATATATGCTGTTGCCAAAGCTATATTTGTGGATGTTAAATGTTTTGTCTCCTGTTGTCTTCAATTTTCTTTGCTAAATAACTTTACTTGATGACTCATTCAGTGAAAGGCCAGTGTTGCTACTTAAAAATTTTTTTCTTCTCCTTTTTTGTCATTGACAAAGTTTCTAGTCTCTCTTTTTTATTTTTTCATTTTTTTTCATTACTGTAGAAATATAACTAAGTAGTCTAGCTACCCAGTGGTAACAGATGCAGTTGTTTAACTTACTTTTAATATGCATATTAATCAAGGAATAAAGAAAAGCATATTTTCTGTTTAAATTTCCAAAAATACATTTTGTTATAGAATTTATTTCAAAGTAGGAGTTTAAGTTGAAAATTCTTTGACTTCAATTTAGAGGTACATTTTTGCTTTTGTTAGGGTTAATTTTGGGAGTGTGAAAATTAATGAGAAATAGACAACCAAATAAAATGAATAAAAATAAAATTTTAATACTTGGTTTACTAGTAATATTAAATGGGCTGAACATAAAATAATGAAGATTTTTGTATAACTCTATTTGTTCTCTTTGTACTAATGCTATTTGCATATTTTAGGTATAAATCACAGTGTTGAAATTTTTAAATGTGTATGAAAAAAAGTTTATGCTCATTATAAGCTGATAAACCACTTGAGTCCATTCAAATTGAGTATATTTCATGGTTCCTTATGAAACATGGAACATATGCATGATGTTGCAAAGTTATTTTCATTTTAGACTTCAGAACTTTGAATAAAAGAGTAATGATCATGCTTAAGTGCATGTTTGTCACAAGATAAAATCACCAGGCTCTTAGTGAAAACTACTTTTAAAAGTAGTAGAAAATTATTGAGGCCTAACTAATAAATTTGAGAAATATAAACTGGAGGCCTCACAGTGTACATAAACAATTTTCAACACACAATAATCACATTAGGAAAATTGTTGAAAAGGAAAATTCTCAAGCTCTGTCCCCAGAGATTTTCTTTTAATACAGTGTGATATCCAGGAATCTACATTTGTATTTAGCTTCTTAGATATTCTACCTAAGGACCACAGTTTGAGAAACACTGAAGTTACAATAGAAAAACTGAGAGAATCAAAAATTAAGTAGGAACTGAGTAGGGTCATAGTTAACATTGACACCAGCATATATTTAAACTATCTATACCCAAAAAGTCATAAAATGAGCTTTCAAATACATAGGCAGCTTAACCAGAAGTTTTTTTTATGTATACTAAAAAGAATTCAAAAAATTTTGAAGGTCTAGGAGAAGAGTTGACAAGTACTAAATTGATTAAAAAGCTACTAGAGCTGGACTTAACCATATATGGAAAGAAACTGAGATAGTGAAAAAAATAAAGAATTTCTTTGTTCAGAAAGGGCCTTTTGGATCATCGATGATAAACTGTTTTGAATATGCATGGGAAATCTGAAACATCTGAGATGGAAAGTCCCATGAGATGATTCTAGCGTTCTTTCCCATCTGTACATGTTTTATTTAAGGATTTTTTACCCTACAGTCTTGAAGTTTACTTTTATTAAAGAAGAGCAGTTTGTCAGTGACTTGGATAAGAAATAGTCTGTTTGGGTCAAAGATTGCTTTTCTTTTCCTTTTCCTACTGGACCACCAGAGAAGACCAAACTAAGGGCATTTTTTATTTTATTATTTAAAACATTATTGTTTAGTCACTCAGTCGTCTGGACACCAACTCTTTGCAACCCAATGGACAGTAGCCCTCCAGACTCCTCTGTCCATGAGATTTTCCAGGCAAGAATACTGGAGTGGGTTGTCATTTCCTTCTCCAAGGGATCCTCCCAACTTAGGGATCAATCCAAGTCTCCTGCATTGGCAGGCAGATTCTCTCCCACTGAGTCAACAGGGAAGTCCATTAAAACATACGGGCTGGCCAATTTAACTTCAAGTCTCTTTTTCTTACAGGTAATGTCTCGTTGGGAAGAGTATATCAGCAAAGTGAAAAATAAAAATAACACGATGCCAGATATTACTGAAGTCTCTGCTTTCTTCCCTTTTCATGAGTACTTTGCAAATGCCCCTCAACCCATTTTTAAAGGCCGATCTTATGAAGAAGACATGGAAATTGCTGAAGGATGTTTCAGGCATATTAAGAAAATCTTTACTCAGCTTGAGGTAAGGATTCTCAAGTTCTTTTTACTTTCTTTTAAAGGTGTTAAGCTTAGCTGGTTTTCTTTTTCTTTTTCCTTTTTTTAAGTAAGTAGAATATTCAAATCTAGCAAACAAGATTATTACTTTTAAGTGGAATTATTGGAAGCATGTATTGTTCTAGTTGAAGAAATAAGTAAAAATTATGATATGAATTGAATCACCTTTTTTTTTTAGACATGGAAATTGCTGAAGGATGTTTCAGGCATATTAAGAAAATCTTTACTCAGCTTGAGGTAAGGATTCTCAAGTTTTTTACTTCTTTTAAAGGTGTTAAGCTTAGCTGGTTTTCTTTTTCTTTTTTCTTTTTTTAAGTAAGTAGAACACTCAAATCTAGCAAACAAGATTATTACTTTTAAGTGGAATTATTGGAAGCATGTATTGTTCTAGTTGAAGAAATAAGTAAAAATTATGATATAAATTGAATCGCCTTTTTTTTGTTCTGGTGTGAAGGTCTTAATATTTAAGAAAGGAATACTTTCTTTAGGATATTTAACAATAGTTCCTTGATTGGAATTTGGCCATTCTAAATTCTTTATGCCTTTGACTAGCAAAAAGTGAGGTTGCTGTGTTATCCAAGATGTTCCTGGTTACTAAGGTGAAATAAGAATCACGACTATAAACAGGGGACAGAGAAGAATGTTTGGCACCCAGGGCCCCTGGGATGCTTCCTAGTTTTCCCATTCCTTATTGGAAACATCCCTGGAAGACTACAGCAGTACTGTAAAAGGACCACATTTCAGATTCACATTTCTCTCAGTTAGAAGGTTTAGGATTACTTCAGATTAAAAGGGCAAAGATGATCTCTTTTTAAAAATCTTTGTACCTTTTAGATATGATTTTATCCCTACTTCCTATAGTAATATCTGGCAGATAGTAAATATTCAGTAAACATTGACACATGGTGTGAGTAGGTGGATAGAAATGGATGAATGGTTGGTACAGAATAATAAATGTATAATGTATATACATATGTCGTATATATGTAGTATGATAATGATAAATAAAATTGTAAAACCTGGAAAGCAGTGTTGTGGTATGCTTATGACTACATAAATAGAATATAAAAGGATAAAAGCATATAATTTATAATAATAGCTGTCTGGGGAAAGGGAAGAAGGAAATACAGGGTACCTCCACCTGTGCCTGTGATGCTTTAATTATTTAAAAATAAATAAACCAAAACAAATGTTTAAAAGTCTGACATAAGTATGACATAATGTTCAGACTTGATAAAACTTGATATTAGGTATCTGCATGGCTCATTTACTCCTTACATCCATCTATCGTCGATTCCCCTACCCTGCTCTGGGATCCTCTGCCATGATCTTGACTGAGACTGGTCCTTGGAGTTTTGGTTTCCCAGCCAGCCTCTCATGTCAGCTGACTTCTGGCTGTGTATAAAACTTGATATTAGGTACTCTACATGGCTCATTTACTCCTTACATCCATCTATCGTCGATTCCCCTACCCTGCTCTGGGATCCTCTGCCATGATCTTGACTGAGACTGGTCCTTGGAGTTTTGGTTTCCCAGCCAGCCTCTCATGTCAGCTGACTTCTGGCTGTGTTTAGCCAATGAGAAATGTGGCAAAATGGAGGAAAGAAGAAAGCCAGGATTTTTTTACCACCAGCTCTCTCTGCCTGGGTTTCATCCCTTACGTGACTACAGTTTCTGCTGACCTGGTCCACTGCTGTTCCAGCTTATATTCATGCCTCAGTTTCTGGGCTTAGATAACACTTCCTCCTCTTTGTCCTTCCTAGCCTGCAGATGGCCATAATATTCTGCTGTTGCCAGTCTCTGGGTTACTTCACCATTCGCTGGTTGGCTTTTCTACTCCTCCATCACCTGCATAATGGGTTCCTTGCAATAAATTCCTTTCACTATGAATGCTTGACATAGTGTCTATCTTCCTGGATGTACAAAGTTGATTTTCAGTATTCTTATTGATACAGTAAATATTTTACCTTATACAAAAAAGCAGTCCAAATTGTAGCTTTAATTAATCATGGACAGAATTGTTGTTCTATCAGTTCAGTTCAGTCACTCAGTCGTGTCCGACTCTTTGTGACCCATGGACTGCAGCACACCAGGCTTCCCTGACCTTCAACTCCCAGAGCTTGCTCAAGCTCATGTTCATCGAGTTGGATAAGTTTACTCCTTACATCCATCTATTATCGATTCCCCTGCTCTGCTCTGGGATCCTCTGCCATGGTCTGGACTGAGACTGGTCCTTGGAGTTTTGGTTTCCCAGCCTCTCATGTCAGCTGACTTCTGGCTGGGTTTAGCCAATGAGAAATGTGGCAAAATGGAGGAAAGAAGGAAGCCACGATTTTTCACCACCAGCTCTCTCTGCCTGGGTTTCGTTTCATCCCTTACGTGACTCCAGTTTCTGCTGACCTGGTCCACTGCTGTTCCAGCTTATATTGATGCCTCAGTTTCTGGGCTTAGATAACACTTCCTCCTCTTTGTCCTTGCTAGCCTGCAGATGGCCATAATATTCTGCTGTTGCCAGTCTCTGGGTTACTTCACCATTCGCTGGTTGGCTTTTCTACTCCTCCATCACCTGCATAATGGGTTCCTTGCAATAAATTCCTTTCACTATGAATGCTTGACATAGTGTCTATTTTCCTGGATGTACAAAGTTGATCGATATTCAGTATTCTTATTGATACAGTAAATATTTTACCTTATACAAAAAAGCAGTCCAAATTGTAGCTTTAATATCAGTTATTATTTGAACTTAATTAGTAACTTATTAATCATGGAGAGAATTGTTGTTCTATCAGTTCAGTTCAGTCACTCAGTCGTGTCCGACTCTTTGTGACCCCATGGACTGCAGCACACCAGGCTTCCCTGTCCTTCACCAACTCCCAGAGCTTGCTCAAGCTCATGTTCATTGAGTTGGATGATAGGCTTAGTATATGCTGCTGCAGCTAAGTTGTGTCTGACTCTGTAAGCCTATGGACTGCAGCCCACTAGGCTTCTCTGTCCTTGAGATTCTCCAGGCAAGAATACTGAAGTGGGTTGCCATGTCCTGCTCCAGGGGATATTCTCAACCTGGGGATCAAACATCTCATGTCTTACCTGCACTGGCTGGAGGGTTATATTAAGCTTGCACATAAAGTCTCATAAACTGGGTTATTGAACGTATGCATGATTTTCCTAAAACAATATCTCATTGTTTTGCCACTCCCATAGGAATTCAGAGCCTCTGAACTGCTTCGAAGTGGACTAGACAGATCTAAATACCTTTTGGTGAAAGAAGCCAAAATCATTGCTATGACCTGTACTCATGCTGCCTTAAAACGACATGATTTAGTCAAGTTAGGTTTCAAGGTAAAGACATATTTTAGTTCCTTAATTCCTCTGTGCAGCTGTTAGTTCCTTTCTTTTCTTTTCTCTTCTCTCCTTAATACTTGGCCCTTTCCCTTGAACGTTTGCTTCTTACTGAAGTTCGCATTTATAATTAGTTTAAAATATTTCTAAAGTGATAATGATCTCCCATATTTATATGATTAGTAAACTCTCAGAAATCTAATCTTTCTAAATTTAGTTATTAGATGCATTAATATGTCTTTAAAGTAACATTATAGCCATATGACTGTCTAAATAACTTCTAATACTTTTAAGGTAAATTAACTTACTTTCACTGTGTTAAAAGAATCTCCAAACAGAACTAAAAACTTTATAAGAACATTTGACAGTGCTTTTCACCTATTAGAAATCTGTATGCTTGCCCTATGTACCTTTTAAGCACTTATCCACTGCAGTTATTTGTTCATTCAGTAAGTGAAAAGCGTTTTGTATGAGGAGATGGAATATACTTATTTAGACTGTCAAACAAGATATTTAAATGGCTCCGTCTCAGGATAAGGACTGGAGAGCCAAAGGGTAAAGAGAGCCTGTTACTTGTTACTCAGTTGAAATGTAATGTAATAATTGATCAGTAAATTTGAGTTTGCAGACACTTTGTGACTTTGCTAGTGGTACTGACTAAGCTTTGATTTTAATGCAAATCATTTAACTTCCCTCCAACTGGTCTATCTGATGTTATTAGTGTATTGTATACTGGTTTGAATTCAAAGTTAGCAAAACACTTGTTGTTGATGAAAATAACTGACATTTTTTAAGTTTATGAGGTCACTGGAAGATAAGTGCTAAATAAATTCAAGGTGATAGAATTGTTGCAATCTGGATTAAAGTTTCCTCAGCTATAAGGTAGGACAAATACGATAATTTATTAAAAGGTAGTGTGAACTTAACCTAGTGGTGTGAACTTACCTTTTGCAAATTACTGAAAATTTTTCACCTAAATATTTTGTTCTTGCTTTGGGCTGACATATAAAATATACTTTGGATTTGCTATTAAATCATATTACTTTTAACAACACAGGGAAATGATACAATCTAAACTGAACATTGTATGCTTTCATGCAGATGTTCACATGCATAATCTATAAAACATTACTTGTAGCTTATCATATTTTCATTAATCATTTTCTTACATTGTGCTAGTAAGATAGATACTGTTAAGTGCTGAGGGTGTCCCTTAACATTACTCCCCACTCCCCAATTATCTAGTCTTTCAACTCTTTTAATATTTCCTTTGTCCTTTTCATTTATATCAATAAAAAATGCTAAATTTCCATTTTAGGCATTGTCTTTTGATTCCGTGCTGTCTCCAAGGAGACATGCAAACACTTTTGTGTACTCTTTTCCTTCCTTAATACACCCAGTATAGTTGTGTCATAATTTTGCTTTGCAATTAAAATCTCCTTTTTAACAAGAGCTAGAGATATATTTTTATAAGTTAAACCACTTTAGAGTTTCAGAGTTGTTTCTTGGGAAGGAGTCTCTTTAAGCTGTCATCTTTGAGCTTTTCCCATTCTGTTCTCCATATTGTGTCTATCACCTTGAGACCCCAAGCTTTGCAATTAAAATCTCCTTTTTAACAAGAGTTATAGATATATTTTTATAAGTTAAATCACTTTAGAGTTTCAGAGTTGTTTCTCGGGAAGGAGTCTCTTTAAGCTGTCATCTTTGAGCTTTTCCCCTTCTGTTCTCCATATTGTGTCTATCACCTTGAGACCCCACTTGGGAACTTCTGAGAAAATATGACTCTTTGAACCCCCTCCTCCTAGGTTCCCACCAGAATGACCTAACTAATCATTATAATAGGGAAATTTAGCATCAGATAGAGCTAGTGAAGATACCCATCCACGTGCCTAAAACTTAAGGTAATTTCACTAGAAAACAGTACAGAATTGAACCTTAAATTTCATCATGTCCGGTAGAAATCCAGCTACCAGTCTTGAACAAATACAAGCATATTTGGTAAAAATGAGTAGCACAGAAACTGCTGCTGCTAGGTCGCCTCAGTCGTCTCCGACTCTGCGACCCCATAGACAGCAGCCCGCCAGGCTCCTCTGTCCCTGGGATTCTCTAGGCAAGAACACTGGAGTGGGTTGCCATTTCCTTCTCCAACACAGAAACTAGGGGATATATAAACAATTAGCATAAAAGAAAAAAGTTAATTAAGCATTAAGAGTAAATATACTCCCCCTACCATCCACTTCCTTGAAAAAAAATCAGGGGAGAAAACTTTGGAAATAGAAAACAAAGGAACTCTACTTTGTGCTTAGTAAGAGTCTCAAAGAAGGTATTTTATGAGGAATAGGCTATCATAGTATAAATAGCAATCAGAATTAGAAGAGGAAGGGAAAGATAAAACCTGATGAGAATAACTCTAGAAGAAATTGGGCAGATAGAAGATTCACAAAGAATGAAATTTCTTTCGATTGGAGCAAGACTTGATTTTTCATTATTTTATAGATGTGCAGTGCCTAACATTCCTGGAAATGAGTATTCAGGCACAATGGTAAAGAAGAAGATCATGAACTTTCTGTTTGAATAATTTGTATGTTATTTTTATCTGAATTATTTGAGAGGTTTTGGGATGCTTATTACAGTCATGGTGGTACTGTTTGAGTTTCAAACTGTCTGTTTCACAAGCTTTCGTTTTCTCCATTTCTCAGTATGACAACATTTTAATGGAGGAAGCTGCTCAGATTCTGGAGATAGAAACTTTTATACCTCTTCTTCTACAGGTAAGTTACTGAAATTGAGACAAAGTAGAGATTTAAGAATTCTGGAGGGTGGAGTCATAAAACTGGAGTTTGGGGGTGCTGATTGCTATGATTATGTATTCTCCTTAACTTCATGATGTTTAGTATTCTATTTTAAGCGTGTAAACGTCCTTTAATCTACTCACTGGTTATTGAGTAGTTTGTATTATTTGGGAGTACTATTTAAAAATTCATAGTTTGTCTCTAAGTTTTGAAAAGACCACAATTTTTCTCAAAAAATTTACATTTTTATGCAGTTTGGAGGGAAGACAAGCTTTTTTTTCATTTCTTTTAGAGTTGTTTCTGGAATTATTTTTGATCCCTGGGTACATTATTTTTCTTTATTTTATACCTGAAATTTTTTAGTTAAATAATGATGCTTAAGGATGTTTTCTTATTGTACAATAGTCTTTACTATGGACGCGTTAAAAAAAATAAAATGTGGAATTCCTGATTGAAGAACAGAGGCTCCTCTAATTTATAGATAATTGGGTTCTGAAAGTTGTTTTATAAAGCCAAGTTATCTGCTATTTTTATTTTATCAAAATATGTTTCAAGAAATATGAGACATGTAGAGTAGGAAATTGAAGTAATAGAGTGGGGAATTAAAGAAGGTATAATTTCTGCTGCCTGTAATTGTGATACAATTTGACATCTTTCCATTTCCCTGCTTGAGCATCTGTTTCCTTCTGTGCACCCTTTGCCTGATTAGGACCTAAGCCTCCCAGACCTCTTTGGGTTACCCTGTGTAGGGTGAGTCCATGCCTGCCTTCTCAGTCCCTCCAGCCTCCCTCACACACTGTCAGGCAGTGGTACCCATACAAGTCATTGTGTAAATTTTCCAGATTCTTCTCTGTGGAACTGGTGAATGACAAGATTAGTAAACTGTTAAAGCCATCATGTGAATAGCAAGAGTCTTGTGCCATGAATTGGAGATTAACAGGGTACTAGATTAATTATTTTGCCATTTCCCCACTTTTCATTCCTAGAATCCTCAGGATGGTTTTAGCCGGCTAAAACGCTGGATTATGATTGGTGATCATCACCAGTTACCTCCCGTCATTAAGAACATGGCCTTTCAGAAGTATTCAAACATGGAGCAGTCCCTCTTCACTCGCTTTGTCAGGGTTGGAGTTCCTACTGTGGACCTTGATGCCCAGGGGAGGGCCAGAGCAAGGTAAAGGAGACTGGGCAATGGGAGATGGGAGCAGGGGCCTGGATGTTAGGGATACTACTCCTGTTTAAGGATATCAGTTCCATGATCCAACTATTCGATAGCATCTTCTGTATAGACTCTTAGCCCTCTCTGCTGTCTAGGAACTTGCCTGGATACACATCTACAAACTGGAAAATAACTTTATTGCCTTCAGCGTGGGTTGTGAATTGAACAAATGAGTTCCTTCATTTTATTCATTGAGATTAATTTAAGTTATAAACTAAGGGCTTCCTTTC
Source organism: Aepyceros melampus (assembly GCA_006408695.1). Lineage (NCBI taxonomy): Eukaryota > Metazoa > Chordata > Mammalia > Artiodactyla > Bovidae > Aepyceros > Aepyceros melampus. The sequence continues at coordinate 260,227 of SJXQ01012632.1, forward strand.
ACTGTTACCTCCTTTTTCTGCATGGCCCCAAAAGATATATGATTAATAGCACTTTGAAATCTGAAGCTAGAGATGAACAAGAAGAGAACACACTAATTCTTATTCATAAAATAAGAATTCCCCCTCAGAGAGTTACTTGTAGTACTTGTAGTTGATTTTCTTATTTCAGGAATAAAGATAGCATTTACCTTAGAGAACATAATAAGAGTTATCATTTCTGTAATATCATCAGTCTCCTGATTTGCTTGATGGTAGGGAGACAAAGGTTGCAAAAACATTGCTAAAACAATGAGCACAAAGTAGGTAATATGAAAATTAACAGGAAGAACTCAGTTCCTTAGAAACCCCCTTAGGCATATTAAAAGGGAATGTACACTGCTAATGTTTTCTGTTTGGGGGGGGATTTGTCTTTGAAAGCTTGTGCAACCTCTACAACTGGCGGTATAAAATCTAGGAAACTTACCCCATGTGCAGCTCTTGCCGGAGTTTAGTACAGCCAATGCTGGCCTGCTCTATGACTTCCAGCTCATTAATGTTGAAGATTTTCAGGGAGTTGGAGAATCTGAGCCTAATCCTTATTTTTATCAGGTAAGAAGAAACAAGAAACTTTTAAGTTTGTTTTGCATTTTCCTGGCTTGCTTACTATCTGAATTAGTATTACTGAACCGTTTAGCCAACCACTGAATAAAGGAAAGTTTTTCCACCTCACAGACAACACACACTTTTGTTTCAAATGGATTAAAGATATATGTACCAAAGAAAAGAAACAGTAAACATACTAGAAAGAAGAAAATATTGATGAATACATAATGTTGGCATGAGAAAGGCTTTTTAAGCTTTACAAATCCAAAATCATAAAGAAAAATATTGATTTAGAACAGAATTTATTTTCATCATTTAACAAACAAGAATTAACAGCCAATAGAAAAATACAATAGGGACAAGAATATACAGTTCACAAAGATACATGTATAGCAAGTATTAATCACTGAAGCATATTTTCACCTCTGTTGGGTTAGGTTTGGGAAATTCTATACTCATGCAATGCTAGTAGGAAAGTTATGTGGTGGACATGTTGTTAGTACTTATTAAAAGCAATATTCTTACTTTTATGAATTTATCCTTTAAAAAATAGACAAACTTGCAAAGACTTATATGGTAAAATGTTCATCACATCTTTTACTGCAAATTATTTTTGAAAAGAAAAACAACCTAAATGTTATCAATAGGAATTACTTACACCTTTACCTATTCCATATAATACTGAATAGCCACTAAGAACAATATTATAACTTGGTTTACTGACAGGGAAATTTTTTATACTATCAGTTCAGTTCAGTCGCTCAGTCGTGTCTGACTCTTTGCGACCCCATGAACCGCAGCACGCCAGGCCTCCCTGTCCATCACAAACTCCCGGAGTCCATTCAAACCCATGTCCATCGAGTCGGTGATGCCATCTAACCATCTCACCTCTGTCGTCCCTTTCTTCTGCTGCCCTCAATCTTTCCCAGCATCAGGGTCTTTTCACATGAGTCAGGCTTCACATCAGGTGGCCAAAGTATTGGAATTTCAGTTTCAACATCAGTCCTTCCAAGAACACCCAAGACTGATCTCCTTTAGGATGGATTGGTTGGATCTCCTTGCAGTCCAAGGGACTCTCAAGAGTCTTCTCCAACACCACAGTTCAAAAGCATCAGTTCTTCAGTGCTCAGCCTTCTTTATAGTCCAACTCTCACATCCATACATGACCACTGGAAAAACCATAGCCTTAACTAGACGGACCTTTGTTGGCAAAGTAATGTCTCTGCTTTTTAATATGCTATCTAGGTTGGTCATAACTTTCCTTCCAAGGAGTAAGCGTCTTTTAATTTCATGGCTGCAGTCACCATCTGCAGTGATTTTTTATGCTATATTAATGAAAAAATCAGGTTGCAAAATGTATATATAGTATCCCACTTTGTTTTTTAAAAACAAGACATACATATAGAAATATGGACAGATAATTACCACATATACTATTTTCATGTATCATTGCTAATTTAGGATAAGTTAATTGCTCAGTTTTATGAGAGGTATTTACTTGTCCAAGATAGTAACTTATCACTTCTTGAGATGTGATGAACGAGCAAATTGTACTAGTTAACTGTTTTCTCTACATGTGCTGCATGCTTAAGTCACTTCAGTTGTGTGCGGCTCTTTATGATACTGTGGACTGCCAGGCTTCTCTGTCCAGGGGATTCTTTAGGCAAGAATACTGACATGGGTTGCCCTGCCCTCCTCCAGGCGATCTTCCCAACCCAGGGATCAAACCCGCGTCTCTTAGGTCTCCTGCATTGGCAAGCAGATTCCTTACCACTAGCCTAGAAAGCCCTGATTTTTCTTTATAAAGGGAAATAAATCACAATCTGATTAATGTTTTCATTACAGAATCTTGGAGAGGCAGAATACGTAGTGGCACTTTTTATGTACATGTGCTTACTTGGCTACCCTGTGACAAGATTAGCATTCTGACAACGTACAATGGACAAAAGCATCTTATTCGTGACATCATCAACAGACGATGCGGGAGCAATCCATTGATTGGAAGACCGAATAAGGTAATTCTATAATATGTTCTCTTATTCATGTTGTTGGCAAGATAGAAAGATTTATATTTGAGTTATTTATGTTGTTCTACTTTGCTGTCTCCTTTTAAAATATGTGAGAAAATGAAATAATAAGAACTCTATATAAGTTATTCTCTGACACTTCTGACAGTGTTGTTGATTTACTGTGAATATCTGTCTCACCTATCACATTGAAGATTTTTGTTGATAGTGACCAGAAATAACTGTTTGTAAAACTTTTTGTTGGTAAATGATATCTAATTATATATGTCCTTTACAATAGAAATAGGAATCGTAGCATTTTTTATCTTGTTTTACAAAGGTATAATTCATACTGCTTCTTAGTGTGTGTGTCTCTGTGTGCATGTATACACATAGAGCAAAGTGTTTTTCTTGGGGATAAAGGAAAATCAAGTATAGTCAGACCTTAGGATTGTTTTTTATTACTTTTTTTGTTTCTTATGTGATAGGACAGAGTGATATCAAATAAAAATGAAGATCTTTATCAATAAAAGTTAGAAAAATTAGAATAACAAAACATAAATATATTGTTAGTAATGAAGAAATTAGGACTTTGGTTGTGAACGTAGCTATATAAAGCTCTTTCATCTTTTCTTGGAAATCATCCACAAGTAAGAGGAAAATGGGAGGGAGAGAGGGAAACAAATGACAGTGAGATGCCATGTAACTAAAGATCAGGAAGAAGATGTAGGGGAAGAGAGTCAAGGGGTCAGTCTTGAAAGTGACACACATTCTGAAAGTGAGTGGCATACTTTGAAGTGTAAGAGCCACATTCCTACTCAACAGTGGATGTGGGTATTGGGTTGAGCAGAAGCCTTTCAGGTCCCAGCTTGGTTCAAAGAAAACTACAGGTGAACAATATTTGGGGACGGGGGGAAGACTGTCTTGTAGTAGCAGTGAAAAAGAGGACCATCTGTTGTGAAAGTCATTGAGCCTTTAGGAAACAGTTCTGCTCACCCCAGCCTACGTTCTTTGTTAATACATAGCTAATCTAAGAAACCCACTTAATCAGTGATGAAATAGAGAGGAAAAGGAAACTAGCAGAAGCTCAATTTATAAATGAGGTAAAAAGCATCAGAACACACTAATTGATAAGATAACATACTCCAGAAAGCATGTTGGCCTAGAACAGATGAAAATTTTGAATGCATATGTTTGTATGAATTTTAAAATGCTTAATGAAGTAGCCACTTCTGTAAGGGAAGGCTACAAAACAAAGAAATTGAAGAACTCAGGAAGAGATAAAATGAGAACTAGCAGAAAGTAAAATAAAATCAGAGATGGAGACAAAAGGAATGGGGAGGGACACTGTGGAACATTCCATAGGGGATATAGAGTAAAAATGAGAAACTAATAACTGTGAAATATAGAAAGGTCAGAAATATAAGAATCTCTATCTCTGTTCTTTTACTTATAAGTAACAAAAAAAACTTAGTAAGGAAAGTTACTCTCTCTTGTATCAAGAAGATAAAAGGGATACTAGGTATATAATTAACCAAGATGGTCCCTGCTTTCATGGGGCTGAGAAGTCTAGTAGAGGGAAGACTATTAAACCACAAATAGTTATTTCATTATCCACAGAGTTAAAGATGAGTGCTGTAAGTGTGAGTAACGTAGGGACGTAGCCTAATCTGGTTACCATGGTTTATTTCATAGGGTTCACTTACTTGTTCCTTCAGTTCCGACTATATAGTTATGTTCTTTTGGGATTGATTATTTTAAGGATAAGATTTTTATTTCTAGCATATTATTTTAATGATATCTCAAGAGTTTTTGCTTTTGAAAGTATACCACATTCCCCTTTTTCTCCTCCCAGGTGACAACTGTTGACAGATTTCAAGGTCAACAGAACGACTACATTCTTCTGTCTCTAGTACGAACCAGGGCAGTGGGCCATCTGAGGTATGTAGGAGGCATTTTTATCATAGTGTTGAATCTTACTATCTGCTTCAATTTTGAGCTTTCATAGCTAAGTAGTTTTCGGGTTTAAAGTATAGTTAATTGCCATGGCAATTTTTGGTGCTTTTTGTTGGAATGTAACAGTATCATATTCTTTGTGTAATAATCATTGCCATTGCTTCTGAATTTTTTAAATCTTAAATATTTTAGTCATTTTAACTTTTTTTCTCTTCAGGAGCATTCAGAGATCATAAAATATTATACACACACACATATATATATGTATCCTATATCTGTTTGAAATTTAATGTAAGAAATTAAAGGAGGTAAAGTGGTAAAAAGTGTCAAGTAAGTTTTTCATTGCCCAAGATTTCTGACTTTACCCGACACAGTCTTTTAGCTCAGTGTTAGAGAGGATAAAGGAACCATTTGTTCTCTCAGGATTAAGAATTGTCAAAACAAACAGTAATCTATTTTTATCATTTATTGTGATGTATTTATGTGCTGGAGATTTTGTGGGAATAATACCTCCTTATTACAAAGCAGCTATTTAGTTTTATATAAACCTTCATCTCATACGACTTACTAGCAAAACTGTAAGGAGAGTTCATTTTATCATTTTATTTAATGGATATAAAAAGAAAATTCTGTATGCTCTCTTAATGTTTTGATTAAGTCAAGATCTATTTGGTATTTAACCCAGAGTGCTCATGTTCCACTAAGCCAATAACTTTTATGTAGGAATAAACAAAAGATGTAATGCTTCAAGAAATAATTTCGACACTATAGCATTCTAAAATACAGTTTATTTTTACATAAGTGTCAAACATGTTTTTGGAGACTAACTTTTCCAAAAAGTTCCATTTCCACCTTGAAATTTATAGCTGCTGCTAAATGGGGCGTCACTATGACTCACCTGATTAAAGTCTCATCCAGGCTCACGGCATGGAGACGAGACACTGCTCCCTCCTCCCCCCGCCTTTTCTCTCACTCTGTGGGACTTTTGTCTTTTTCACTATTTCTATGCTGTTTTTACCTGACTTTTCTGAAAACTCAACTAAATAGAGAGAAAGATGATGATAATAAAATGCTTATAAATGAAGGCTTAAAAAAGAACCTGATTTCATTATTGTCTCACATATCCAGCTTTTCTTTATCCAAATAAATTAATCTTCTTTATATCTGCCAAACTTTTGTCTTGGAAGTTCAGCTTCTTCGGTGGCTGCTGGTGATAGTGATGGTAGTTTTATTAAAGCACAGAGGGGAAAAAACTTAATTTCCCAATTACCTGTAGTTCAACTATCCAGATAGTTTAGGTATCTTAGTGAGAACTTTATCAAGCTCCTCACAGAATTTTTTGGTTTGTAGATGCAATCTTTCGTGTCTTTGTTTTTCTAAGAAGCAATAAAATGTTTTGTCTTTCAAATTCAAGATACCAAGGAAACCTTCCATCTTCCATATTTTTCTTTTTAGTAGCATCTTTATTGAGATATAATACACATGCTGTACAATTCAGTGTGTAAATAAACTGTATTTTTAAGTGTACAATTCAATGATTTTTTGTGTATAAATAAACTGTATTTTAAGTGTACAGTTCAATGATTTTTTAGTATATTCATAGAGTTATACAACTGTATTCACAATTTTAGAACATTTTCTAAAATAGCGACAGACCCTATACCTGCCAGCAGTTACTCCCTTCCTCTCCCTCTCAAGTCCTTGGCAACCACTGTTCCACTTTGTCTATAGAGTTGCCTGTTCTGGGCACTTCATGTAAATGAAATTACTCAGCATAGTGTGTTCAGGATTCATCCATGTTGTAGCATGTGTCAGTACTTCATTCCTTTTAATTGCTAAATAACATTTTGTTTTGTGACTATTTTACATTTTATGTACCCATTCATCAGTGGATGGACGCCAGGGTTGTTTCCACTTTGTGACTGTTTGGGCTGCTGTGAACATTCATGTACAAGTTTTTGTGTGAAACTGTTTTCCTTTCTCTTGGGTGTAGACCTAGGAGTAGCATTGCTGGGTCTTGTGGTAACTCTGTCTACCCTTTAAGTTAGTGCCTGCCATATTTCTTTTACCCGTCCAAGATAGACTAAGCAAGTGATTGTGTAGGAGCCAGACTATTCAGCTTTGGTTCCAGAGACCTGTTTTGGAACACTGTGGAGCTGTTCAGAAGCTAGAATAGTGAGACATTTCTGGTCCCTTTTCCAACATTCATTGTTCTTGTCCCTACTGACTAGAATAGCCCAGCTACAAATAGAAATGCTTGTGACTCGTTCAGAGCAAGTCAGTGAAACTGTCCCCAGCCATGCTCTGGAGATCATGAAAGAAGGTAGCAGTTCCCGTTGCCCCAGTTTCAAGATACAGCTCCAAGGAACCCTATCTCTTCATGCTGCCACCCTGTACTTTTTTTGCCTAGTATGTTATGTTTGTGGTGTGTGATCATTCATTTAACAGATATTCTTAGATCCTTCTATTATTTGGCAGTATGCTAGGTTCATGATATATAATGGTAAGTCTAACATTCATTGTCTCTGCCCCCATGAAGCTTAAAATCCAGTGGGGGAGACATTAAACGTGTCTTTGGGAAATACCTACATTTGATTCTGCAGAAGATTTTAGTCTGTACAGTGGAGATGAGCTTGGTAGAGCCACTTAACTGCACTGCAGTACAGGGGACTAGAGAGCAGAGCTCCTCAGAGGAACTCTGAGTTTAGAGTTTACTGTCACTGCAGTAGCGCTGAGCTATGCTCCACCCAGAGACAGAGCCTTCTGGATGAGAAGAGGAGAACTGAATAAAGGTTTAGTACTTATGTGAGAGCTCATGCTAAGTATCTCCAGCATTGTACCTCTAGTTACTAGTTTTGGAACCACCCACCTATGGCATGACCCCTTGGGCTTCTAAGGAAGGTGGGGGAAGTGAAAAACAGCTTGACTTGCAGTAACCTAAAGATAACATTTCCTTCAAGAATCCAATTTCACAAATGTAGAAATTCATCAGAACTTCTGTAAAAGGGTATGCTTTCTCCTTCCACCTAAATGAATTTCTCTTAGTTTGGGTTGGTGGGTATAGGGATTGTACACCGCCAATATAACTGCTATTATATACTGATGTTGCACAGTTCCTTCTGATAAGGGAAACTAGATCCTTATCAAGGCCATAAAACAACAGAAAATGAGACTGAATAGAGATATTCCCCAAATATCTCACATTATGCAGAGACAAAGAAAAGCCATTTGATAAATATTTCAATTCCCAATTCTCTGTCTGGTTATTATATGATCTTTGTAACGTTTGGTCCTTATAACAGTCTTTAACACTTTCTTTCAGGTATTAGGGATGCTTATACCAGATTTTATTATTATTCATAAACATCTTCTCTTTTGTAGAATACTCACAAATTTAAATAGCCATCTAACAGCATCTTAGGAAAACAAACTGTCCTCCGTATTGAAAACTAAAACCATGTTTTCTTACTAAAACACATTATAACTAATGTGAAATAATGACGTGAAATCAGGCTTACATAGCTACTCTTTTCTTGTGTTCTTTTCTTTTTACAGTAGATCCTTAATGGTTACTTGTTTAAATATAGCAGTCTATACTTAACAATCCTAAGCTCCCAGTCTATCCCTCCCCACCACCCTTTTTCCCAGGTAACCATGAGTTCATAATCGAAGTCTGTTTCTGTTTTGTAAATAAGTTCATTTGATTCAGGTAAATTCAGTAAAGTTTTAAGAACATATTCTTTCTAAAAGATAAAGGAAACTGCCATCATTCATCATTTGGCTAGCTACCTGTGTAGCTGAAGCATGCATTTTGGCATTTTTATCACTGTTTGTGTGAACACTGAGACCTGTTATAGGCCAGGGATTGGGCATAGGTACTAGAGGAAATACATGAATAAGACCCGATATTATTATGTTATATCATCATATTGTATTTATGTTTGTATTGTAATTATTATTACAAATGAGTATAAAGCGGTGTGATTAGAGTTATCCAGGAAGTAAAATTTGACCTATTAACCTTGACAGAGCATGGGAATTTAGTGGGTGAAGTAGAGGAAGGGCTGGTTTGGATTGACTAATGGTGTTGACACAGTAAATTGGTAGCTAACAACTGAACTATTATTGCTACTTAAACCTTTTTTTAACTTCTTACTTTTTATTGGAGTGTAGTCAATTAACAGTGTTATGATAGTTTCAAGTGGTCAGGAAAGGAACTCAGCCATCCATATACATGTATCCATTCTTCCCCAAACTCCCCTGCCTTCCAGACTGCCACATAACTTTGTATTTAAACCTTTTAAATCAGTGCATTGGTTATTTTGTGATTTCCTCCTACTCTCTCCACTCAGAAACACTTAGAAGTTGGTAATAAAGCATTAACTTCTTACTTGGTTAACTAGTTACATAGCACTGATTAACTTAATGTTTATCCTGTTAAGTTTTTAAGAAACCTAACTTTATTGCCACAGCTTAACAGTAATATTTAGTAGAATGTTTAAAAAAATAAAAGGCTGCATAAATATATTTTTAATCGTGATATATTTTAATTAATTTTGTTTGTTTCTCAAAGGGATGTCCGTCGCTTAGTAGTTGCCATGTCTAGAGCCAGACTTGGACTTTATATCTTCGCCAGAGTATCCCTCTTCCAAAACTGTTTTGAACTAACTCCAGCTTTCAGCCAGCTCACAGCCCGCCCACTTCATTTGCATATAATTCCAACAGAACCTTTCCCAACCAGTAGAAAGGTAAGACTTCTTTCTTCATTGTGTGGGGCAGTATTTCTTACAGGTGACTGCATTGTTTGAGAGCACCACACAGGTCGTCTGATCACTGGTTTAGAGTGCTCCTTACACTAAGGAACTGAATTAGAGCTTCTGTGTAAAAATAATACCAGCTATCACAGTAAGGAAATCCTTATTGGACTCTAATACTTACATCTTAATGTCCTCTCACTGTTCTTAATGTCCTCCAAACCCTAACAGTGTTCATACTTAAGTTGGAGACATGAACTTCTATTGAAGTGTTATCTTTCAGTGTTTTTCACTATGTACTTAACTTTCTTTTTCTGTTTTTCAAATTTTATTTTACTAAAGTTTAGTGATTTACAGTGTTGTGTTAGTTTCTGGTATACAGCAAAGTGATTGAGTTATACATATATATATACATTCTTCTTCATACCTTTTTCCATTATGGTTTATCATGGGATATTAAATGTAGCTCCCTGTGCTATACAGTATATTGCTTATCCATTCAATATATAATAGTTTGCATCTGCTAATCCCAAACTCCCAGTCCATACCTCCCTCACCTATCCCCTTGACAACCACGTGTGTCTGTCTGTTTCTTTCGTAGATAAGTTCATATGTGTCGTATTTTAGATTCCACATATAAGTGATTGTACTTAACTTTCTTTGTGCCTTCTTCTAGAATGGAGAGAGACCATCCCATGAAGTACAGATAATAAAGAATATGCCCCAGATGGCAAACTTCGTATACAATATGTATATGCATTTGATACAGACCACACATCATTATCATCAGGTAAGTTTTCTCAGAATTGACTTATTATTGTTCTTGCTGTAGGAATTTTCTCTGTTGGAAAATAAATCTTTAAAGTACTTGATTATTCCTTGTGAGACACCAGCTGAACCAAAGTAGATTACTATTCATATAACATCCATATTTTTAAAACATCTTTTATAGATATAATCTGGCATATAATAAATTCCACATATCTAAAGTATCCAATATGATATGTTCTGATATTTGTATGTACCCATGACTATAATCAAGATAATGAACATATACATTATCTCCCACCAAAGTTTTTAATGTACACCTGGATAATCCCTCTCACCAGTTCCTATTCTATCTTCTCCAGGAAACTGAGGATCTACTTTCTGTCACAATAATTAGTCACCATATTTTAGATGTTTATGTAAATAGACTCAAACAACATGCACTCTTTTTCCCCTACCTGTTATTGCTCAGCATTATTTTAATATTCATTTGTACTTCAGAATGTATCAGTAGTCCTTTGCCTTTTATTGTTGAATAAGTAATCCATTATACAGATGTGCTAAGTTTACCCATTCATCATTGATGGACATTTGGGTTTGCTCCAATATTGGCTCTTGAAATAAAACTACTGTGAACATTCTCCTACAAGGCTTTGTACCGTCTCTTTGGTAAATTTCTAGGAGTGGAATGGTTGGGTAGTATGGGAAGTATGTATTCAACTTTTTTTAGGAAACTGCCCACCTGTTGTCGTTGGTTAGTTGCTAAGTCGTATCCATTTCTGCAGCGCTGTGGACAGCAGCTCGCCAGGCTTCCCTGTCCTTCACTGTCCTCTGGAGTTTGCTCAAACTCATGTCCGTTGAGTCAGTGATGCCATGCAGCCATCTCATCCTCTGTCACCCTATTCTCCTCATGCCCTCAGTCTTCCCCAGCATCAGGGTCTTTTCCAGTGAGTGGCTCTTCACATCAGGTGGCGAGAGTATTAGAACTTCAGCATCAGAACTTCCAGTGAACATTCAGGGTTGATTTCCTTTAGGATTGACTGGTTTGATCTCCTTGCTATCCAAGGGACTCTTCAAGAGTCTTCTGTAGCACCACAGTTCAATTCTTTGGCACTCAGCCTTCTTAATGGTCCAACTCTCACATCTGTACATGACTACTGGAAAAACCATAGCTTTGACTATAGTCCTACAAAATTGCACTATTTTATATTCCCACCAGCAATGTGTGAGTGCTCACACATACTTATGCTTGGTCTTTTTTATTTTAGCATTCCAGTAGGTATGTAGTGGTCTCATTGTGGTTTTAATTGGCATTTCTTTAATAACTGTTGATGAACATCTTTTCATGTGGTTATTTGCCTTCTGTGTATCTTCTATGAGGATGTGTCTGTTTAGATCTCTCACTCTTTTGGGTTGTTTTATTATTAATGAGTTTTGAGAGTTTTAAATTTTAATCTGACTACAAGTTCCTCATCAGATGTTTATTTTTACAAATATTTCCTAGTCTGTGACTTTTTTTTTTTTTTTTTTTTTTCATTTTTAGGTATCTTTTAAGTCCCAGTGTATCAAGCTGTTTCTTTGTGATTCATGCTTTTTATGTCCTAAAAGCATTTAGCATTACCCAAGTTTTGGTTTTATTCCAGTGTTTCATTCTAGAAGTTTTATAGTTTTTTTTATGTATTTATAAGTATGATACATTGTTAGTTAATTTATTTGGTGCAAGGGTTGAATTTTGCTTATTTGCATGTGAATATCCAGTTGTTTCAACACCATTTCCTGAGGAGGCTGTTTTTTCCCTCTATTGACCTGATTTTTTTTTTTTTTTTGAGATTAAAAAAGCAATTTTTCAAATTAAGATCTAATTGACAGATAATTTTATGTTTCAGGTGTATAAAATAATGATTAGATATTTCTATACATTGCAAAACAATCACCACAATAAATCTAGTTAATATCCTTTTCACCACACTAAGTTACATGTTTTTTTTTTCTAATGTTGAGAACTTTTAAGATCTTACCTTGTGGTCTTAGTTTAAAAAAAAAAATCCATTGACAATGTATGTGAGAGTCTTATTTTTTGGCTTTCTGTCTTGCTCTGTTGATATTTGTGTCTTTCCTTTTGCCATTACACTATCTTTCTTAGAGTTTCTTTATAGTAAATATTGAAATTAGATAATATGAGTCCTGGAAATTCCCTTGGTGGTCCAGTGGTTAGGAAGGACCCCACGCTTTCACTGCCAAGGGCACAGGTTCAGTCACTGGTCAGGGAACTAGGATATTGCATGCCACACATTACAGCCAAAATGATGATAATAATAATGTGACTCCTTCAGTTTTGTTGTTCTTTTTCAAAATGTTTTTGCCTATTCTAGTTCCTTTGCTTTTCTCTTTACATTTTAGAATCAGCCTTTCTTTCAATCCCTAGAAAAAAGCATGCTGAGGTTTTGATTAGGATTTTTGAGTGTTATTGCTTAGGATCAATTTGGGAGAAATTAACATAACAATAGTTAGTCTTCCTTTCCACGAGTATGATATCCCTCTCCACTATATTTAGGTCTTCTTTGAATTCTCTCATCAGTGTTTGGCAGCTTTCAGCCTACAGCCTTCATACATATGTTGTTAGTTTTATCGCTAAGTATTTCACATTTGTGCTGCCATTATGAATACTGCTTTAAATATTTTTCAGTTTCCAACAAGAGAAACAAAATTCTTAAAGAAAGAAGCCAAGCCTTAGCTCCAGAAAGGGAAGCCGGGTATATAGGGCTGCTCCAGTGCTCTGGTTAAGAAGCCCTGTGCCTGCTGCTCTCTCCCTGCCTTGTCTCAAGGCTTGGTTCATCCTCACCCTCACAGCACTCCTTGATTGAAGTAGGCCCTTTCTTGAGTTGATGTGCCAGTCAGTCCTAATCAACCACTCTTTTCCAATGTTTATAATAAGTTCCTTCATGAAAAAATGTAATTGCTTTTGATATTGGTTTTTCTCCCCAAAGATTTAATATATATTCTCTTATTATATGATATCTGTGTCAGCATATTCCATGGAATTGGGAAAACCTAGACCATTATCACCAGAGTTGTTACCTCTGCAATATAAAACAGCCCTCAGTGTTTTGGAGCTTTCTAGAGTGACAGTATCTATTAGGAAGATAATGTGAGAGCCTAACTTTATAAGCCAGGTGGGGTTTTTTGTGGTTTTTTTTTTTTTTGATTCATTAATGTTTCCCTCTTTTTTTTTTTTCTTTCAGACTTTATTACAGCTACCACCTGCTATGGTAGAAGAAAGTGAGGAAGTTCAAAGTCAGGAAACAGAATTGGAAACAGAAGAAGAGGCCATGCCCGCTCAAGCTGACATTGTACCTGATAAAGCAACAGATGCCAGCTGCAGTCAGGAAACCTCAGCCTCTGAGACTGAAACCACCCCCAATCAGACCGAAGCCAGCTCCAGTCCAGAGGCTATCCCTGCTGAGTCTGAGATCACTGGGACAGGACCGGTAACTATACCACCGGAGAATAACACCCCTCATGATGTCACATCCACTCTCGGAGAAACTGAGTAGCCAAGCTGTAGCCCTTCTTAGAGAGGACATTTCATTAACAAAGTCATAGGTAACGTTACTTCTTGTATTTTATATATGCCTCTGCCATTATAATGGCACTGATTAATATTCAGCCTTATTTTTGTTAGCTGATTGTCAATGTTTGTCTTCTTGGGTATATTAAAAAAGAATGTATGTGTGTGAACAACTCCAATTTTATTTGTTCAATCAGAAGAGTAAATAACCATTCCTTTGCTGTTTTGATCATTAACTATGTCTGTAATCATACCCACATTAGAAGAATTTTGTATGGAATAATAGTTCACATTTTTAGTGAACTTCTCTAAAAAAAAAAGGATAAAATGTACTGGAATTAACCATAAATGACCTTAAGCAAGTGTCCAAATTGGGGAGGAAATCATTTCTTCTATCATAGCGTGAGATGATCAGGTCATGTTTCTTTCTGTCCTTCATTTCTTTGCTGTCTTCCTTTATGGAAAGACATTAACACCATAGGATATAGGTTACTCCAGTCCATCGAAGAGGACATGCATTTCCTTCCCCCAGACCTCAGAATGTGTTAGAGTCACCTAGAATGTCTATTTATTCTTGAGGCTGCCCCAAAACTAATGGATCAGAGTCTCAGGGGTTAGAGCCCAGGAGCCTGCATTTTTATGTTTACAGGTGCTACACCATTAACATTTGAATTGCTGCCTGAATGGCATTGGATTAGTCTGGTGAAGACTGAGCCAAAATTCATCCTTCAGCTAAGCAAGAAAAATCTGGCAAATCCATCTGGGCAGGAGCAAAGGTCCAGGGTCCAAGCAGTGAAAATCAGTGAACTTAATTAACTCCTGTATTCACGATGGATTTCTCCCAACACAGAGGTTCTGAGTTTTCTGTCTTGTGTAGTTCTCCTGATAGATAGCCAGCTACGAGGAGACCTCAAGGTAATGTACTTCAGATTTGGGAAAGCAGCTGTACTAGGACCTTGCTACTCAGGTGTGCTTTGCAAATCAGCAGCATCAGTGTTGCACTGAAATTTGTTAGAAATGTAAAAGTTTGGGCTGTAGCCCAGGTCTACTAAACCTCAGTCCACATTACCACAAAGTCCCTTGGTGATTCATCTGCACTTTGTAGTTTGAGAAGCACTGTATGAGATTACTGTGCTGTCCTCACATGAACCAGAGGTAGAATAGTGATTCTGTGATGATAGAATTTACAGTGAGTGTGACTTATGTTTTCTGACAGTGAACCTCTACTTACAAGGTCCCTGGGCACGGTGACCAGAGAAGAGATGAATGTATGTGTGGGGAGGGTGAGAGTGCCCACTGGTTCTCCTCCCCCTTTCCACATCTGCTGGGGTGTCTAAGGGACACATTTCCCCTAAGTTCTCCTCCAGTGCATCTCCCTTGAGGCCTGACCATGTCCAACAAAGTTTTGAAGAATTAAGGAAGAATTGGCACAGTGCCAGTGAAATGCTTCTCTGGTCTTGACATTTCAAAGAAATGATGAATTCATCAGGAAATTAAACCCAGAAAGTCAAGTCCCTGATACTTTTGAGTAACTAGTGTTAACTTTACCAGTCTGTGGGTATAATTTAGACTCTCATGTTGATGCTTCCCGCAGCATCAACAATTGTGTAAAGATTGGATGGGGAGGGGGGAAATGAACGTGATAGGATAATGAGGAGAGTGAAATGCCAAGGAAACTAAACTCAGAAATCTACCTCTGTTTGTTAGCAGAGCCAGGATGGCACCAAATGGTCTGTTACATAATTTCTCTGGCTATAAGAATTTGAAAGCAGGTGTTGTGGGCCTCACCTAGCATGAGGACTACTCTCAGAATTATTTTCATTTTTGAATATATAGTATCAGGCTAAGCAAGAGGGAAAGCAGCTTTACTGTATTACTGTCTTTCCTAGAAAAGATTGATTTTTCCCTCTAGCCTTTAGAGGATATGAATCATGGTACCTGAAACCAAAATAAGCAAACTGTTGTGCTGTCTTTCCTTAAATAAACCATTTCCCTAAGACTGTATATCACTCTGTCTAACTCGGTGACTAAACTTATTTATCTGCCACCCGATTTTTATCACTAAAAAGAAAATTTTAACTGGAAGGTAAATAATTTATTTGCCTTTGTCAAATTAAGGGATGATGAAAGTGGGACTTGAATTTTTTAAATTGTTGATTCACTAAAAAGGCCAGTGAATTGCAGTTGACTATAAAATTGTGGGATTTTTAAAGGAACTTAAGAGAGCTTTTCTGATTTTAAATAATGAGGAAACTGAATCAAAGCTTCTTAACCAGGGTCACAACCATGGGAGACTGGGGTAGAATCCAGTTTATAGACTAGGGCAGTTTTTTGCTTTTTTTTTTTTTTTTAAGTCAACCACACATGAGTACTTGCTTCATAAATGTAAAAGTTTTCTATTTAACTTGGAGTTACTACAGACACAGGTATTCTCGCCAGGTGACCATTTCAGATTAATGTTCCCATTGCTCTGCACCCTGTTTTTCATATCTGAATATGTCATGATTTTGGAGTTTATTTTTAAAAGCAAACCAAAAAGACACATGCCAAGAGAAATAGCATGAAAGGAAGCAATTCAAGTATTTAGACTTTTCTCCACAAAATGCTGAGTTAAGAAAGTTCATTACCAGCAGTTGAGAATAAATAGCTGTATTGATTTGGGCAAGTGAGTGGAAAGATCTAAATATTATCAGTTCCCTTGAAGTTAGTGTGATGATAAAAGATATTTTGCTAGACACTGAGAGAAATAGTACAAATGGACCATTTGTGCTCCTATAAAAAAATGAAGTTTTTTTATGATCAGGAGACAGCACGATATTGTAAAATAGACTTTGGATTCATCCAGTCCTGACTTAAATTTTACTTGTTTGCTCATCAGTATTTGGTTTGACCTTGACGAGTATTATAATCTAAGTCCCAGTTTTGTTATCTACAAAATGGGGGCAAGACTGTTTGTTTGTTAATAGGGTAATTCTTACGAAAATATCTGGCACCTGGCTGCTCAGTAAATACCAGTACCCCCCCCCCCCCCCCCCCCCCCCCCCCCCCCCCCCCCCCCCCCCCCCCCCCCCCCCCCCCCCCCCCCCCCCCCCCCCCCCCCCCCCCCCCCCCCCCCCCCCCCCCCCCCCCCCCCCCCCCCCCCCCCCCCCCCCC
>SJXQ01012632.1:277047-318747 GCA_006408695.1 Aepyceros melampus
CCCTCCATATTCCTCCAGATCTTTTATTACCAAATAATTCTCTGACTCGAGCACTTAGCTATGCCGCTATCCAGGGAGCGTGGAGGATGATGAAGAAGGCCAAACGTGGTGGCAGTTGACATTTGAGATCAAGGGTCAGATTTACTGATTCAGAACTTTGAAATCAGCCCATAACAACATTGAGGAAGGTCTCTGCTGAAATTAAAATATCCGGCAGATGAAGATGCTAGGTATCAATGTGCTTGGGATGTACTGATAACGTCAGTTCCGTATCCTGTATCCCCCACCCAAGATCATCTATATTATTGCACTTATCTAGCTTTAATATGCTTTTTCCTTTTCCTCTTGTAGTCACTCATATAGTGTTTTAGAGATGTTTCTTCAAATAAAATAAGATTAAACAGATTGAAAAAAAAAAGAACCGACCCTTTTGCACACGCCAGAGAGCTGTTAAAAACAGGCAGTGCTTTGCTTCCTGTGAAAAGTGCTTGGCGGTTAGCCTTTGTAATTATGAAGCAGTCATGTTAATAGATGTTTAAGAATGATAACAACTGGAGCTGTACTGAGCCAATGATGGAAATGAGCATGTGAGACTGTTTTTTCTTTATCCATTGCTACTCTTGAGTGCCCAAGAAAGGTTTCTAATTCAGCAGTATCCCAAAGCTTTGGACATTCTTGTCTTCCTTTACAGAGACAAACCCCAGCTCAGCCCTCTGGAACATGACTCAGAATGCAGCACAGTTGCTGCACAGACTGACAGCTTTGTTGCTGGCTCTGCCTTTTGGTTTGCATTTAACTTCACTGCCTACTTAAACTTTTGCACTTACGTATAAAGATGGCTAATCCCAGTATTTCTCAACATATGTTACAAAAACCATTCATCTGAAAGAATACTTGGGAAAAAACATGTTCCATGGTCAAATAAGTTTGAGGAACATAATTAATTCTTATTCCCCGTTTGTAGACTAAAGTACGTTTTTAGTTAATGAAAGGTTATTTCCTGCTGGAAAAAATCAAGTTAATTTATTTAATCTAGCATTTCTCAAACTTATTTGGCATTGGAAGTCTTTCTTTCTTTTTCTTCTTCAAAATAAGACATTCTAGGGAACTGGTCCTGAGGTTTGATATTTTTACATTAGCAAATGAACTTTGATTCCCCGTTAGAAAATTAGGGGGATAAGAATATATAAGCCCCAAATATGCTGCTTTGGCAAAAGGAATATTTGGAGCTGAAGGCAGCTGAAAAGACACAGATACAGGAAGTTTTCTCAGTCCTTTTGCTTCTGCCTGAAAATAGGGCATGAATTTCCCTTTGTAAAGATGTCCCCTCTCTCCTGAACTAGGAAGAAAACACCCCTTATTACTATACACAGAGATGATACTGAAATGAGTCTGCATAAACCTTACTAAAATAACCCTTATCTTCCATTAATTTCCCCATATATTTACTTTCCCACAATTTACCACTCCTAGAAACCCAAACTCCTTTTTTTCCCTTATTTACTTTTCCATAATTTATTATCTTTTGTTAAAATAGTATATAAGCTTAGTAGCCTAATAGTCTGGGGGGGAATTTTTACTTCTTTTATGTGCAACTCCATGGACGTAAAGTTAAAAACATCAATTAAATTTACATGTCGTTTCTCCTATCAGTTTGTCTATTATCAACTTAATTCATAGGTTCCAGTTACAGACCTAAGAAGGCAGAGGAAAAGTTTTCTCTCCCCTACAAAAATAAGACTTGAATACATTGTTTTTCCACAAGTAACCAGACGCTCAAGTAACAGCAGAAGAATCTAAAGGTGAAGTGATTTGTACAAAATGTCATAATGTAATTTGTTGAGTGTCATGTGGTATTAATAGCAACATCCTGAAAATGCAAATGAGTAAAAATTTGATCAGTGTACCATGACATTTGTTCATGTGAGCCTTTGAAGAAAAGATCACTGAGCATTTTCTGTTTACATTTTAATTTTAGGCTCCAGGATTTCACACCAACTTTTTCTCATTTTTTTACTCTGCAGTAAAGGAACAGACTATATATTCCAATGTGTGTTGTTTTCTCGGTTCTCTAAATGTTGATTTTCTTTAAAAGTTTGTTTCACAAAGGGAGAAGATTTAACATGGGCAATGGGAGTGGACCAAAAATAATAGAAGAAAATTTAGATAAATATAAAACATGAAAAAAATTTCCTTTCAGAAAAATGTAAAAGAGAAGACCCCAGAACTTACCTTGCATCAGACATGTTGAATTCTCTCTTAGTTGATCTCCAGAGATGACCGCCCACTTCTTTCTTTCTCTCCATCTTTGACTTACGTGGTGCATTCACCTGAGACCTCTTCTTACAGTAAATCTAAGGGCAAGAACTTTAATGGTCGCTGTTTCTCCTTGGGAGATGCCTGGTTTAATATGAATAGCTATTTTGAGAAACTGATTTTATCGACCTTTAAAAAAAAAATCAAGAGTTCTTGATAGAAGGTGGTCATGTAAAATATTGTCTTTTTCTTCTCCAGTCATTCGTTCATTTTGAGGGGAGTTTTCTTCTGGCTTTGAGTTCAGTTATTCACAATGAATGTGGTTCTGTGTTGCTGTATTTTCATCACCCCTCTGCTTCTAGTAGCACTTTACAGTGCTGATTTCTTCTAATCCCAGACTTCCCCAGGAATAGTAGTGGAACAGGAATAGACGAGGTTAATTTACATTTTATTTTGCTGGTTGACTACTTTTCACAGAAGTGAATTAAGTTATACATAATAAACTGTTGGAAGATATTTGAAACTGTCTGATTGTTGAGTATTCCTAGACTGAGTCTCTACTGTGGGACAGGCAACAGTGCCATAGTTGGTAGAGGAGAAACGCCGAGGCACTGGCTGGTTTGCCTCGGACACGATGGTTAGTTTAACTGGGACAAGAACCACCATCTGATAGGCAGGCAGATCCCTTACCTCACAGATGAGTAAGGCAAACCTACCAAAGAGTTCCTCTCAGGGGGATTCCCTGGTGGTCCTGGGGCTAAGACTCCACATTTTCACTACCAAGGACCCAGAGTTCAATGCCGGGTCAGGAGCTGAGATCCCACAAGCTGTGCAGTGTGGCCAGAAAAAAAAAAAGAATTCCTCTCAGGCTTAGAATACCAAAGAGAAGACTAGGTTGCCAGAATCAGGATAGAAAATAAGAGGTCTATAAAAAAAGATACCTTTGATGTTTACAGTGTTTATACTTAGGGGTGAAAGCCAAATTAATATTTGTTTTGGATTGAAAAAAGTATGAGAAACATATAATGTGAAGGGACTATAGTAAGTAATGTTTAATTGTCAAAATGCTAGTTAATTATCCTAAAGCTATTTTTTATTTTAAGCAAAGCCAAAAGAGGTTAAACAGCAAGTTTGAAAGACTGTAACAAATGATAAGGGAAAAATTAGAATGTACCAAGACCTGCACTTTGAATTACTATTATAGGCGTACCTCAGAGATATTCTGTGTGTGTCCCAGACCACTACAATAAATTGAATATTACAATAAAATGAGTCACACTTAACATTTCAGTTCCCTAGTACATATAAAAGTTGTTTACACTAAAATGTAGTCTGTTAAGTATGCTAAATAGCATTAATGTCTAAAAAGATGTACACACCTTCGTTTAATATTACAACAAAAATCTCTAACCATCATATTAACATTTAGTGAATCATAATCTTTTTGCAGTAATAACATGCAGGATCACAGATCACCTTAATAAATATAACAATAATGAAAACAGTATAAAGTATTATAACAATTACTAAAATGTTGCACAGAGACACAAAGTGAGCAAATGCTGTTGGAAAAGTGATACTAATGGACACCAGGTTGCCACAGACCTTCAATTTGTTAAAAAGTAGGAACCATAAAGATGTAGTATCCTCGGTGCACTGTTCTACAGCCTTTGTCACAAATCAAATAATTGTATATGTGTGGGTCTGTTTCTGAAATAGTTTCCTTGGTCTATTTTTCTTTTCTTGTGCTAGCATTTCACTGGCTTAATTACTGCAGCTCTATATTAAATCTTGAAGTCTGGGTGTGTATTCTCCTTTAGCTATATTCTTCAGATATTGGCCACTCTTTAGTTATCTATTTTATAGATAGTATATGTATTTATGTCAATTCCAGTCTCCCAATTGAAAATCCATAAAAGAGGGGATATATATCTATGGCTGATTCATTTAGCTGTACAGCAGAAAGTAGCACAATATTGTAAAGCAATAATACACCAATAAAAAAATTTTGTTAGGCTATTGACCACTCTTAATCTCTGTATACGCTTTAGAATCATCTTGTCAATTCTGGAAAAAAAAAACTTGCTTGAATTTTTATTGAGATTGCATTGATTCTATAGACCAATTTGGAGGAAAGCTAACATCTTTATCATCTAGGAATGAGTCATCTCTTTCCGTTTACTTAAGCCTTCTTTAATCTCAGTAATGTTTTGTAAGTTTTCTAGATTAAGGTTCTGGCCATCTTTTGTTAAATTTATTTATATTTGATTTTTTATACTGTAAATGGTACTTTAAAACCTACGTTTTATCATTATGTTTTATCATTGTTACTGGTATATAGAAATACAGTTTATTTCTTGTATGATATGTAACAATATTGCTGAGTTCACTTATGTCTTATAGTTTGACTGTAGATTATTTTCAATTATCTACATATATAATCATGTTGCCTATATAAATAATGGTAGTTTTATTTCTTCTTCAATCATTGTACTTCTTATTTCCCTTGTAATCTCTGTGCCTTATTGACCTATTGAAGACTTCCAGTATAGTGTTGAATGGAGGCAAAGTGAGTATCTGTGTCTCCTCCCAGTCATAGAAACAAAGCTTTCAGTATTTAACCATTAAGTATAGTGTTTGCCATAGGTCTTTGTAACACTCAGATTTTAAGAGTTTCCTTCTATCCCTAGTTTGCCAAGTGTGTTTCTTTTTAACATGAATAGATGTTGAAATCTCACAAATACTTTTTTGTATCCATCAACATGATTATATACTTTTTTTCCTTTATTCAATTAATGTGGTGAATTGCACTGGTTTATTTTTCTATTGATTTTTTTTTTCTTCAGGTCATGGGCAAAATTATTATTCTTCAGGTGCCTAATAACTTTAGTTAAATACTAGAAATTACAAATGCTATGTTTTTTAATGTTTAGATATTGTTGTCTTCCTGTAAAGACTGTTGAAGTCTGTTTTAGCAGGCAGTTAATTGTGGGTATTAGGTTGATTTTTGGTTTTTGTTTTGTTTTGGTTTTGGGGGGTGGGGAACAATACATGTCCTGCAGGATTTTAGTTACCTGGCTGACCCCAGCAGTGGAAGTGTGGAGTCTTAACCACTGGTCCATCAGGGAGGTCCCTAGGTTGATCTTTTTTGTTTTTGTTTTTAAACTTTGTTACGCAAGTATAGTAGGGCTTCCCTGATGGCTCAGATGGTAAAGAATCTGCCTGCTGTGCAGAAGAGTCATGTATGATCCTTGGTGAAGGAGGGCATAGCAACCCACTCCAGTGTTCTTGCCTAGAGAATTCCGAGGACAGAAGAGCCTGGCGGGTACAGTCCATTGAGTCACTAAGAGTCGGACACGACAGAGCAGCACAGCAGAACGCACAGGTATAGAGTACTTTACTTTTAGCTCTGTCACTAAATTGTGACCTTTCTGTGGTCACTGCCCCAGGTGTTCAACTGAGGTGTCTGTACTCGAGCTGGTAGAAATTTAAACCTTGATTTTCGTGTGAGCTCTGGGAAATATTTAGCTTATAGTGCTCAGATTCTTTGATTGACTTCATGGAGTTTCACCCTGTATATGTACAGATGAGTATTCAGCCAAAGACGCAAGGGAACCCCTGTTCAAACTTCTGGACTTCTTTCTATGCATAATTCTCTCCTTTCATAGACTCTGCCCCAAAAGTCCACCCAGCTCAGCCTCCTCAGGTTTTAGTTCCTAAAGTCAGTGAGACTGCTGGGCTTCTACTAGGGTTCTCCTTCCCTGTGCTGCTGTTTGGGCAGTTCCTTTTTGGCAAAAAGCCAAGGCCATCAGAGCACTTTCTTCATTTCCTTCAGAGATCACAGATCTTTGCTGCCTGTTGTTCAGTGTCTGAAAAAATTGCTTTGTATATTTTGTCCAGTTTCCTAGTTGATTATAGTGAGATAATGAGTTACTATGAGCAAAAGTAGAGGTTCTTACATTGATTGGTTTTTCAAATATTAAAGCGACCTCATATTCCTATACTTTGGCCTCCTAATGGGAAGAACTGACTCAATGGAAAAGACCCTGATGCTGGGAAAGATTGCAGGCAAGAGAAGGGGACAACAGAGGAACAGAGGATGAGATGGTTGGATGGCATCACTGACTCGATGGACATGAGTTTGAGCAAGCTCTGGGAGATAGTGAAGGACAGAGAAGCCCAGCATGCTGCAGTCCACGGGATTGCAAAGAGTCGGACATGACTGAGCGACTGAACTGAACATATTCCTGATATCTAAAAAATAATTGCTATATCAAGTATACTAGTGCTTTTATTAGGATTCTTGCATCTGTGTTTATGTGAGGTGGTTCTGTAATTATGATGATGATACTAGTTTATCAGATTGCATATCAAAATTATTTTGACCTCACAAATTCAGTTGAATTTTTCTGTTTCTTTCACTGGAAGTGATTTTGTAAAAGTGGTATCTTTTTTTTTTTTTTTTTTTTTAAGCATTTGGAACATTTTACCAGTGATGTCATCTAAGCCTGGAGATTTCTTTGTGAGAAGGTTTTAAATTTCAGATTAATTTATTTAATGGTATAGGACTATTCTGCTTCTTGTTGTGTGTTGGTTTTGGTTAGTTGTTTTTTTGTAGGTATTTGTCCATTTAAGCTGAATTTTCAAATCTATGTGGGCAAAAGTAATGCATATTATCAATTTTTTAGCACAGCTCTAGCTGTACTGCACACATCCCATATGTTTCAATTAACATCCGTTTCAAGATGTTTTCTAATTTCCACTGGGACTTTTTTAAACACTTTTTCATATTCTTTGAGATGTTTTAGAACTTAATAGATATGGTAGTTATGCAACATTGTGAATGCACTAAATGCTACTCAATTGTTCCCCTTAAGATGGTTAACTTTATGTTACATAATTTCACCTCAATTAAAAAAAAAAAAAAACCACCTTTTAAGAAGTGAGTCTCTTAATTTCTAAGCATTTGGGCATCTTCTCTTTCTGTTATTTCTAGCTCTGTCCCACCATGGTCAGAGAATATACGTTCTATGATAATAATCCCTTGAAGTTGTCAGGACCTTTATGGTCCATGTTTCATGTGTCCTTGAAAAGATTGTGTATTTTGTAGTAGTTAGGTACCGTTAGGTCAAGTTTGTTAATTATTTTGTTCACATCCTTGTATTCTCACTTTTTTTTTTTTGTCTGCTTCTTTTATCAGTTACTGAGAGGTGTGTTAAAAAAAAAATCCAAATGTGTTATAGACTTATTTATTTCTTGAGTTCTCAAGTTTTGTTTTGTGTATTTTAAGACCCTGTTATTAAAATCATACAAACAGAATTATTATACCTTCCTGATGGATGGATTTTTAATTATTTAGAAATGTCTCTCTTAAAAAAAAAAAAAGAAATATCTCTCTTTAAATATACTTCTTGCCTTAAAGACTACCTTGTCTAACATTTATTATAGCTATCCCAGCTTTCATTTGTTTGCTTTTTATATGGCATTTTTTTCCATTCTCTTACTCAAACTTTCTGGGTCCTTTACATTTAAGGTTTCCTGTTGTAAGCAATATATTGTTGGGTTTAGGATTTGATTGTACCTGTTTGTAAATAATAAGTTGAAGACACAAAAGTTCTGGGTAAGAAGCAGAAGACTACATCATGCACAGAATAGCAAGCAGCAAGGGCGTGTTTGCATCAGATCCTCTTGCTCTCCAAGTCCCACAGTGGTGACCTGCAGGCCCCGAAGGCTGCCTGCCTAGTCACGGGTTATGTTATAGGAGAGGAACAGTGGGGAACCCCCTACTTTTACAGTAAGCAGCAAGCAAACCTGTTCGTAGTCCCAGAGGGAGACATGTCCTCATCCCTCGAAGTGTTTTTGCTGCACACTCAACCCTCCTGGGAAATGGCCTGAGTGAAGTGCAGCCTGGCATTCTTGAACACCCCCTGAGAGCGGGCTGGGATGCTCTGTGAGCTTATTTATTTCTTGTATTCTGTCAGCTGTTCCTTGATGTATTGTCCCTTTCATGGATCACAGCCTTGTCGTGGCAAAGGGGCTTGCGTAACTCAAATGAAGCTTTGCCGTTCAGGGCCACCCAAGATGGATGGGTCACAGTGAAGAGTTCTGACAAAATGTGGTCCACTTGAAGAGGAAGTGACAACCCACGCCAGTATTACAGCTGTAAGAACCCAGTGAACCATTTGAAAAGGCAAAAAGATATGCTTGCCCCTTGGAAGGAAAGCTGTGGAGTTCAGAGGAACCTGGTGTGCTGCAGTCTGTGTGGTCAGAGTCAGACGCGACTTAATGGCTGAACAACAACAGTCAAAAACCTTATAGCTTCTTGATCCACCCTGTTTTATCATGAGAAAATGCCCCTCTAACTCTCATAATGCTTCTTGCCCTAGAGTCTACCTTCTCATATTAATTTAATGACACCAGTTTACCTCAGGTTAGATTTTCCACTCCATATCTTTTTAAAAACCATCCTCCCTCTCAATCTTTCTGTGTCTTTAATTTTTTCTTTTGTAAGCAACTATGTAATTAATTTTATATAATTGATGGTATATTGGGGTTTATGTTAACCATTTTACTCTCCTGTGTTTTTAGTTCACTTTTCATCTTTCTTGCCTGCCTTTGGGGATATAAAGTATTTTTTATTATTTAATTTTTCCCATGCTATTTGTTAAGAATACATTCTCTTATGGTCTGACACTGTGTGTGAAACATCCCACAGGCCTTGGATGATGCTTTCTTCCTGCAGAGAGGAAACCCCCCTCTCCTCTCACAGGCAGCCTGGAGGCAAATTCCTCCATCCAGAAGGGCCGCACCTCTCCCAGACTGGTGTGCTGTCTTTGGGAAGGTCAGCTCTGACTCACTCTCATTCCTAGGATATAGCCATGTAGAGGTTCCAGCTGAGAGTCTGAGGTTTTCTGGGGGACCACTACTTTTGAGTAGATTCTGATTCAGTATTGGTCTCCATAGCATTATGAAATGGTCAAAAAATTCCACTTTGCTTTTCCACTCACTTTCTATTTGGCTCTAAGCCTCTTGCCTACACACCTTAATCAGTAAATAACTTGAAGAAAACTCATGCTGATTTTGGAGTCACACTTTTGCACCCCACTTCTCTGGGATCTTGATTCTGCATGTCCATTACCTGGGCAGCTTCAAACTTCAATTTTTATCTTCCTACCCCCATCACATTACTGCCAACTTCTCAGCCATTTGCCCTGCACTGAGAATTGCCAAATGCCATGTCTTTTTCCATTTGGGTTGCTTTAACAAAAATACCATAAACTGGGTAGCGTAAGCAACAAACATTTCTCAGTTCCTGAGTCTGAGGAGTCTAAGATGAAGCTGGCAGATTCAGGTTGGTGAGAGCCTACTTCCTGTTTGTAAAGGACTATCTTTTCTCTGACCTCACATGCTGGAAAGAGGGTAAGAATATTCTCTGGGGTCCCCTTTAAAAGGGCAGTAATCCCATCCATGGGTTTCCCAGGTAGCTCAGTGGTCAAGAATCTGTCTGTCAATGCAGGAAACGCAGTTTCAATCCCTGGGTCGGGAAGATCCCCTAGAAAAGGAAATGGCAACCCACTCTAGTCTTCTTGCCTGGAAAATCCCATGGACAGAGGAGCCTGGCGGGCTACAATCCATGGGGTCACAAGAGTCAGACATGACTAAGCGACCAACAACAAAAATCCCATCCATAAAGGATCCACCGTCATAAGTTAATTATTTCCCAAATGCCACATGCCCAAATAACCATCACAGTGCAAGTTAGAATTTCAGCCTAAGATTTGGAGAGAATACCCATTCACTGCATACCCCTAGGCACAGAGCAATGTGCAGAAACTTGGAAATCACTTCAGTAAGTACCTTTCCCTCAAGTCCTGGCTATGTCAGCAGGTTTCTAGTACCACAAACATTTTTTTCCCTCTATTTTTTTTCTAGCTTTTTCAATTGTTCTTGATGAGTGTTGGTCACCCATCCCATCAGAGCTGGACTGGACCACCTTTGAACAACACTGATTAAATGCCTTATTGTACCTATTTCATAACGTCTCATTTCTCTTAACTGAACTCTTAAGTCTCTGCAGAATTACCATTAATTCTCAGCTTGATCAAAATAAGCCTCCTTCCTGAAATGACTGGTTGGCTCTTCTTTTCATTAAGGAATGAAAAGAAGAATGTCTCAACCCCACCTGCAGGTGTAGCTTTAACCCTGTTGTTCAGTCGCTCAGTTGTGTCCAACTCTTTGCAACCCAATGGACTGTAGCGTGCCAGGTGTCCATCACCATCTCCTTGAGCATGTCCATCAAGTCAGTGATGCCATCCAACCATCTCATCCTCTGTCACCCCTTTCTCCTCCTGCTTCAATCTTTCCCAGGATCAGGGTCTTTTCTAATGAATTAGCTCTTCACATCAGAGTGCCAAACTATTGGAGCTTCAGCATCAGTCCTTCCAATGAATATTCAGGACCGATTTCCTTAAAGATTTACTGATCTTCTTGTAGTCCAAGGCACTCTGAAAAGTCTTCTCCAACACCACAGTTCAAAAACCTCAATTCTTCAGTGCTCAGCCTTCTTTATGGTCCAACTCTCACATCTATACATGACTACTGACAAAACCATAGCTTTGACTATACTGACCTTTGTCGGTAAAGATAATGTCTGCTTTTTAATAGGCTGTCTAGGTTTGTCATAGCTTTTCTTCCAAGGAGCAAGCCTTAACCCTGACCTCTAACCAATCCTGAGACTCACTGGGAAAAGATGAAAGAAAGGCATGCATCACAGACTAGCCCCGTAATCCGAAGCTTCAGGTCACCCCTGCTATCAGATGGGCTCAGAGCATATTCATTAGACACAAGCAGTTCCAGGTTTCAGTGGGCCTAAAGTGTATACAAATTTAAGAGCCATGTTTAAGAAAAAGAATTCAAAATTATGATCACAAAATAAAGTAGAAGGTTTTAGAAGAGGTCATACACGAGAGGAGTCTTGAAACTTAACTTGATTAGCTTCATACTAACTCTGTGTCTGGTATGGGTTTAAATTTTTGGTCCTAACTTCTCTCTCCCCACCTTTTGTAAACCCCTATTTTAAGGAGCAGCTCCTCTAGAAGTGTTTCCTTCACACAATGTTTGGATTCTAATGCTCTACCTGGCCTAACTATCCCTGAAAAGGGCTGGCAGGAAAGAATGTCCTAAGGTCCTCCAGAAAGAAGGACTATGGAGTAAGGAGAAGGAAGCTCAGAATCGATGAGAGACAAAGATATTTACTGACTACACTATTTGTCAAATACTGTGCTTTTACATGCCTTCTCTCATTTAATCGTCTCAGTGACCATGAGACTTAGGTATTACTTTAAAACCCCTACTGTACAGATGAGAAAATTCTACGCCTTATTTGTCCAAAGTAATCAAATGTATAAGTGAGAGAACTAGGATTTGAACCTTGACTCCAAAGTCTATCTTTCTCTAACTAAACTGCTTCAAAATGTAACCATTTCATTATATTTACCTAGAGAAGCCTGGCCCGTAGGTGGGTAATAGTGTCTGCGATGACATTGGAAATGTTGCTTTATGATGTTGCGATCATGATGCGTCACAAATCTACTTTTCTTATTGACTGGAGATGATAATGTTTTGTTTATAACAGCCACAGAATTTGCTTCAGGCAAGTCCTCTTTGGTTCAGTCACCATGGTTGTGAATTTATTTACATCATTTTTATTTAAGCATTTTTTTAGTTTCTTATGAATCAAGTGTCAGAGAACTCTCCATTGCAGTTTATTCCTAGTTTGTACCATAGAGCATTTAAAGTATCATAGGGAGGGCCTTCCCTGGTAGCTCAGTGGTAAAGCATCCACCTGCCCAATGCAGGGGACATGGGGCTAATCCCTAGTCCAGGAAGATCCCACACGCCTCAGAGCAGCTGAGCCTGAGCATCACAACTCCTGAGCCTGTGCTCCAGAGCCTGCAAGCTACAACTACTGAAGCCCGCGCACCTAGAGCTTGTGCTCTGCAACAAGAGAGCCACCACAAGAGGAAACCCACACAGCAACGGAGACCCAGCCCAGCCAAAAAGAAACAAATAAATAAATTTAAAAATTATCATAGGGATACAAACTCTGGATCATGTCATTATTTATTACAGGAAGAGTCAGTATTCCTCCAGGACCAGAAGGGAAACCAAACAGACACTGTTTGATCTTAGCAGGATCTGTAGTTTTACTGTTGCCTTTTGTCAGCTCTGCTTATGTAATTCCGAAGAAGAGCACTTAGCACTGTTTAACAGACTTTTTCTCAGAGGGCCTGGGTGTGCAGCACCCTGCCAAGTTTCCCATTAGATATAGAGAAAAGCCATTTGTATTCTGAAATTGCAAATCAGCCAGGCAATCACCACACAGAAATAGCCCCCATGAAAATAAAGCACGGCTATATTTGAAGCCTTAATCATGTATATTTATAGACCTGAGTTTAGTTCTATTTGGAAATTTTCACATTATACAGTAACGTCGTGATTACCAACATGCTCAGAGGATGAGGGGGATGGGACGTTTGATCCACTTATATTTTCTGAGTAATGGGGACTTAGTCACAAAGAATTTTTCTGTCCATCCTTTGCTGAATGCCTTTCAAAAATTGCTGTGGTCACCTCATAAGGAGATCAGAAAGCCAGCTGTGAAGTATTGGGAATGGAAGGAGTAAGGAAATATGTCACTCACCAGATTTGTCATTTGACACATTAAAAATCCACCATTAGAGATTCAGTTTTATGGCTTAGGACCTTGTTCACATATTAAGACAAAAAGTACTTGGGTTGGCTAATGCATTGCACATATTAGTGTTTCAGGACTCAATGTGCTTATTAGGAGATTTCCTGAGAGAAGATTCAGAAATATGTGGGGCACTTGAGGCTGGAGGAGGGCATGGCAACCCACTCCAGTATTCTTGCCTGGAGAATCCCCATGGACTGAGGAGCCTGGTGGGCTGCGGTCCATGCGGTCGCAGAGAGTCCTACACGACTGAGTTACTAACCATAGTACAGGGCACTGAGGACCTTTGGTACCTGGAGCTAGAGAGCAGTTCATCTGTTCCCAAATGCTGCCCAGGGCCAGGCCTCTTGGCAACAGTCTGCCCCACTTCAGGGATATTCATCACCTATCTATGTGGCTCACATGTCGTTGGCCCCTCAGACTCACATGCAAATGACTCATGAGCTTCCACACTCTCACCCCTGCTTTGTGACATCCACTCTCTCCCTGTCTCCTAGTCATTCATGATGGTGAGGGAAAGCCCCACTGAGCAAACACTGGAAGGAGGTGAGGCAGAGAGAGATTTTATACCTAGAGGAAGAATATTGCAGACAGAATGGTAGCGGAAGGTCCTGACCCAGGACGTGGCTGAAGTGTTTAAGGCAGATGAGGTGGTGCATTTTGGAGCCAGGTGGACCTAAATTAGACCCATAGATAGATCCTCAAGAGTTTTCTTTTGATGAATATTGTTATGCTTTCCTGTCATTCTAAACAGTATGCGTTCGTCTCTGTCGTGCCTGACTCTGCCACCCCATGGAGGAGTCCGCCAGGCTCCTCTGTCTATGGGGATTCTCCAGGCAGGAATGCTGGAGAGGGAGTCATTCTTTTCTCTAGGGGATCTTCCCAACCCAGGGATCGAATCCAAGTCTCCCACATTGCAGATGCTTTACCATCTGAGCCACCAGGGAAGCCCAAGAATACTGAAGTGGGTAGTGTATCCCTTCTCCAGGGCATCATCCCGACCCAGAAATCAAACAGGGGTCTCCTATATTTCAGGCAGATTCTTAGCCAGCTGAGCTACCAGGGAAGGTGAGCAGACTTACTCTGTCCTCTCAGATGAGTGTAAGAGCTTCTTGGCTTTCTGGAGTGAATTTCTGGTGGTGGTGATCCATGACAGAGCCTCACAGGGTGCTGCTGGTCACACACTACCTTTCCCTTGGCACCGTGGTCGGCAGCATCACTGATGGGCAGAATGTGTTCAAGGAGCATTCATTCCCCAACATCACACTGCTCTGAAGATGGGACTGCTTTTATTAGTAAACACATAATGGGTTTGCTCACATCCGTTCTGAAGGGAAAAAATCAGCTCCTCCTCAATCATTTTTCTTTTTTCAGAAATGACTAGAGACTTGGCTTCAAAAAAAGATGAATGACTGCCGGGTGCTGACTCACCATTCAGCTGCGACTGCCCAGCCAAGGGCAGAGGCGGGGTGGCGGCTTGGGGCATCAGTGCAGAAGCCGTGTCCTGCCCAGGTGGCGCGTGGTGGGGGACGGCAGCTCAAAGCCTTCTCTTCTGTTCTGGCTCACAGCCCAGGCTCTTCCCTGGGTCCCTTTCTGCTCCTCCTCATCAGCGTGTGCCGTGACCTCCCAGTGTCCGAGATCTTGAACACCTCTCTGCGCTCCCCAGACCCATTCCAGTGTCTGTCCTCACCGGCCTGTTTTCACCTCCACTGGAGCGTCCTCTCCTGCATTCCCGCTCGGGGCACAGAGCACCGCTCACCTCCTTTACCTCCCACTCCCACCTTGGCCCTTCAAAATGTTTTCTTCCTCCTTCCTTTGCTGTGATAGATGAGCTGTGCAACAGCATTTAATGCAAGCGACACAAGGTGCACCCCTAACCCCAGCAGCCGCGCTCTGAGAAGACCTCAGGGCCGCTCTGGCTAAACCCTGCCTAGAGCTTTGAACAAAGAAGACCTTTGCCATCACAGACAAACTAAATCGTCGAACATTTGGCCACTGCGGGGAAAGTGGTCCACATGCTGACAGAGATGTCCGCATGGGGAGAGGAGCTGGGAGAAAGCGCATCAGCTAAGGTCACCTGTTCAGCATGTGGCCAGAACATTGCTAGGATGTTGTCACCTGAATTTTTTTCAAGCCTGAGAGGGTAGCACAGCCCCATTTAACAACTCAACAGGAACAGTTTTCTGCTCATGTGCCCGTGCGTTTAGAGCTTCTGAAGGATGCTGGCCGTGCTGCAGCTTTATAGTTGCTCAGGGTCAGCATCAGCTGTTACCTGTGGTGCGTGCTGTGCTCAGTCCCTTCAGTCGTGTCCAAATCTTTGCCCCCACGGACTGTAGCCTAACAGGCTCCTCTGTCCATGGGATTCTCCAGGCAAGAATACTGGAGTGGGTTTGCCATGCCCTCCTCCAGGGGATCTTCCCAACCCAGGGATTCAACCTGAGTCTCTTAACATCTCTTGCATTGGCGGATGGGTCCTTTACCACTACTACCACCTGGGAAACCCCTAAATCATTACCTAGAAAGATCTAAATGCCACTCAGTGCCATGTAGTGAGATACTTACAAAATCTTGAAATGGTGGAATTTACATCTGGGTGTCTTAGCTTCTCCCCAGGTATTAAAAAAAAAAAAAAACACTCATTCCCATACCTGGAGAGCCAAAGAAATGCCATATTTCTCAACCACTATCATCACTACCACCTTACAAAGAGTGAGAAGAAACCAGTCAAGGGTCCTTTTCACAGCCCCTCACTACCCCAGGCTGCTTGCAGTGTATGTAATCCATTCAATTTTAGAGGTAAATTAAATAGAAGTTCTGAGATATCGATTATTGACTAGAGGAAGCATCAAGGTGTTACACAAAAGTTTCTTCAAACAGAAAGAGACTTTTATGAGGAAACTAGAATGAAGGCTTTCCCATATCTTTGTCTCAGGAAAACAGGTGAAACCTGCCTTGTCCTCAGCTCCAGAGAAATTGAAGGCCCATCCTGCCTATGTCGTGGGCTTTCCAGGTGGCTCAGTGGTAAAGAATCTGCCAGCCGAGGCAGGAAATGCGGGTCCGATCCCTGGGTCAGGAAGATGCCCTGGAGAAGGAAATGGCAACCCACTCCGGGATTCCTGCCTGGAGAATCCCGTGGACAGAGGAGTCTGGCGGGCCACAGTCCATGGGGTCGCAGAGTCACGACTGAGCGTGCACGTATGCACACAAACCCATGTGTGAAACGTGAAGCTGTAGAACTACTCAGCTTAAGAAAATAATGACGACTCAGTGCTGGAAGACAGTCTATAAATAAGTGTATCCTGCGAGGACCAAATTTGGAAACTATCATCCTTGAAGAAAAAGTAGACTCCACACACAGATCCATACCTGTGTGACAGAAATAATTTGCACCATAAAGATGGGACCTAACAGACGACATTCCCCATCCACACTGGTTAAGGGTTACCAGCAGCTTCTTAATGATATTGATACCAGAATCCTCTGTATTATCTTTACAATACACTAGAGCGTGGCTTGAAATTCTCAAAAAATCCCCCTTGTCATCATCATTACTTTTTTTGTCAGAGATAAATGACCTTTTGGGACACAGTGTTTTGTAGATAGCTAGATCTTCCTATCCCATTGTTGAAAGAAGCCTTACATAAAAGAATACATACATTATTCAATTTATATAAATTCAAAAACATGGTCACAGGAATCTATGGTGAGAGGAATCAGAACAATAACTGCTTGTGAGTATAGAGATCGACTGGAAGGGGGCTGGGGGCCTAAGGAAACTTTCTGATGGAGGTGCTCTGCATCTTGACCAGGGGTGCTGGTCACATGGGTGTATATTTTAAATTCATCAAGCTACATACTTCAGTGTGTGCACATCAGTTTGCAATTCTAAGGTAAAATTTATAGAACTTTAAGTCAACCTAAAAGAAAAAAAATTATCTAAGCCATTAGGTTATTATAGTGGATAACACTTTCTGCAATAGCCTTTTCATCAGAACATATTCTTACTTCGCAGGGTCTCAAATCCCTCTTCCTTTCTAGTATCTGGACAGTTTCTTTTTATAGAGACTTCTACACACTTATAAAAAGATATTTTTATGAGTAAAAATATATTTCTAGTACATTTCTAGTTGTTTGTCCTAGGCTAAAGATTATCCTGGTCCACTATCTGCTGAAACCAGAAGCCTTTACATTCTGTGATAACTTTGCAGTACATTTTGCCTTGCCTTTGAAATGCATCAATATATACACATTTCTCTCTCTGTCTGTATATATACACATGTACTCATACACATATGTAGAGAAGTCTGTCTTCTCTTTAATAGCTTTGAGATTCTTATCTTGGATTAAAACATATGCTTTAAAGCCTTGTTCAAAATCTGCTAGTGGACAAGCCAGGTTATATGTCAGGAATTCCTAAAGGCAGTTACCTATTATCAATAGCATCTCTCTCAGTCCTGTACCTGAATGTTGCTCACCAAGCAGCATGCTACTGGGTAAAGCATTGAAAAAGGAAACAGAAAACACCATCATGAAAGCCAAGAGGTCCTTTGGGAGCTGACAGATGGCTATGTCATCTTCTATTCTTGTTTATCTTTTCTCATT
Organism: Aepyceros melampus; assembly: GCA_006408695.1. NCBI lineage: Eukaryota > Metazoa > Chordata > Mammalia > Artiodactyla > Bovidae > Aepyceros > Aepyceros melampus. The sequence continues at coordinate 294,659 of SJXQ01012632.1, forward strand.
TACCTTATATTTTTCTCCTGTGGTTAGGAGCCATGTTTAACCTCCCTCACAAATGTCACATCTAACCTCTTTATTGAGTTTTAGAAAGTGATTGGTCCTAAATAATTAGAATTATAAAAGTCAACATAAAAAATAATCTATTTCCCTTTGTGAAATGATTTAAATGCCTCTGAACACAATAAAAATGAATGTTGGGATCACCATTGCTATTTATACTTAGCCGTGTTCACATGTGATGTTTAGAAGTTATTCATCTAATTTTGGGAATTTCCTGACTGCAGTGAATTTAAACTAAGCATGATATCATCACACTGAAATTCTCATTTTCACTGTAATACCTAAAGAAGGGAGAATGGCACCCGACCTGTGAAAACTGCCTCACTTATGTGAGAAGTGTGCTTCTCTTGATGGCATGTGTTAATCAGGACATGAGGTTGGAATATATTTACTGTGATGTTGGAGGTTTTCCCACATAGATAATGATGGTGGTGTGTGTGTTTGAGAGATATGTTTTTATATATTGAAATACATGCTTATGAGAAAAAATACACATTATATATGTATGTCCTTATAAAAACATTAAGGGACTTCCCTGGCAGTCTAGTGGTTGAGACTCCGCCTTCCAGCAGGGTATGCAGCCTTGATTCCTGGTTAGGGAGCTAAAATCCCACACGCCTTATGGCCAAAATACCAAAAATATAAAAAAGAAGCAATATTATAACAAATTCAATAAAGACTATGAAAAAGGTCCACATTTAAAAAAATCTTAAAAAAGAATATATTACTAGATTCTAAGATGTACCTTTCTATTTTAACATTTATAACGATGTATACATTTTATAGAGTGACTTCTTTTTTTCCCAAACATCTGTTGTTGAACTGATGGTGCACTTACAGTCAATAGCCTCCTAGTCATGGGAATAGTGTGCACACCCATGGAGAACTGAGAAGTTTGGTGGAAGGGGTAGCATCCGAACATGCATTTCTTCAGCATGCAGATGCTCACACCTGCTAAACCAGTAGGGAACTTCACAGAATCAACATTTTCTGTTTGTCAGGTTGTGCTTTCTTGGGATACTTTGAATATACTTTTCATATAACTCAAGACCCCCAAAATACCACATTTGAGAAGTATTTATTTTAATTAAAGGAAAATTGGTTTGGCCAACATTTCTTCAAAGAAGTTAGGTTAAATGAACAAATGTGTAACCATTTTGATGGCGTTCTAAGATATATAGATTGGATACCACCAGGAGAAACATTGATAGGTAGAAATAAGGAAATACATTTTAAAACTTAAGAAACTTGGAGAATAAATCTTCCACCTTTTGGCCTGTTTGATAGTAGCAAGCACAGTGTCTGGCAAGTGTTTATTTAATGATTATAAATATTTATTTAGTGAATTATATTTACCTGTCAAAAAAGAATACTTTCAATCTTTCAATGAAAAATAATCACTCTGCAATGCTAATAATTTCCTTGATGCAGATATGATCTGAGATGCTCTTTCTCAATATCTTCTCTTCATGCTATTGGCTGTTACATTCAAATGTAGATATAGTTGAAAATTCTGGAATGCATGCAAGCTAAGAAGTGCATTTGGAAGACCTAAAACCCCTTATCTCAAGATTCATTCAACTCTAGTTAGGAAGGACTGACTACTGAGCTGTTGAAATCATGAGCAATATTGTTTTTAATACAAACTTTGTAAGTTGATTCAGTAAAGTAATTATAGGACAATAGAAAATAAGTTAATTAAAATGAAATATGGACAATATGAAAACACTAACTCCAAGTGGAAAATATACTGTAGTAGAGTGTAGGTGGTGGCTTTTCTTATTTCAATTTTAGTGCTAACTGCCCAAAGTATCTACCAATATTAGCATATCAGAAATAAGACCATATGCTAAAATAACATAACTTCAGACCACATTGCTTTATAGGTAAATGTGGGGACTTTTAGCTGTAATGCTGAACAGAATTTAAAAAAAAATAGGATAATAAATTTCCAACCGTAATCCAACTATTAAAACACGTTAGAAAAACTCTGCAAAGTCCTGCCATCTTTCCTAGTCTGTTGCTTGCAAAGCTGTGCATTCTCCAGTTCATATTCAATTCAATTCAATTCAATTCATTCCGTTCCACCCATATTTTCAAAACTTTCTGGTTAGATTGTTAGCTTTGATTCTTCCTCTACTTCCACATAATCTTTTGGGTCTGTGGTTTTGCTTTATTCCTAAAATATTAAAGCAAGTCAGAAATGCATCTGATTCTCTGTTTTGGAGAGAATTAGATTTTTAGCAGACATTTTATAGTCACATCTTTTACTAGAATTTTCTCTTTTGCCAGTTGTATAGTCTATTTCATGAAAAACATTACCTTTATCTTTATTCTGGCTTGATGGTCTGTAGCATATCCTATAGAAACAGCATATCTTTCTCTTCTTTTTTGCCTAGCCAAGTATCCTCTGCTTATGGCTGCTGCTGCTGCTGCTGCTAAGTCACTTCAGTCGTGTCTGACTCTGTGCCACCCCAGAGACGGCGGAGCCCACCAGGCTCCCCCATCCCTGGGATTCTCCAGGCAAAAACACTGGAGTGGGTTGCCATTTCCTTCTCCATGCTTATGGCTATCCATGACCATATAATTTAAAAACAGTTTAAAGATGCATCTCTATACAATGTAATAGCAAAATAAAAATCTGATTTAAAAATGGGCAGAGGAACTGAATAGATATTTTCCAAAGAAGACATACAAATGCTCAATAGGTGTGTAAAGGTACCTAACATCACTAATCGTCAAGGAAATGCAGATCAAAACTACAATGAGACACATCTCACAACTGATAAGATAACTGTCATCAGAAAGACAAGAAACAGTTTTGGAAAAGACATGGAGGAAAGGGAATCCATGTGTACCAGTAGTGGGAATGTAAATTTGAATAGCTGCTATGGAAAACATTATGGAGTTTCCTCAAAAAATTAAAAATAGAATGACTATATGATCCATCAGTTCCACTTCTGGGTATACATATGAAGGAAACAAAATCACAACCACTCTCTTGAAGAAATGTCTGCACTCCCATGTTCATGGCAGCATTATTTACAATAACCAAGACATGGAAATGGATGAATGGACCTAAAAGATGTGGTGTATACATATATGGAGTACTATTCAGCCATAAAAAAAATAAGGAAATCCTGCTATTTGCAACAACATGAGTATGCCTTGAGGGTATTATGCTAAGTGAAATGTGTCAGACAAAGACAAAGGATGCATGATATCATTTACACATGAAAACCAAGAGAAAATGAATTCGTAGAAGCAGAAAACAGATCGGTCATTACCAGAGATAAGGGACAGGGGGTTGGTGAAATGGGGGAAGGTGATAAAAAGATATAGATTTCCAGTTATATGGTAATTAAGTTCTGTTGATATAACATACAGCATGTAAATTACTTAGAAATATACAATATTTAACTATACTATTGTACGCAACTATAGTTAAGTAAGTAAGTAAGTAAAGTCACTCAGTCGTGTCCGACTCTTTGTGACCCCATGGACTGCAGCCCACCAGGCTCCTCAGTCCATGAGATTCTCCAAGCAAGAATACTGGAGTGGGTTGCCATTTCCTTCTCCAGGGGATCTTCCCGACCCAGGGATCAAACCCGGGTCTCTCGCATTAGAGGCAGACGCTTTAACCTCTGAGCCACCAGGGAAGTCCACAGCTATAGTTAACAATACTCTATATTATACATTTGAACATTGCTAAGAGAACAAATCTTAAAAGTTCTCATCACAAGAAAAAAGTTGTAACTATGTGAGGTGATGGATATAAATAAACTTGAATATTATTCACAATATTAAATAATTATGTTGTACCTTAAAGTAATTAAATATTTACATCAATTATAGCTCAATAAAACTGAGAAAATCATAAAAATGCAATTTTATTCCCCTCAGATTATTTTCAACATGTCCTAATTATGAGTTTTATTTCACCAAGTCCATGATACCTAAGAGAGAATTCCAAGTTAATTTATTGTCCATGGATGTGTGAAATATATAAAGAACTCCCAAATGAGATCGGTGGCTATTTTTTCAGAGCTGTCAATAGTAAGGGACTCACCACCTTCACTGGTGTTTAGCAGAGACTCTAAAACAGATGGGGAGTGGAAAAGTTTCATAGTCCAGAAAGGAGAAGGGCTGAGGTATGCTCTGATTGAAGGCTGTTGACCTGAGGAAGCTGGAGGTAGGCTAATTAGAAGCAGGGCATCTCACATGACTGGTTTGGGGAGCATATTTGACTTTCTCTGATTGGTCCTACATTGGAAGCAGGGATTAAACATAGGAAACCTGGTAGTCATTGTCCAAGTTCTTAACCATTCTAGGCTCATTGCTACAGGGGTTGAAGTTTGGTTCCCTGGATTGGTTGCTACAGACCTGTGGGTCAGAGTTTTATGGTCATATATACTGTCTTACTTACATACTCATTCTCTCAGGTGTCAAAGTTTTGGCTTAATAGCTATTTGAATCAGACCCAAGAATGGCTGGTAACCAAGACATGGAAATAACTGAAGTGTCTATCAGTGCATGAACAGACCAAGAAGAAATGGTGTATACATATACAAAGGAGTACTAGTCAGCCATGAAAAATAAGGAAATATGAGGTGGGTTGACTTGGACATGGCTTAGGAGTTGGGACAGCTAAAGGAGCATCCTAACATCTGACAAACCAAATTCTACACAGTAGACTATGGGTAAATAACATGGGTGGGAAACACGTGTAAGGACTCCAAAGACTTCCTTTAATGCTAAGAATCTCAAGATTCTATGAGATCATTGTTGAGAAATGTAGTCTTGCATTTCCTGTTCTCTATATAAGAATGGGCCTTGGCCCTGGAAACCTTAAGAAAATAAAGAGCCCTTACATCCTGTGCTGGGTTTATTGCCTTGTGTTTAAATATCTTTTCCTGTTCTAGACTCAAGTGTACTCCTTTTGTTCTGTGTAAGTCTGTGTGTCATATGGCACTCGGCTGACCCCACTACTATATCCATTACTGAGGAGGGGGAACCAGGTCCCTCTCTGGCAGTATAAGAGGGATGTGTACAGACCATCACCCTGCATCAGCTGCAGGGTGAGACCCACTGGCCGTGGGGGAACCAACACCCCCCACTGAAGCTGATGTTGCTCTGTCTCATCTCTGTTTGAGCGAAATGTTTTTCCATCCCGTGCCTGTGTGCACTGTATCCTTCTTGGTGACCTTGAACCATGGAGTGGATTGACACCTGAGGGCTGCCACTCCTGGTGGACTGGGACTTTTCCCCTTGAGGTGACGGTGGGTGTCACTTGTCTGATAGTTGTCATCAAGGAAATCTGGCTGTAGAAAGACACAAGACTAGGATTCCAGAGGAAGACTTAAGCCCTAGGTTCTAGAGTACCACCAGGTCCCTTGTAGGTAGATGAATGAAGGGAGGACTGAGAAGAAGACACATTATCCAGCAACTAACCACAATGGAAAATGGTACTAGATCTGGACAATAAGATTCTCTGCCAGAAGCCAGGCACTATTAATAGAACAAGGACATAAGGTCCTGCTTGATGCTGAGTTACTCAAAATTGCTCATGATTAGAAATTAAATGGGCCCCAAACAATTTTATGTGAAATGGCAGCTGCCTTCCAGGCAACATCATAAGCCGTGGGTCTCCTTTAACCCAGGGCCGAGCTGACTGCAGCAGACCGTGGCCTGGACTGTTCATGTTGTTCCTCCAAGCACGCACCCTCTCTCCTTGCTTCCTTTCCAGAGTATTCCTGTGCCTCCAGAACACCCACCAGACCCCCAGTTCCCTCAGACCTCTGATTCAGGACTTTCCTAGTGGTCCAGTGGTTAAGACTGGCTTCCACTGCGGGGGCATGGTTTCAGTCCCTTGTCAGGTAAGTTTCACATGCTGCACAGTGAGGAAAAACAAACTCTCATTCAAACATCTCATCCTTCCACCTCCTCTGGCTTTTCTCTGAGGTCTTTGGCCACCAGCTCATCAGAAAGGCCCCCAGCCCTCCTCTCATGCTCCTCCAAGTCCTCTTTTTCCACTTGTCACCATTGTTGCTGTCTTTTGTAACCAGCATCCTTCTTTGAAGCTATAGTATCCTGTTCCTTCCTCTAAGCCTGTCATTTCACTGTTTAAATCCTTTTGATACCTTTCAATTTCTCTTAAGATAAAGACCAATATCCTTAATAAGGCCATGGAAGGCCCTAAGTGAGCTGGTCCTTGCCAACAGCATGATGAATAAGTTCCCACAAGGCATGTGGATCTATGTAGTAGAGAGTTTAACCTAAACGAACATGCTCCCTACCTCAAAGTACAGACTTCACCTCAGATTCTTGAGCATTACACTCATCCAACAAGTGTTTCAGTCATACGTGGCACAGGGCGCTGAGGCAGACACTGAGCAGTCAGCAAAACAAAACAGAAAAACAGCAGATGTGGGCCTTGCCCCTCAAGGAGTTAAGACTCTCTCCACTGGCTCTCAAACTTCAGAATCACCCTGGGGGCTGGTTAAATCCTGAAATGCTAGGCCCCACCCACAGAGTTTCTGACTCAGTAGATCTGGAGTGGGGCTGGAGGATTTGCGTCCCTAACAAGTTACCAGGTGATGCTATCAGTCCACAACATACACTTTGCGAACTCCTGCTCTAAAGGCATAAAAATAAAACAGTTAATTACACAATACTTTACTTACTATGTATGCCAAGGAAAAGTATGCTGCTGCTGAGTCGCTTCAGTCGTGTCCAACTCCGTGCGACCCCATAGACGGCAGATCACCAGGCTCCCCCGTCCCTGGGATTCTCCAGGCAAGAACACTGGACTGGGTTGCCATTTCCTTCTCCAATGCATGAAAGTGAAAGTGAAGTCGCTCGTCGTGTCCGAACCTCAGCAACCCCATGGACTGCAGCTTTCCAAGCTCCTCCATCCATGGGATTTTCCAGGCAAGAGTACTGGAGTGGGGTGCTAGAAGGAGAAGTATAGGGTACTATAATCTAGGTTAGCCAAGGCCTCCTTGAGAAATCATTGAGCAGAACCCTAGGAATGAACTCAAATGGGATGGATGAACAAGGAGAGGGAGTAAGATCCTTCTAGGCAGAGGGCCATTGTGAAGGTTTGATGCATTTGGAGGAATGAAAGACGGCCTTGGTTGGAGGTCAGAACAAGAGAAAAGGCATGCTTTCAGATGAAGCTGGACTCATCTCCCTTTACTTAATAGGTGGGGTTTACTGTTGATTAACTAAAAGAGCATGTCTCCACCCAGGGTGCACATTGGAATGATGAAGAGAAAGTTGTAAAACTACTAATGCCCAGAAATTCTAATTTAACCTCTGTGCGACCCCATAGACGGCAGCCCACCAGGCTTCCCCATCCCTGGGATTCTCCAGGCAAGAACACTGGAGTGGGTTGCCATTTCCTTCTCCAATGCATGAAAGTGAAAAGTGAAAGGGAAGTCGCTCAGTCGTGTCCGACTCTTTGCAACCCCATGGTCTGCAGCCTACCAGGCTCCTCTGTCCATGGGATTTTCCAGGCAAGAGTACTGGAGTGGGGTGCCATTGCCTTCTTCACAACTAAAAGAGCATGTCTCCACCCAGGGTGCACATTGGAATGATGAAGAGAAAGTTACAAAACTACTAATGCCCAGAAATTCTAATTTAACCAGTCTAGGATGGGACCGGAGATTTTAATAATTAAAAAAAATTTCCCCAAGTGTTTCTACTTTGCAGACAGGGTTGAGAATCTAATAAGATTGTAATTTCCATTTTTCCTCTCACTTCTCCAAAGGACTTGTTTCATTGTGTTCTTCTTTTCCAGTGGGTTAACATTCCTACATTCTAATTCTCCACCCTCCCCTTTAAATATATCCTCTGGGATTCACTGTCAGATGAGAGATACAACACAAAATTCACTAGTAGTGTCTTCTTTTAAGAAATAGTCAAAGTAAAAATTGAAACAGGAGAGAAAAAGACTGATTTTAATCAGCTAGGAATCTTAAGTTGGGCTCATTGACTTTTAGGTGATAGAATTTCTGTTTGAAGCTGAATTTTTCACCATGTAATTTTATATTCTAAGTAAAGTGGAGTTTTTCACTCATATATGTAGAGCTATAAGCATCTAGATAGAAGGATTATGTCTTATATGGTAAGACATTTCCCACAGAACCTGGTTTGCAATGACTGAATAAAGAGCTAATGTAGAATTAGTCATTATTTTGTATTTTATCCCTATCTACCTATGGGCTCAGGCCTCCCTGGTGGCTCAATGGCAAAGAATCCTCCTGCTAAGGAGACTTGGGTTTGATTCCTGGGTCGGGAGTTTCCCTGGGGAAGAAAAGAGCAACCTACTCCAGTATTCTTGCCTGGAGAACCTCATGGACAGAGGAGAGTGGCAGGCTACAGTCCATGGTGGTCCCAAAAGTATCAGACACAATTTAGCGACTAAACGACCACCACCACCTATGGGCTCATGATTTTTCCCCATTACACTCTTAAAGGAAACCAATATTCTTCCACTCAATGTATGTATGTCTGATTCATTTTGTTGTACAGTTGAAACTAACACCACATTATAAAACAACTAAACTCCAATAAATGTTAAGTTAAAAAATTATTCCACTCACCTTGTCACTCTAGTCAATGAATACTTATTAAGGGAAAAGACAGAAGGAAGGAAACCTGAGAGAATGGGAGCAGGGGGAGGAGAGAAAAACACCAAGATCAAGACTGACCTCAGGAGTCTGCCCACAAAGCAGAAAAGGAGAAGTAAGGGGGCCATCTGTGGGTGGTGTGCACTCCACATACACTGCTTCATTTTATCCTCCCAAATACCCTGGACAATGATACTATCATTCTTATTTTGCTCACAAGGAGCCAAGACAGAGATTTTAAGCTCACAAATTTTTTTACTCCATGCTAGACCAGTGTTAAGTATTTTCTGTGAATTATTTTTTCAAACAGTCACAACTACTTGAGTTTGGCATCATGATTCTCATTTTTACAAAGAAACCACTGGAGAGAGACAAAATCACCTGCCTGGTCATACATACCTAATCAGAGGGGCAAGTACAACCTGAACTCAGGCAGGACCTTCTCACCCCAATTCTGGACTGTTCACACAAGGCTGCTTCACAAACTGAAGCAAGGAAGGAAGCGGTTCCCCATGACCCAAGTCCCTGGCTTTCTCAGTGATCCCACACTGCCAAGGAAGAAGGCTATGTCTGCAGCATAGAAAAAGGAGAGTCAGTCAAGAATGGACTTAGGAATGGGGAGATGAGACACTAGAAGACACTGGTTGAGGGGCTTTCCTGGTGGGCCAGTGGTTAAGACTACACACTTCCACTACAGGAAGCGCAAGTTCAGTCCTTTGTTGGAGAACTAAGATACTGCATGCTGTGCTGTGCAGTCAAAAGTAAAATGGAAGACACTGGTTGATGCTTATTTGTGTTGTCTTCCTGGGGCAACCTGTGTGGAACTCCATAAGTGTATTTGGGCAGAGGACAAAAGGGGAGAAAAGTCATGACTTCTGTTCTTAAAGACTGAAGAGAGGATGTAAATAGATATTATGAGCATGAGGACACAGATGGAAAAGTGACACTGTGTAAATAGACCCAATTAAAAATACACATGTGCTAGGGGCTCTGCTAAAACTGGACCAAGGATCTGGAGCCAGGGAGGGTCATTCAGGGCAGCAAGCGCGAGCTGGAATGGAGGTGAGTTGGTGGGAAAGAAGGGGTGGGCAGGAGAAATGCTTTGAAGGTGACCGTGTGAGGAGCAGAGGATGTGGGCTTTGCCAGGATGGGATGTACCCATCGAGAATTGAGCCAGAATGTGACAAAAGATGAGGGCAGTGGGGTCACAGAGTTGAAGGGTTGGCAGACCTCGCTAGAGTTCTTAGACCTGCTGAGTGTCAATGAAAAGTCCTACACAACAGGCCATGCAAATTCTCCAGCCAGAGCTGGATAGGACCTTAGAGGTCATTGGGTCTGATGCTACTCAAAGGTGGTCTGGAGAGCTTATTGGGCTGCCCTGGTGGCTCAGATGATAAAGAATCTGCCAGCAATGCAGGAAACCTGGGTTCAATCCCTGAGTCAGAAAGATCCTCTGGAGAAGGAAATGGCAACCCCCTCCTGTATTCTTGCCTGGAGAATTCCATGGACAGAGGAGCTTGGAGAGCTACAGTCCATGGGGTCACAAAGAGTTGGACACAACTAAGTGACTAACAAACACACACATAAGCTTATTAAACATGCAAACTCTCAGCACCCTCCCTACTCCTTAATTAGGATCTACATTTTAACAAGACCCTCCAGTATTGTATGTACACTGAAGTTTAACAAGCACTAAAGGAGAATGCGTAAGGGATCAAGACTCCTTGCCTCTTGTCAATGTTGAAAAGAACTAGGTTCAAAATGCTAAGAAATGATCATTTCCTGGAAGAGAGATGTGGCTTTTCAATGCTTCTTATCATTTAATGCTTCCTTGGTCCTGCAAGAATATTGAACTTCTTGAGAGAGAAAAAGTGAGGCCTCAAGCCTTGGAACAGTAGAAGATGTGGTTTGGCCTCCTACGGGTCTAAGTCAGTAATTTCAGAATGCTTCAGTCAGCTGATCCTAGTTGCTGTAACTCTATTATCAGGCACAAAACCCCTACAATGTCCAGAGAGTCAAGGCCCCTGGGAAGAGTGGTCTGAGGAATGAGAAGGGAGCTTGGTGCAATACAGGAGACCCAGAGAGCCAGAAGTGATTCCCAGGTTCTCAGTGGCTGTCAAATATTCCAAGCTGGTGGAAGCTTGAAATCAGATGTGGCAGGAATCTTTATATCACAGAAGTCAACAAACAATGCAAATCCAGGCTTTATTTTTTTTAGTGAGCCAGTTTAGCAGCACATGGCTGTGGGAAAGTACAGGTGGGAAGAGAGAAAGCCCAGGAGTCAGTATGTGTAGTGTGGAGGGAGATATTCAGAGAGAAAAGTGAAATCCTAGAAAATGATTCTACTAGAGGACCCTCATTTCAAACTCCTGGTAGTGACTGGGATTCATCAATAGCCCCACTTCTAAAAGCCCTTTTCAGAGGTCTATCTTAAGAGTGGGAATTCACTGAAACTTTGACAAACATGAAAAAGTGTGAACTAATGTGGAGAATAACACTATGAACTGACTAGAGAAACATATAAAGATTACTGGGCAGCTGCTGCTCTATGGGGTGAAAGGTCCTGGTAAGTTTTCACCTGCTAGGGTATCAGTTCAGTTCAGTTCAGTCGCTCAGTCATGTCCAACTCTTTGCAACCCCATGAATCGCAGCATGCCAGGCCTCCCTGTCCATCACCATCTCCTGGAGTTCACTCAGACTCACATCCATCGAGTCAGTGATGCCATCCAGCATCGCATCCTCGGTCGTCCCCTTCTGCTCCTGCTGCCAATCCCTCCCAGCATCAGAGTCTTTTTCAATGAGTCAACTCTTCGCATGAGGTGGCCAAAGTACTGGAGCTTCAGCTTTAGCATCATTCCTTCCAAAGAAATCCCAGGGCTGATCTCCTTCAGAATGGATTGGTTGGATCTCCTTGTAGTCCAAGGGACTCTCAAGAGTCTTCTCCAACACCACAGTTCAAAAGCATCAATTCTTCTGCGCTCAGCCTTCTTCACAGTCCAACTCTCACATCCATACATGACCACAGGAAAAACCATAGCCTTGACTAGACGGACCTTAGTCGGCAAAGTAATGTCTCTGCTTTTGAATATACTATCTAGGTTGGTCATAACTTTTCTTCCAAGGAGTAAGCGCCTTTTAATTTCATGGCTGCAGTCACCATCTGCAGTGATTTTGGAGCCCAAAAAAACAAAGTCTGACACTGTTTCTACTGTTTCCCCATCTATTTCCCATGAAGTGATGGGGCCAGATGCCATGATCTTCGTTTTCTGAATGTTGAGCTTTAAGCCAACTTTTCCACTCTCCTCTTTCACTTTCAACAAGAGGCTTTTTAGCTCCTCTCACTTTCTGCCATAAGGGTGGTGTCATCTGCATATCTGAGATTATTGATATTTCTCCCAGCAATCTTGATTCCAGCTTGTGTTTCTTCCAGTCCAGCATTTCTCATGATGTACTCTGCATATAAGTTAAATAAGCAGGGTGACAATATACAGCCTTGACGTACTCCTTTTCCTATTTGGAAACAGTCTGTTGTTCCATGCCCAGTTCTAACTGTTGCTTCCTGACCTGCATACAGATTTCTCAAGAGGCAGCTCAGGTGGTCTGGTATTCCCATCTCTTTCAGAATTTTCCACAGTTTACTGTGATCCACACAGTCAAAGGCTTTGGCATAGTCAATAAAGCAGAAATAGATGTTTTTCTGGAACTCTCTTGCTTTTTCCATGATCCAGCGGATGTTGGCAATTTGATCCCTGGTTCCTCTGCCTTTTCTAAAACCAGCTTGAACATCAGGGAGTTCACGGTTCACGTATTGCTGAAGTCTGGCTTGGAGAATTTTGAGCATTACTTTAGTAGCATGTGAGATGAGTGCAACTGTGTGGTACTTTGAGCATTCTTATAAGCCTAGAGAAAATGCCTGGCAGGTTCATCTGGGCTGGGGGCTTTTCATCAGTCCCCTGGATATGTGTTTAATTCTTATTATTTTTGCACCCAAACCAATCTTTTCTGTGACTTACATTTATCCTTGCGCTTTTGATATTATTACTTTTGGTTAAAAACAAGTGTCTGAGGAAGAAGCATGTCATAAGAATGCATATCTCTCTCTTTTTTAATTAAACTGTCAAATGTATTTAATAAACTATATCCCCCAACATCTCTGCTTCATTCAGGTCATTTTTCTTAGTTTCCATTGAAAATGTCTTGAACTTTTCCACTTCTATGGCTTTGGTTTTTCCGTGCCTCTTGTTTGAGATGCTATTCCTTTTCCTGTCCTCCTGGTCAACTCTACTTGAAGCTTAAGACCAAATACTACCTCCTCCAGGAAGTCTTCTTGGATCACTCCAGCCTGTAGTAACCTCTTTCCCATTCTATGCTGATTGTCTGAACAACGTCCTTGGGATTGTGTCTTCTACTTTCCCAAGTGAATTTTAGGAGGTATGGTCTATCTGGGCTTCCATGGTAGCTCAGCTGGTAAAAAATCTGCCTGCAATGCAGGAGACCCTGGTTTGATTCCTGGGTCAGGAATAACCCCTGGAGAAGGGATAGCTACCCACTCCAGTATTCTTGAGCTTCCCTCCTGGCTCAGCGAGTAAAGAATCTGCCTACAGTGTGGGAGACTTGAGTTTGACCCCTGAGTTGGGAAGATTCCCTGAAGGAGGTCATGGCAACCCCACTCCAGTTCTTGCCTGGAGAATCCCCATGGACAGACGAGCCTGGTGGGCTGCAGTCCACGGCATCGCAAAGTATCAGACACACCTGAGCGACTAAGCACAGCACAGCACATAGTCTATCCAGCAGAGTTCCAGCTATGGAGGGAGGGCACCTGATAAAAATAACACATATTTTTCCCTTCACACATCTTCTCTCCGCTGTCAAGTTCCCCAGTAGTCTAAGCATGCCACCCTGGGCCAGTTAGCATTCTTCTCTGTCTCTTTGTTCTAAAACTAGACATTGTGACAATACCAATGGCACCACAGCCCCTCCTTCCATCCTACTGAAAGGTTGTTGAATCACGACGCCGGGATTCTTGGCCTCCGGAGGAGAAGAATTCAATCCGGGGCCAGAGACGAGGCTTGATCGCTCAGAGCTTTTGTGTAATAAAGTTTTATTAAAGTATAAAGGAGATAGAAAAAGCTTCTGACATAGGCATCAGAAGTGGGTAGAAAGAGTACCCCCTTGTTAGTGATAGCAATGAGTTTACATACTCTCCAATGAATCCAAAGAATGTCTGGAGGTTGTAAAGACCTCACCAGACCTACTCCCATAATTTACATCTTAAAATAACAGAATTAGCCAGGTTTAATCCAGAGACTGTCCTCAGGCAGAATACATTGTTGTTATATAATCCTAAGGAATGTAGAGAAGAAAGTTTGTCCTTTCTTCCTCTTGAGAATTCCAGACCCCTCTCTCCTTGGGGACCCCTAGCCTTCTTATCAACCTGCCTAGGAAATGACTCTCTCTCGCTACCATCCAGCTCAAGTCGGTAAAAAAGATCAACTGACTTTGGTTCTGATCTAAATCTTTGCTTTGAGATGATCAAATTGCATAAATACTAATTTAAGTAAACAAGAATAAGTGCATTAACAATACAATAGGCTTACCCTTACTGGGGCAAAAAGAAAAAATAGATATCTTGATAATCCTAAATGAGTCTCTTATTAACTAAATAGAAAGGGATATACTTTTGCGAACTGGGAGAAAGGAGCAGGGCAAATGTTCCCAGCCTTCCTCCCTGGCACCCCAGGAGACCCATGGCAGCACAGTTGGGTAGGAGGGTGGCCTGATCATGTGGGCACCTCTCTTACACATACACAATGTTTTCCTTGAAGTGAGGATTTTTTTCTTTTTTTGACTCCTGATGCCTCATGAAAAGCTTAGACTAGCTCTTGTCACACAGAGACGTGACCAGATCTCTAGAAGCGCTTCTAATTATAAACATGTTGTTTATTTTCCTGGCTTCGTGTCATCTGATTTTCTTTTCATTTATATGAAACAGGAGACATCAGCTTTGAAGACTTGCTGACACTTTAATGAAATGAACTTTGGTTGTGAGTTGGATGTTTTTATTTGTTTCCACATAGTCCCTAAACTGAATACCTCAAATGCACTTTGGAGCTGAGATTCACATCCTACTTTCTACTGGAGAAAATCCATAAATTAGCACAAGATAGGAATCTGGCCCTGATTCCCAGGTATTATACTCATATTTTTTGGTTTTACAATTTCATGTGATCCTTTTTCATAGGTTCCAATCCTTTGATGAAATTCTCTATTTTGCCATTTATTTTCTTGAATATATTCATCAGGTTTTAAAAAACATATCTCACATCCTTGTCAGATAACTTCAGTGTCTGGATCTCCTGGTGCTCTCTTTCCATTGTCTATGAGTTTTTCTCACAGACTTTTCATTATTTGGTCTTGCCAAGTACTCCTTTATTATGTACTAGACAGTATGCACGAAAAAATGTAGATTTAATTGAAAGCTCTGTAGGGTATCTTTGGGCTTCCCAGGTGGCACAGCGGTAAAGAATCCACCTGTCAATGCAGGATACCTGGTGTTGATCCCTGGGTCGGAAAGATCCGCAGGAGAAGGAGATGGCAACCCACTCCAGTATTCCTGCCTGGAGAATCCAATGGACAGAGAAGCATCGGGGGATACAGTCCGGGGGGTCGCAAAGAGTCCAACATGACAGCATACACACATGCAAGATATCTTCCTCCATAGGCAATTTACTTTTGATTTTGACAGACAGGGCAAGGCCGATTACTCTAAATTATCCCAGGGTTGAGCTGATTCAAATCCTGTTTACCATCAGGCTGTCTTTATTCCTGGGGTGTAACCCACTTCAAACAAATGTTTTTATATAAATAAATGTTTTAAATAAATACCTTGAACTAAATGCCTTTTGTAAATGCTTGGGGCTTCCCTGGTAGTCCAGTGGTTAAGACTTTACCTTCCATTGTAGGGAGTGAGGTTCAATCCCTGGCTGGGGAGCTAAAATTCTACATGCCTCAGGGCCAAAAAACCAAACAGGAAACAGATGCAATATTGTAACAAATTCAGTAAAGAATTTTTTAAGTGTCCTACATTAGGAAAAAAAAAAACCTTAAATAAATAATTTTTAAAATAAAATCTTTACCCAACTTTCCTAGTTAGTACTGGATGGGGGACATGCTAGTCCATTGTAGCCAGTGGAGGTTTATGCAAGTGAGTGATTCATCAGCAACTTAGTGTTCACCCACCACTTAGAATCAGAGGAATTTTTAATGTGGGAATGGTTTTCTATGAAATATCACTGTGTCAATAAACTTTATGTTAAGAAGTCTTAACTACTCATCTGTTTAAATTAAGAAAATACAACTCGAGGAGAACAAGATGGCAGAGGAGTAAGTGGACATGGAGTATGTCTCTCTCCACAGATACATCAGGCTACATGTTCAGACACAGAAGTGCATGCAGAACACCAGCCGAGAGCAGACAGGAGTGCCTGACCAGAGGGAAAGAATATACAGACCCACAAAAACTTTGTAAGAAGAAACTAGGGGGGAAACAGGAGTGTTAGTAGGACTGGACCTGCGCTCGGCGGGTGGGGGAACTGTAGGTGGGGTCCAATCCCCATATTGGGACAATTGTCTGAGTCAGAGGAGAAACATTTAAGGCTGAGAGTGAAACAGCTTATCTGTGGCAGCCTAAATGGAATGAGATTCAGACAGTCCTTGCCGCAGCCGTGCATGCCCCGGACAGGGACACTGGTCCCCTGGAAAGTGCAGTGGCTGGGAGCTGGAGAAGAGGGATTGTGGAACAATCCCAGGGTGAGGGCTGCTGTTGACTGTGGAGAGATGGATTGAGGGAATGTGAAGGAGGAGACTGTGGTGGGAAATACTGGTGGAGGAGAGCCAGGCAGCCATGAAAACAAGGCAATACTGCTGAGTCAGGCACAGGGGGTGGAGCCATCACTCACACCCCAGCATCAGGAGCTGAACAATAGAAAGGCAAACCCATCAAACGCCCGATGCCCTGAACTACAGAGCAGGATCCCACCCAGAGTGCCCCTCTAAGTGCCTGTCGCAGCAAAAAACAGAGAAGGACCCCAGGCAAGGGAGCCCTCTAAATGCCTGCATGGGCAGAGCTATGGAGAAAGATTGGCTAAAGAGTCCTTCTGATCCCAGCTATAAGAGGCTCAAAAAAAAGACTCCACTCAGTTCAGTTCAGTTCATTTCAGTTGCTCAGTCGTGTCTGATTCTTTGCCACCCAGTGGACTGCATCACACCAGTCTTCCTTGTCCATCATCAACTCCCTGAGCTTGTTCAAACTCATGTCCATTAAGTCAGTGATGCCATACAACCACCTCATCCTCTGTCATCCCCTTTTCCTCCCACCTTCAATCTTTCCCAGCATCAGAGTCTTTTCAAATGAGTCAGTTCTTTGCATCAGGTGGCCAAAGTATTGGGTTCCAGCTTCAGCTTCAGTCCTTCCAGTGAACATTCAGGACTGATCTCCTTTAGGATGGACTGGTTGGATCTCCTTGCAGTCCAAGGGACTCAAGAGTCTTCTCCAACAGCACAGTTCAAAAGCATTAATTCTTCAGTGCTCAGCTTTCTTTATAGTCCAACTCTCACATCTATACATGACTATTGGAAAAACCATAGTTTTGATTAGAAGGACCTTTGTTAGCAAAGTAATGACTCTGCTTTTTAATATAATGTCTAGGTTGGTTATAACTTTTCTTCCAAGTAGCAAGTGTCTTTTAATTTCATGCTGTAGTCACCATCTGCAGTGATTTTGGAACCCCCACAAAATAAAGTCTGTCATTGTTTCCATAGTTTCCCCATCTATTTGCCATGAAGTGATGGGACCAGATGCCATGATCTTAGTTTTCTGAATGTTGAGTTTTAAGTGAACTTTTTGACTCTCCTCTTTCAACAAGAGGCTCTTTAGTTCTTCTTTGCTTTCTGCCATAAGGGTGGTGTCATCTGCATATCTGAGGTTATTGATATTTCTCCCAGCAAGTTGATTCCAGCTTGTGCTTCATCCAGCCCAGCATTTCTCATGATGTACTCTGCATTTAAATTAAATAAGCAGGGGGGCAATATACAGCCTTGAAGTACTTCTTTCCCGATTTGGAACCAGTCTGTTGTTCCATGTCCAGTTCTAATTGTTGCTTCCTGACCTGCATACATATTTCTCAGGAAGCAGGTCAGATGGTCTGTTATTCCCATCTCTTGAAGAATTTTCCACAGTTTGTTGTGATCCACACAGTCAAAGTCTTTGGCATAGTCAATAAAGCAGAAGTAGATGTTTTTCTGGAACTCTCTTGCTTTTTCTATGATCCAACAGATGTTGGCAATTTGATCTCTGGTTTCTCTGCATTTTCTAAATTCAGCTTGAACATCTGGAAGTTCATGGTTCACATATTGTTGAAGCCTGGCTTGGAGAATTTTGAGCATTTCTTTACTAGCGTGTGAGATGAGTCAATTGTGCAGTAGTTTGAGCATTCTTTGGCATTGCCATTCTTTGGGATTGGAATGAAAACTGACCTTTTCCAGTCCTGTGGCCACTGCTGAGTTTTCCAAATTTGCTGGCATATTGAATGCAACACTTTCATAGCATCATCTTTTAGGATTTGAAATAGTTTCATTGGAATTCCATCACCTTCACTAGTTTTGTTCGTAGTGATTCTTTCTAAGGCCCACTTGACGTCACATTCCAAGATGTCTGGCTCTACATGAGTGGTCACGCCATTGTGATTATCTGGGTCATGAAGATCTAGTTCTTCTGTGTATTCTTGCCACCTCTTCTTAATATCTTCTGGTTCTGTTAGGTCCATACCATTTCTGTCCTTTATTGTGCCCATCTTTGCATGAAATGTTCCCTTGGTATCTCTCATTTTCTTGACGAGATCTCTAGTCTTTCCCATTCTGTTCTTTTCCTCTGTGTCTTTGCATTGATCACTGAGGAAGGCTTTCTTATCTCTCCTTGCTATTCTTTGGAATTCTGCATTCAAATAGGTGTATCTTTCCTTTTCTCCTTTGCCTTTCGCTTCTCTGCTTTTCTTCTGCTTTTCTGTTACTTTTGTTTTCTGCTACTTGTAAGGCCTCCTCAGACAACCATTTTGCTTTTCTTAATTTCTTTTTCTTAGAGATGGTCTTGATCCCTGCCTCCTGTACAATGCCATGAACCTCCATCCACAGTTCTTCGGACACTCTGTCTATCAGATCTAATCCCTTGAGTCAATTTCTCACTTCCATTGTATAATCGTAAGGGATTTGATTTAGGTCATACCTGAATGGTCTAGTGGTTTTCCCTACTTTCTTCAATGTAAGTCTGAATTTGGCAATCAGGAGTTCATGATCTGAGCCACTGTTAGCTCCTGGTCTTGTTTTTGCTGACTGTATAGAGCTTCTCCATCTTTGGCTGCAAAGAATATAATCAATCTGATTTTGGTATTAACCATCTGGTGATGTCCATGTGTAGAGTCTTCTCTTGTGTTGTTGAAGAGGGTGTTTGCTATGACCAATGCGTTCTCTTGGCAAAACTTTATTAGCCTTTGTCCTGCTTCATTCTGTACTCCAAGGCCAAATTTGCCTGTTACTCCAAGTGTTTCTTGACTTCCTACTTTTGCATTCCAGTCTCCTACAATGAAAAGGACATCTTTTTTAGGTTGTTAGTTCTACAAGGTCTTGTAGGTCTTCATAGAACCATTCAACTTCAGGTTCTTCAGCATTACTGATCAGGGCATAGACTTGGATTACTGTGATATTGAATGGTTTGCCTTGCAAACAAGCAGAGATCACTCTGTCATTTTTGAGGTTGAATCCAAGTGTTGCATTTCAGACTCTTTTGTTGACTATGATGACTACTCCATTTCTTCTAAGGGATTCTTGTCCACAGCAGTAGATATAATGGTCATCTGAGTTAAATTCACCCATTCCCATCCATTTTAGTTCACTGGTTCCTAAAATGTTGATGTTCACTCTTGCCATCTCCTGTTTGACCACTTCCAATTTGCCTTGATTCATGGACCTAACATTCCAGGTTTCTTTGCAATATTGCTCTTTATAGCATTGGACTTTACTTCCATCACCAGTCACATCCACAACTGGGTGTTGTTTTTGCTTTGGCTCTGTCTCTTTATTCTTTCTGGAGTTATTTCTCCACTCATCTCCAGTAGCATATTGGGCAACTACCAACCTGGGGAGTTTAGCTTTCAGTGTCCTATCTTTTTGCCTGTTCATACTGTTCATGTGGTTCTCAAGGCAAGAATAATGAAGTGGTTTGCCATTCTCTTCTCCAGCAGACCACATCTTGTCAGAACTCTCCACCTTGACCCGTCCGTCTTGGGTGGCCCTACATGGCATGGCTCATAGTTTCATTGAGTTAGACAAAGCTGTGGTCCATGTGATAAGATTGGTTAGTTTCCTGTGATTGTGATTTTCAATCTGTCTGCCCTCTGATGGAGAAGGATAAGAGGCTCATGGAAGTTTCCTGTTGGGAGAGACTGACTGAGGGGAAAACTGGTCTGATAGGGCCATACCTCCTGTGGTAGAGGCAGTCTATGTCCCTGCACACTTGGCACCACCAGGGGCACTGCAAGCCAAGCAGCTGTGCCACCTTCATGTTCAACTCTCACTGGAGTAGAGCTGCCACAGGCAAAAAAATGTCTTGCACCTATGTGCTCAGGGTTGCTTCAGTAGTGTTCAAATTTTTGTGATCCTATAAACTGTGGCCTGCCAGGCTTCTCCGTTAGGAAGGCAAGAATACTGGAGTGCATTGGCCAATACTAGTTCTAGAGCTCTATATTTCCCTCTGCCCTAGCCGCCAATTCCCTGAGTACCTGGTGCTGCCAGAATCCCTGCGACCGAAGCAGCTGCACCACCTCCACACCTGGCCCTCACAGGGGAAAACCCAAGTCCTCCATGGCAGCCTCAGAAGCAAACCCCAGTGGATGACCCACTTGCAGAGGTGGAGATAAAACCACAGTTGAAATCCAGGGGCAGAGTGGCTAAGGAAGAAGATCTAAAACCTTCCCATCAACTTTTGAGCTTTTCTCTCAGTCACTTTTTTTTACTGTCATTATAAACCTCTGCCTCTATGTTGGGCTTTTGCAGTTCTGGGGAGTTTTCATTTTTTTCTCTCTCATCTTTTTTTAATTTTAATTTTTAAAACCTATTGTTATTTTTTCTACATTTATTCCTTTTTGTTATTTCCCTACTGCTCTTTTGCCCTTGCAGTTAGTTAATCTTTAACATATATAAATCTTTATCTACCTCTATTTAATTTTGGATATATATTCATTTTTTCTTTTCTTTCTCTCCTTTCCTCTCAACATATTTGTTAGTTTTATTTTCATTGTTTTATTCCCCAGTTGGTACCTTGCTTTAGTTTTGTTTTCCAGTTTGTGTTTCAGTTAGTTTTGTTCTGGTAGATATAATTTTTGGTTTCTTTTGTTTGCCAGGTCAATCTACTATCCTTTACTTTCGTTGGACTGTTTTGATTTTGCTTATGGGTGTATATGTATATGTGTATATTCAGTCACACCTTTATTGTTGTTATAAGCCCCTGCCTCTACATTCGGTTTTCAGAGTTCTGTGGCATTTTCCTTTTTTTTTTCCCCTTTTTTCTCTTTTTAATAATTTTAATTTTTTTTACACCTATTATATGTTTTACACATTTACTCCTTTGTTTGCCTTGCCTACTGTTTTCCCCCCTTGCAGTTAATCTTTAATGTATATAAATCTTCATCTACCTATATTTAACTTTGCATATCTATTCTTTCTTTCATTTCTTTCTTTCCTTTCCTCTCAACATATTTGTTACTTTTGTTTTCATTGCTTTATTCCCCACTTTGCACCTGTTTTAGTTTTATTTTCCAGTTTGTGCTTTAGTTAGTTTTGTTCTCAAATAAAAGTATTGATTTGCTTTGTTCACCTGGTCAATCTGCTGCACTTTATTTTTTTGGACTGTTTTGACTTTTCTCATGGATATATATGTATAGGTGTGTGTATTCCATTATTTTAATTACTATTTGCCTGATTTTGTAACTGCCATTTGCCTGGGGCTCATCTTTGGTTTCTCATTTTTGGATATTTGTTTTAATCTCACTTAATGTTATAACAAACCACTAGTGGAATCTTTGTTCCTGACCAGAGATCAAGCCCTGAGCCTTTGGAGTGGGAGCACTGACTCCAAGACCCTAGACTACCAGAGAACCAACCCTGGGGAGTATCATAAGTGAGAAATCACACAAAGGAAAGCACTTAAATACAAGACCCGCATCACCCAACCACCAGTAGCACCCTGTGCAGGATGCCTCATCTAAACAACAAACAAACCAAAAAATACAAACCCAATCATCAGCAGACAGGAGTACAACCTCACTCAGCCTTGCCCATCAGAAGAAAAATAAACAAACAAAAACTCAGCACAAATCTCACCCTATATGAAGCTGACACAAACCACTGGACCAACCTTAGGAGGGCAGAAACCAAAAGGAAGAAAGAATGCAACCTTCTTCAAGGAAAAAATTCAACTTTCCTTGAAGCCTGGGAAAAGGAGACCTCAACAAGTTAAAAAAAATAATGAAAAAGCAGAGAAATGTTACATAAATGAAGGAACAAACTAGAAGCACAGAAGTCCAAAGAAATGAAAAAGAAATAAGCAAACTACCTGAAAAAGAATTCAGAATAAGGATAGTAAAGAGGATCAAAAACCTTGAAAACAAAATGGAAAAAAAATGCAAGAATCAATTAACAAAGACTTAGAAGAATTAAAGAATAAATATACAGAGAGAAACAACACAATGACTGAAATTAAAAATACTCTAGAAGGAATCAGTAGCAGACTATCAGAAGCAAAAGAACAAATCAGTGAGCTGGAAGACAAAATGGTGGGAATAACTTCTGAAGAGGAGAGTAAAGTAAGACGAATGAAAAGAACTGAGGACAGTCTCAGAGACCTCTGGGACAATATCAAGTGCACCAACATTTGAATTATAGAGGTCTCAGAAGAAGAAGAGCAAAAGAAAGGGTATAAGAAAATTTTTGAAGAGATTATAGTAGAACATTTCCCCAACATGGAAAAGGAACTAGTCAATCAAGTCCAAGAGGCACAAAGAGTCCCATACGGATAAACCCAAGGAGAAACATGCCAAGATACATACTAATCAAACTAACAAAGACTAAACACAAAGAAAGAATATTGAAAACAGCAAGGGTGAAGCAACAGGTAACATACAAGGAAAACCCCATATGCTTAACAGCTGACCTTTCAGCAGAAACTCCGTAGGTCAGAGGGAATGGCAGGATATATTTAAAGTACTAAAAGGGAAAAATCTACAACCAAGATTACCGTACCCAGCAAGGATCTCATTCAAAATTGATGGAGAAATCAAAAGCTTTTCAGGCAAGCAAAAGTTAAGAGAATTCAGTACCACCAAACCAGCTTTACAACAAATGTTAAAGGGACTTATATAGTCAAGAAATACAAGGGGAAAAAAAAGATCTACAAAATCAACCCCAAACAATTAAGAAAATGGCAATAGGAACATATATATCAATAATTACTTTAAATGTAAATGGATTAAATACTCCAACCAAAAGACACAGACTGGCTGAATGGATACAAAAACAAGACCCATATATATCACATCTACAAGAAACTCACTTTAGATCTAAAGATACATATAGACTGAAAACCACCAAACCAGCTTTACAACAAATGTTAAAGGGACTTATATAGTCAAGAAATACAAGGGGAAAAAAAAGATCTACAAAATCAACCCCAAACAATTAAGAAAATGGCAATAGGAACATATATATCAATAATTACTTTAAATGTAAATGGATCAAAATACTCCAACCAAAAGACACAGACTGGCTGAATGGATACAAAAACAAGACCCATATATATCACATCTACAAGAAACTCACTTTAGATCTAAAGATACATATAGACTGAAAGTGAAAGGATGGAAAAATATATTACATGCAAATGGGAAGCAAAAGAAAGCTGGAGTAACAATCTTCATATCAAACAAAATAGATGTTAAAATAAAGAATATTACAAGAGATAAGGAAGGACACTACATAATGATCAAGGGCTCAATCAAAGAGGAAGACATAACAATTGTAAATATCTGTACACCCAACACAGGAGCACCTCAATGCATAAGACAAACACTAACAGGCATAAAAGGAGAAACTGACAGTAACACAATAATAGCAGGAGACTTTAACACCCCACTCACACCAATGGACAGATCATCAAAACAGAAAATTAATTAGGAAACACAAGTCTTAAATGAAACATTAGATGAGCTGGATCTCATTGATTTCTTCAGGCCATTCCATCCAAATGCAGAAGAATACACCTTCTTCTCAAGTGCACATGGAACATTCTCCAAA
>SJXQ01012633.1:0-94376 GCA_006408695.1 Aepyceros melampus
CTACCGCACAATTGCACTCATCTCACATGCTAGTAAAGTAATGCTCAAAATTCTCCAAGCCAGACTTCAGCAATATGTGAACCGTGAACTCCCTGATGTTCAAGCTGGTTTTAGAAAAGGCAGAGGAACCAGAGATCAAATTGCCAACATCCGCTGGATATGGAAAAAGCAAGAGAGTTCCAGAAAAACATCTATTTCTGCTTTATTGACTATGCCAAAGCCTTTGACTGTGTGGATCACAGTAAACTGTGGAAAATTCTGAAAGAGATGAGAATACCAGACCACCTGACCTGCCTCTTGAGAAATCTGTATGCAGGTCAGGAAGCAACAGTTAGAACTGGACATGGAACAACAGACTGGTTCCAAATAGGAAAAGGAGTACATCAAGGCTGTATATTGTCACCCTGCTTATTTAACTTCTATGCAGAGTAGATCATGAGAAACGCTGGACTGGAAGGAGCACAAGCTGGAATCAAGATTGCTGGGAGAAATATCAATAACCTCAGGTAGTATAGTATAGTATATTATATTAATCAGAGATAGTCACAGGCCTCTTGGGACCATGAGATTTCAATTTAGCATATTGGTGGCTCAGATGGTAAAGAATCTGCCTGCAATACAGGAAACCTTGGTTCAGTCCTTGAGTAAGGAAGATCCCCTAGAGAAGGGAATGACAACCCACTCCAATATTCTTGCTTGGAGAATTCCATGAACAGAAGAGCCTGGTGGGCTACAGTCCATGGGGTCACAAACAGTCAGACATGACTGAGTGATTAACATTTTCACCTTCAACTTCAACACAGTGTATTAATTTGAGATAGTCACCACCCCCTTGAGCCATGAGATTTCAGTTTGGCATATTACTTATGAATTTATACTCATCATTCATTAATTCACTTAACAAATGTTTTTTGAACATGAAAACTGTGGCAGGAGCTGTGTGAGCTCCTGGGAAAACAGGAATGAAATTAGCAGACAAGCATCTTGCTATCAGGGTGCTTAGTTTTGTGGGAGCAGTTTATTAATAAGTGAACAGATAATTATCTTTCAAAGAAAAGTGCTATGCAGGAAATAAATGTTATTGTGAGACTGAAACAGACAGAGAAGCATGGCAGACAGGGAGGTCGGGGAGCGACCATATTGGCGATAAGTTAAATTCAGTCGTGTCTGACGTTTTTATGCCCCATGGACTGCAGCACGCCAGGCTTCCCTGTCCATCACTAACTACCAGAGCTTGCACATACTCATGTCCATCAAATCGGTGATGCCATCCAGCCACCTCATCCTCTGTCATCCCCTTCTCCTCCTCCCTTCAATATTTCCCAGCATCAGGGTCAGTTCTTCATGTCAGGTGGCCAAAGCTTTGGAGTTTCAGCTTAAACATCAGTCCTTTCAATGAACATTCAGGACTGATATCCTTTAGGATTGACTGGTTTGATCACCTTGGAGTACAAGAGACTCTCAAGAGTCTTCAATGCCACAATTCAAAAGCATAAATCTTCAGCGCTCAGCTTTCTTTATGGTCTAACTATCACATCCATACATGATTACTGGAAAAACCATAGCTTTGACTAGATGGACCTTTGTTGGCAAAGTAATGTCTCTGCTTTACAATATGCTGTCTAGGTTGGTCATAGCCTTTCTTCCAAGGAGCAAGCATCTTTTAATTTCATGGCTGCAGTCACCATCTGCAGTGATTTTGGAGCCTGAGAAAATAGTCTGTCACAGTTTCCATTGTGTCCCCATCTATTTGCCATGAAGTGATGGGACTGGATGCCATGACTCTAGTTTTTTGAATGTTGGGTTTTAAGCCAACTTTTCACTCTCCTCTTTCACTTTCATCAAGAGGCTCTTTAGTTCTTCTTCACTTTCTGCCATAAGGGTGGTGTCATCTGCGTATCTGAGGTTATTGATATATCTCCCTGCAACCTTGATTTCAGCTTGTGTTTCATCCAGCCTGACATTTTGCATGATGTACTCTGCATATAAGTTAAATAAGCAGGGTGACAGTATACAGTCTTGACATACTCCTTTTCCAATTTGGAACCAGTCCATTGTTCTATGTCTGGTTCTAACTGTTGCTTCTTGATCTGCATACAGATATCTCAGGAGGCAAGTAAGATGGTCTAGTAGTCCCATCTGTTAAAGAATTTTCCACAGATTGTTGTGATCCACCCAGTTAAAAGTTTTGGCGTAGTCAATAAGCAGAAGTAGATGTTTTTCTGGAATTCTCTTGCTTTTTTGATGATCCAACAGATGTTGGCAATTTGATCTCTGGTTAGTCTGCCTTTTCTAAATCCAGCTTGAACACCTGGAAGTTCTCAGTTCATACTGTTGAAGCTTGGCTTGGAGGATTCTGAGCACTACTTTGCTAGCGTGTGAGATAAGTGCACAATAGTTTGAACATTCTTTGGCATTGCCTTTCTTTGGGATTAGAATGAAAATTAACCTTTTCTGGTCCTGTGGCCACTGCTGAGTTTTCCAAATTTGCTGGCATATTGAGTGCAGCACTTTCACAGCATCATCTTTAATGATTTAAAAGAGCTCAACTGGAATTCCATCACCTCCACTAGCTTTGTTCATAGTAATGCTTTCTAAGGCCCACTTGACTATGTATTCCAGGATGTCTGGCTGTAGGTGAGTGATCACACCATCGTGGTTATCTGGGTCCTGAAGATCTTTTTTGTACAGTTCTTCTGTGTATTCTTGCCACCTCTTCTTAATATCTTCTGCTTCTATTAGGTCTATACCATTTCTGTCCTTTATTGTGTCCATCTTTGCATGAAATGTTCCCTTGGTATCTCTAATATTAGAAATAGTCTCCCTTTTGTCCTTCAGGCCTCAGCCTAACTGTTTACCTGCTGGTGTTACTCCAGGAAAAAAGGAGCAAGTACAAAGTTCCTGAGGGAGGAAAGTTCTAGAAGAGAAAGGGAGACAGAGTGCCTGCATCCTACTGTGAGATGAGGGTGGGAGTTGGGGACGCTGAGTAGAGACCTTATCATTCAGGGCTTTGTTTACTCCATCTTGACAGGAACTCTGTGTTTTACTCTAAGTGAAGGAAGCAAGACTTCCCTGGTGGCTCAGTGGTAAAGAATGCCCCTCCAACACAGAAGACACAAGTATGATCCCTGGATCAGAAAGATCTCCTGGGGAAGGAAATGGATGCCTGCTCCAATATTCTTGCCTGGGAAATCCCATGGACAGCCTGGTGGGCTACCATCCATGGATTGCAAAAGAGTCAGACATGACTTAATGACTAAACAATAATGAGAGACAAGCCTGGTTTATATTTGAGAAAGATTATTCAGAATGATGTAGAGAGAATGGATTTACAAACAGAGAAAGTGAAAATGAGAAGAGCATTTAGGAGGCCACTGTGGAAGTCCTCAGAGCAAAGGGAACAGATTCAAGGAAAAGTAGAGATGCTGGGCTGGATGACTCACAGCCTGGACTCAAGATGGCAAGGAGAAATATCAACAGCCTCAGATATGCAGATGATACCACTTTAATGCTAGAAAACGAAGAACTAAAGAGCCTCTTGAAGGAGAAAGAGGAGAGTGAAATAGCTGGCTTAAAACAGCATTTAGAAAACTAGGATCATAGCATCTGGTCCCATCACTTCATAGAAAATAGATGGGAAAAGGAAAAAAAATGGAAACAGTGGTAGATATTATTTTCTTGGGCTCCAGAGTCATTATGGATGGTGACTGCAGTCATGAAATTAAAAGACACTTGCCCCTTGGAAGAAAAGCTATGACAAACCTAGACAGTGTGTTAAAAAACAGAGATATCACTTTGCTGACAAAGATATGTCTAATCAAAGCTATGGTTTTTCCAGTAGTCATGTATAGAATGAATGAGAGTTGTACCATAAAGAAGGCTGAATGCTGAAGAATTGATGTTTTCAAACTGTGGTGTTGGAATCTTCTTAAATTATTTTTAAAAATTTATTTATTTTTTAATGGAAGGATAATTGCTTTACAGAATTTTGTTGTTTTCTGTCAAACCTCTACATGAATCAGCCATAGGTATACATATATCCCCTCCTGTTTGAACCTCCTTCCCATCTTCCTCTCCATCCCACCCCTCCAGCTTGATACAGAGCCCCTGTTAGAGTTTCCTGAGCCATACAGCAAATTCATGTTGGTTATCTATTTTACATATGGTAATGTAAGTTTCTATGTTATTCTTTCCATACATCTCACCCTCTCCTCCCCTCTCGCCATGTCCATAGTCTATTCTCTAAGCTGTTTCTCCCTGCTGCTTTGTAAATAAATTTTTCAGTACCATTTTTCTAGATTCCATATATATGTGTTAAAATATGATATTGATCTTTCTCTTTCTGACTTACTTCACTCTGTATAATAGGTTCTAGGTTTATCCACTTCACTAGAACTGACTCAAATGCATTCCTTTTTATGGCTGAGTAGTATTCCATTGTGTGTATATACCACAATGAATGTTCCTTAAACATTCGTCTGTCGATGGACATCTAGGCTGCTTCCAGGTTTTAGCTATTGTAAATAGTGCTGCAATGAACAATGGGGTACATGTGTCTTTTTCAATTTTTGTTTCCTCAGAGTATACACCTAGGAATGGGATTGCTGGGTCATATGGTGGCAACTCACTCCAGTGTTCTTGTCAAGAGAATCCTGTGGACAGAGGAGCCTGGTGGGCTGTTGTCCACAGGGTCACACACAGTCGGACACAACTGAACAACGTAGCATGCATGCACACATGTATTGGAGAAGGAAATGGCAACCCATTCCAGTAATCTTGCCTGGAGAATCCCAGGGACAGAGGAGCCTGGTGGACTACAGTCTATGGGGTCGCACGGAGTCAGACATGACTAAAGCGACTTAGTAGCAGCAGCATGGTGGTTTTATTCCTAGTTTTTAAAGGAACCTCCATACCATCTTCCATAGTGGCTGTATCAATTTACATTTCCACCAACAGTGCAAGAGCGTTCCCTTTTCTCCACACCCTCTCCAGCATTATTGTTTGTAGACCTGATGATGGGCTTCCTTGGTGGCCCAGATGGTAAAGAATCCATCTGCAATGCAGGAGACCCAGGTTCAATCCCAGGGTTGGGAAGATCCCCTGGAGAAGGAAATGGCAACCCACTCCTATATTCTTGCATGGAGAATCCCATGGACAGAGGATCATGGTAGGGTATAGTCCATGGGAGGGCAAAGAGTTGGACACAGCTGAGCAACTAACAATTTCACTTTCATTTTCAGACCTTCTGACTAGCGTGAAGTGATATCTCTTGTAGTTTTGATGTGTATTTCTCTAATAATGAGCAGTGTTGAGCATCTTTTCATGTGTTTGTTAGCCAACTGTATGTCTTCTTGGAGAAATGTCTGTTTAGGTCTTTTCCTACTTCTTGATTGGATTGTTTGTTTTTCTGGCATTGAGTTGTATGAGCTGCTTGTATATATTGGAAATTAATCCTTTGTCAGTTGTTTCATGTGTTATTATTTTTTTTCCCATTCTGAGGGTTGTCTTTTCACCTTGCTTATAGTTTCCTTTGCTCTGCAAAAGCTTTTAAGCTTAATCAGGTCTCACTTGTTTACTTTTGTTTTTATTTCCATTACTCTAGGAACCATGGGTCATAAAAGATCTTGCTTTTATTTATGTCATTGAATTATCTGCCTATTTTTCCTCTAAGAATTTTACAATTTCTGGCCTTACATTTAGGTCTTTAATCCATTTTGAGTTTATCTTTATGTATGATGTTAAGGGGAGAAGGCAATGGCACTCTACTCCAGTACTCTTGCCTGGAAAATCCTATGGATGGAGGAGCCTGGTGGGCTGCAGCCCATGGGGTCGTGAAGAGTCGGACATGACTTAGCGACTGCACTTTCACTTTTCACTTTCATGCATTGGAGAAGGAAATGGCAACCCACTCCAGTGTTCTTGCCTGGGGAATCCCAGGGATGAGGGAGCCTGGTGGGCTGCCCTCTATGGGGTTGCACAGAGCCGGACACGACTGAAGCAACTTAGCAGCATGATGTTAAGTACCCTGATGCTGGGAAAGATTGAGGGCAGGAGGAGAAGGGGATGACAAAGGATGAGATGATTGAATGGCATCACTGACTCAATGGACATGAGTTTGGGTAGACTCCGGGAGTTGGTGATAGACAGGGAAGCCTGGTGTGCTGCAATTCATGGGGTCGCAAAGAATCGGACATGACTTAGTGACTGAACGGAACTGAATTGAACTGATAATGTTAAGAAGTGTTCTAATTTCATTATTTTACATGTAGCTGTCCAGTTTTCCCAGCAAAATTATTGAAGAGGCTGTCTTTGCCTCATTGTAGATTATTACCTCCTTTGTCAAAAACAAGGTACCCACAGGTGCATGGATTTACTTCTGGGTTTTCTATCTTGTTCCTTGGTCTATATTTCTGTTTTGTGCCAGTACCATACTGTCTTTATGACTGTAGCTTTGTAGTATAATCTTAAGTCAGGAAGGTTGATTCCTCTAGCTCCATTCTTCTTTTTCAAGACTGCTTTGGCTATTTGGGGTCTTTTGTGTTTCCATATTAATTGTTGTTTGTTGTTGTTGTTGTTGTTGTTCTGGTTCTGTGAAAGATTCCATTGGTAATTTGATAGGGATCACATTGACTCTGTAGATTGCATTTGGTAGTATATTCATTTTTACAGTATTGATTCTTCCTACCCAGGAACATGCAATACTCTCCATCTGTTTATGTAATCTTTGATTTCTTTCATTAGTGTCTTATAATTTTCTGTGTACAGTTCTTTTGTTGCCTTAGGTAAGTTTTTTCCTAAATATTTATTTCTTTTTGTTGCAGTGGTGAATGGGATTGATTTCTTAATTTCTCTTTCTGATTTTTCATTGTTAGTATATAGAAATGCAAGTGATTTCTGTGTATTGATTTTGTTTCCTGTAGCTTGGCTAAATTCACTGATTAGCTCTAGCGATTTTCTGATACTGTCTTTAGGGATTTCAATGTACACTATCATGTCATCTGCAAACAGTGAGAGCTTTATTTCTTCTTTTACAACCTAGATTTCTTTTATTTCTTTTCCTCCCTGATTGCTGTGTAGCTAGGACTTCCAGAACTACGTTGAATAATAGTAGTGAAAGTGGACACCCTTGTCTTGTTCCAGGTCTTAGGGAGAATGCTTTCAGTTTTTCACCATTGAGAATAATGTTTGCTATAGGCTTATTATAAATGACCTTTACTATGTTGAGGTAGGTTCCTTCTATGCCCATAGTTTAAAGAGTTTTGATCATAAATGGGTGCTGAATTTTGTCAAAGGCTTTTTCTGCATTGACTGAGTTATCGTATGGTTTTATCTTTAAATTTGTTAATATGGTGTATCACATTGCTTGACTTGCATATATTGAAGAATGTTTGCATTCCTGGAATAAACCAAACTTGATCAAGGTGTATGAGCTTTTTGATTTGTTGCTGAATTCTCTTTGCTAAAATTTTGTTGAGGATTTTTGAATCTATGTTCATCAGTGATATTGGCCTGTAGTTTTCTTTCTTGTCTGTTGTTGTCTGGTTTTGGTCTCAGGGTGATGGTGGTCTCATAGAATGAGTTTGGAAGTGTTCATTCCTCTGCAATTTTTTGAAAGAGTTTTAGAAGGCCAGACATTAGCTCTTCTCTACATGTTTGATAGAATTCTGTGAAGCCATATAGTTCTGGGTTTTTGTTTTCTGGAAGATTTTTGATCACAGCTTCAATTTAAATGTTTGCAGTTGGGTTGTTCATAATTTCTATTTCTTCCTGGTTCAGTCTTGGAAGATTGAACTTTTCTAAGATCCTATCCATTTCTTCCAGGTTATCCATTTTATTGCTATACTGTTGTTCATAATAGTCTCTTATAATCCTTTGTATTTCTGCATTGTCTGTTTTAACTTCTTCTTTTCTATTTTTAATTTTGTAGATTTGATTCTTCTCTCTTTTTTCTTCTGATTCTGGCTAAAGGTTTGTCAATTTTGTTTATCTTCTCAAAGAACCAGCTTTTAGTTTTATTAATCTTTCCTATTGTTTCTTTCATTTCCTTTTCATTTATTTCTGCTCTGATATTTATGATTTATTTCCTTCAACTAATTTTGGGGGCTTTTTTGGTTCTTCTTTTTCCAGTTGTTTTAGTTGTAAAGTGTGGTTGTCTATTTGATATTTCTCTTGTTTCTTGAGGTAGGATTGTACTGCTATGAACTTCCCTCTTAGAACTGCTTTGCTGCATCCCATAGGTTTTGAGTTGTCATGTTTTCATTGTCATTTGTTTCTAGAAATTTTTTAATTTACCTTTTGATTTCCTCAGTAACCCATTGATTATTTCAAAACGTGTGTTTAATCTGTATGTGCTTTTGTTTTTTACAGTTTTTTTTCTTGTAATTGATATCTAGTCTCATAGTGCTATGGTGGAGAAGATGCTTGATACAATTTTCTTAAATGTACTGAAGTTTGATTTGTGACCCAAATCAAGGCTGGTCTACCCTGAAGAATGTTCCATGTGCACTTGAGAAGAAGGTGTATTCTGCATTTGGATGGAATGTCCTGAAGATAGCAGTGAGATCCATCTCATCTAATGTATCATTTAAGACTTGTGTTTCCTTATTAATTTTCTGTTTTGATGATCTGTCTATTGGTGTGAATGGGGTGTAAAAGTCTCTTACTATTATTGTGTTACTGTTAATTTCTCCTTTTATGTCTGTTAGTGTTTGCCTTATGTATTGAGGTGCTCCTATATTGGGTACATAAATGTTTACAATTATTATATCTTCTTTTTGGATTGATCCCTTGATCATTATGTAGTGTCTTTCCTTATCTCTTGTAATCTTCTTTATTTTAAGGGCTTTATTTTCTTTATTTTGTCTGATATGAGGATTGCTACTCCAGCTTTCTTTTGCTTCTCATGTGCATGGAATATATTTTTCCATCCTCTCACTTTCAGTCATATGTGTCTTTAGATCTAAAGTGGGTTTCTTGTAGAGAGCATATATATGGGTCTTGTTTTTGTATCTATTCAGCCAGTCTGTGTCTTTTGTTTGGAGTATTTAGTTCATTTACATTTAAAGTATCATTGATATATATGTTCCTATTGCCATGTTCTTAATTGTTTGGGATTGATTTTGTAGATCTTTTTTCTTCTCTTGTATTTATTGACTATAGAAGTCCCTTTAACATTTGTTGTAAAGCTGGTGTGGTGGTACTGAATTCTCTCAACTTTTGCTTGTCTGAAAAGCTTTTTATTTCTCTATCAATTTTGAATGAGATTTTTTGCTGGGTGCAATAATATTGATTGTAAATATTTCCCTTTAAGTACTTTAAATATATTCTGCCATTCCCTTTCGACCTGCAGAGTTTCTTTGAAAGATCAGCTGTTAAACTTACAGGGTTTCCCTTGTATGTTACTTGTTGCTTTTCCCTTGCTGCTTTTAATATTCTTTCTTTGTGTTTAGTTTTTGTTAGTTTGATTAGTATATGTCTTGTGATGTTTCTCCTTGGGTTTATCCTGTATGGGACTCTTTGTACCTCTTGAACTCGATTGACTGTTTCTTTTTCCATGTTGGGGAAATTTACAAATATAATCTCTTCAAATTTTTTCTCATACTCTTTTTGTTTCTCTTCTTCTTCTGGGACCCCTATAATTTGAATGGTCATGCATTTGATACTGTCCCAGAGATCTCTGAGTCTATCCTTAGTTCTTGTCATTCATTTTACTTTTATTCTTCTCTTCATAGCATTTTATCTTCCAACTCACTGATTAATTCTTCTGCTTCAGATAGTCTGCTATTGATTCCTTTTAGAGTGTTTTTAATTTCAGTAATTGTGTTGTTTTTCTCTGTATGTTTATCCTTTAATACTTTTAGGTCTTTGTCAATTGATTCTTGCATTTTCTCCATTCTGTTTTCGAGGTTTTTGATCATCTTTACTATCATTTTTCTGATTTCATTTTCAGGTAGTTTGCCTATTCCCTTTTGTAGTATTTCCCTGCCTTTTCATTTTTTTTTTTTAAAACTTATTGTGTTTGAGGTCTCCTTTCCCCAAGCTTCAAGGTTGAATTCTTTCTGCCTTTTGGTTTCTGCCCTCCTAATGCCAACATCCACTGGATCATGGAAAAGACAAGAGAGTTCCAGAAAAACATCTATTTCTGCTTTATTGACTATGCCAAAGCCTTTGACTGTGTGGATCACAGTAAACTGTGGAAAATTCTGAAAGAGATGGGAATACCAGACCACCTGACCTGCCTCTTGAGAAATCTGTATGCAGGTGAGGAAGCAACAGTTAGAACTGGACATGGAACAACAGACTGGTTCCAAATAGGAAAAGGAGTACGTCAAGGCTGTATATTGTCACCCTGCTTATTTAACTTCTATGCAGAATAGATCATGAGAAACGCTGGACTGGAAGAAACACAAGCTGGAATCAAGATTGCTGGGAGAAATATCAATAACCTCAGATATGCAGATGACACCACCCTTATGGCAGAAAGTGAAGAGGAGCTAAAAAGCCTCTTGTTGAAAGTGAAAGAGGAGAGTGAAAAAGTTGGCTTAAAGCTCAACATTCAGAAAACGAAGATCATGGCATCTGGCCCCATCACTTCATGGGAAATAGATGGGGAAACAGTAGAAACAGTGTCAGACTTTGTTTTTTTGGGCTCCAAAATCACTGCAGATGGTGACTGCAGCCATGAAATTAAAAGGCGCTTACTCCTTGGAAGAAAAGTTATGACCAACCTAGATAGTATATTCAAAAGCAGAGACATTACTTTGCCGACTAAGGTCCGTCTAGTCAAGGCTATGGTTTTTCCTGTGGTCATGTATGGATGTGAGAGTTGGACTGTGAAGAAGGCTGAGCGCCGAAGAATTGATGCTTTTGAACTGTGGTGTTGGAGAAGACTCTTGAGAGTCCCTTGGACTGCAAGGAGATCCAACCAGTCCATTCTGAAGGAGATCAGCCCTGGGATTTCTTTGGAAGGAATGATGCTAAAGCTGAAACTCCAGTACTTTGGCCACCTCGTGCGAAGAGCTGACTCATTGGAAAAGACTCTGATGGTGGGAGGGATTGGGGGCAGGAGGAGAAGGGGCCGACCGAGGATGAGATGGCTGGATGGCATCATTGACTCGATGGACATGAGTCTGAGTGAATTCCAGGAGTTGGTGATGGACAGGGAGGCCTGGTGTGCTGTGATTCATGGGGTTGCAAAGAATCGGACACGACTGAGCAACTGAACTGAACTGAAGGTTGGTCCAGTGGTTTGTGTAAGCTTTGTATTGGGTGAGATTTTTGCTGAGTTTTGTTTGTCTGTCTGTTTGTTTTTCCTCTGATGGGCAAGACTGAGTGAGGTGGTAATCCTGTCTGCTGATGAGTAGGTTTGTATTTTTGTTTTGTTGTTCAGGTGAGATATCATGCACAGGGTGCTACAGGTGGTGGGGTGATGCCAGTTCTTCAAGTGGTTTCTTTTGTGTGAGTTTTCACTATTTGATACTCCCTAGGATTAGTTCTCTGGTTGTCTAGGGTCTTGGAGTCAGCACTCCCACCCCACAGGCTCAGGGCTTGATCTCTAGTCAGGAATGAAGATCTCAAAAGTGGTTTATTATGGCATTAAGTGAGATTAAAACAAATACCCCAAAACAAGTAACCAAAGATGAACCCCAGATGGCAGTTACAAAATCAGGCAAATAATAAATAATGGAATACACACATATACATATAACTCATAAGTAAAATCAAAGCAATCCAGCAAATATAAATTACAATAGATTGACCTGGCAAAGAAAGGAAATAAAAAATTATACCTACTAGTTAAGAACAAAACTAACTAAAGCACAAACTGGAAAACAAAACTAAAGCAAGGTGCCAACTGGGGAATAAAGCAATCAAAACAAAACTAACAAATATATTGAGAGGAAAGGAAAGAAAGAACAGATATCCAAAGTTAAATAGATGTAGATAAAGAGGATTTATATACATTAAAAATTATGTGCAAGGGGAAAAGAGCAGTAGGAGAAGCAAAAAAGAAATAAATTTAGAAAAAATAATAACAGGTTTAAAAAATAAAATTAAAAAAGTAAAAAAGAAGAAGAAAGAAAAAAAAAAAGGAAACTCCACAGAACTGCAGAAGCCCAGTGTAGAGGCAGAGGTTTATAACAACAATAAAAAATGTAACTGAGGAAAAAAAAACAACTCAAAAGCTTAATTAAATTTCATAGTGCCAATAAAATCAATAACTGCAATGGGGCATGGTGGAGGAGGGGGGAAAAAAGAAAAAATCTGAAAGAATCTATAGAACAAGTAAAAACAAATAATGTTTTTCTTGGGTCACTGCTGTCAGTGTCCTTTCCCTCACTGGAAGTCACAGTCCACCTCACCTCCCTAGGATGCCCTCCAACACTGTGCTGATCTCTGCAGCTGCTGTGGGGGCAGCTCAGATGCTAATCTAGTCCTACTCCTGCGTGTTCTTGCCTCCAATGTCCACAGCTATCAGAACTAGTGCATTTTCTTTTGTGGGAACTCTCAATGTCCTTTTATATATGCCATAGACACAGAGTCTGCCTAGTTGATCATTTGGATTAATCTTCAGCTTGTATGACTTGTGGGAAGGTTTTGAGTCTTTTTCCTTAGCCACATTGCCCCTGTGTTTCAAGAGTATTTCCACCTTTGCATGTGGGTCATCCACTGGGGTTTGCTCCTGAGGCTATCCTGGAGGATTTGGGTCTGCCACAGTGAGTGCCAGGGTGGAGGCTGTGCAGCTGCTTGGGTTACAGGGATTCTGGCAGCACCAACTACTAAGGGGAGTTGGCAGCTAGGGCTGCAGGAAATATAGTGCTCTAAAAGGTATGGCAACCAGTATTGGCTAATACGCTCCAGTATTCTTGCCTGGAGAAGCTCCTTGACAGAGAAGCCTGGCATGCCACAGTCCACAGGGTCATAAAGAGCTGGATATGATTGAAGTGACCCTTCATGGATAGATTCAAAACTTGTTTTGCCTGTGACAGTTCTGCCCCAGTGAGGTTGAGCACAAAGATGGCACAGCTGCTTGGCTTACAGGGACCCTGGCAGCACCAAGTGTGCGGGAACACAGACTGTTTCTGCCACAGGAGTTATGGCCCTATCAGAGTCTTTTTTTGAGCCTCTTGTAGCAGCTGATCAGAAGGCCTCTTTGGCCAGTCTTTCTCCATAGCTCTGCCTATTCAGACACTTAGAGGATCCCTTACCTGGGAACCTTCTCTGTTGTTTGGTACATCAGGCATATAGAGGGGACCCCCTGGCTGCAGTCCTACTCAGTAGATTGGCATGTCAGGCACTTAAAGGGGCACCCTGGGTAGGGTCCTTCTCTGTAGTTCCATGTGTCAGGCGTATGATGGGCCAGCCTCTCTATTGTTCAGCTCTGGATGCTGGAGTGTGGGGAGAGAGATGGTATGGTGATGGCTCCACCCACTACGTGTTACTCAGCAGTATCACCTTCTTCCATGGCTGCCTGTCTTTCCTCCACAGGCATTTCCCATCACAATCTCTTCCCTCACATCCCCTCTATCCTTCTCTCTGCAGTCAACAGCAGCCCTCATACTGGGATTGCCCCACAATCCTTAAACTCCAGCTCCAAGCTGCTGTGCCTTCTAGGGGACCTGCATCCCTCTCCAGGGTATGTGTGGCTGTGGCAAGGCCTGTCTGATTCTCATTCCATTTAGGCTGCCACAGATCAGCTGTTTCACTCTCAATCTTAAATGTTTCTCCTCTGACTCAGACAATTGCCCAGTGTGGGGATAGGACCCCTGCTTCAGTTTCTCCACCTGCCAAGGGCATGTCCAGTCTTACTAACACTCCTGTTTTTCTCCCTAGTTCCTTCATCCTACTGAGTTTTGCGTGGTTCTATATGTTCTTTTCTTCTAGTCAGGTACTCCTGTTCACTCTCAGCTGGGGTTCTGCATGTACTTCTGTGTCTGAAGGTGTATTCCTGATGTATCAGCAGAGAGAGATGTATTCCACATCCACCTAGTCCTCTGCCATCTTGGAGAAGACTCTTGAGAGTCTCTTGGACAGAAAGAGATCAAACCAGTCAATCCTAAAGGAAACCAACTCTGAATATTCATTGGAAGGATTGATGCTGAAGCTGAAGCTCCAATACTTTGCTAGCTAATGCAGAGAGCCAACTCATTGGAAAAGACCCTGATGCTAGGAAAGACTGAAGGCAAGAGGAGAAGGGGTGTATGTGTGGGTGTCAACGTGTAACTGATGATTTTTTGTAAGCCTCTTAAGGGTTAGAACTTTGCCTAATTTACAGAGTCTAAGACTGATTTCCAACCAGGACAGAGATGGGAAGGGCCAACAAAAATCATCTATGAGTTTCCTCACAAGTACAACCTTTCCCACCTCAACCTCCCTCTCCTGGAAGATTCTGAGACAATCATCAAAATGAGCCATGATTACTGATGAGAACCTGTTATTCCTGAGATGTTTTTGCATAAGAAAAATGATGAAAACCCAGATCCTAAACAACAATATTGCATATTTGTTTAATTCAATTGAGAATGGTCATGTGCTTCATGGTATTTCAAAGTTATAGATATATATAATTATATTAAAAGATTATGTCAACTATGTCACTTATTGGAAATGTGAGATAATATGAGGTAAGTAGGATATACTCATATAAAATAATATGAATACAATGACTTTATTTATGTAAAATATTCAGGATATTTTACAGAACTGAATAATGCAATTAGCTTTTGTTTAAATTTTATTGGATCTTTTTCTTTCAAAATTGGGTAAATACAACCTCAGTATTCCATGACATCTTCTATACAAAATTAAATCTCCAGATGCTTCTAGCAATCAAGATCTTTTTACCAAATTAGTGTATGAATGACTTCTGTAGAAATTCCCCTCAGAAATATACAGAACATAAGGTCCTAAGGGATAAATCCTTTTTTTGTTTGTACTTCTCAGCTTTTTTAAGACACATTTGACCCCCAAACTCTTTCCCCAAGGGAAACCTGTTAATATTGCCCAGACCTATTATATGCATAACATCCTCAGGGAAAATATGGGTTCAGGGTTTATTTCCTCATGTCCATGGGCTTTGGTGACTCATCATGAGCTTTTCCTGTTATAACAGGATGAGGAGCCCCTTTATAGGATCTTAAAATTCTGTTTTCTCTTTATCTAATCAATCATTTAAAAGGACTTTGAATATTATATCTGATGACATTTTCAATACATATTTCTATAGACTCTTTTCTTGAAATGTATTGGTCAAAATGAGACTATATCACAAGATAGGACAAATCCCAGAGCTCTTATTATATACTACCAGATGACCCTCCAAAGTGATTGAACAACTTCATTATTTTATGAAATATAAATGTATTTTTATATTAATTCAGTGACTATAAAGTAGTGCCTTATTTTAAATTATATTCTTCAATTATTACAAAGGTTGAAACTTCCCCACATGTTCTGTCACCATGTTTACTAATCTATAAATTACTCACATCATCTTAATTCTTGTTAAACTTAGCTATCTTTATGAAAAGTTAGAAATATACTCAGGAAGTAGAAATGGAA
The DNA here is from genome assembly GCA_006408695.1 of Aepyceros melampus. Lineage (NCBI taxonomy): Eukaryota > Metazoa > Chordata > Mammalia > Artiodactyla > Bovidae > Aepyceros > Aepyceros melampus. The sequence continues at coordinate 15,562 of SJXQ01012633.1, forward strand.
ACTGAATACAAACTACTTGATTTTTTTTTTTTGAATATGGGACTGAAAAATCAAGCCTAGTTGACTGAACTAGAAGAAGGCAGCCTCACCTCTTCCCTCTTCCCTCTCCCCAAATCCCACCCTCTCTTCTCTCCCCAGAGAATATAAGCTTCATGAAGGCAAGAAGCATGTCAATCTTTTCATTTACCCTGTGCTTGTCATGCAGTTGGTACTTAATAAATAGTAATGGACAGAAGAAAAAGGAAACAAGGGAGGGATGGAGGGAGGCCTTGTCCTTCTCAAAAATGTCCTAGTAATTACATTATCTTTGAATTTATTTAGCATTTAACAACATAAAATGTACTGCAATTCTTTTTTTTTTTTTTTCATATTTTCTTGATCAAGTCACATAAACCCACTGGCTCCATTTTACTGGAGGGGTCTGGGAGGAGATTCTCTGAGGTTCCATTTGATCTTAAGATGATGCTGTGATCTGAAAGATATATTCCAAGAAGAACTTCAGTCCAAACTTCACTAGAGAAAAAAAATTTACATATCCAGTACAAGCAGGAGTGTCCCTTTTTTGGACTTTCCCCATCCCTTGCACGAATGGGCACACACACACATGATCACACACACACACACACACACACACACACACACACGATCACATGCTAATTCCTGCCTGAGAATCTGCTCAGGGAGTTTCCCCTCCTAAAATACCCTATCCTTCCCTCTCTGCTCACCTACATCCTTCCTACCCTTCAAAGCTTTGCATAAATTGTATTTGAAGCCAAAGAATCGTAAAGCTGCTGCCTCTATGTTGTCTTGACTTTCTGTTTTTCCTCTTACAAGTTTTAAGATTCCTGTGAGCCCCTCCAGACTTCTCCAGTAAAGATGGCCAGCAGCTCCAGCAGATCACCCCACAGGGACCCTGTCCCTGCCCACTTCTGATGAAACTCTCAGACCTTGGAGAGGTCCCTGGCCATGCCCCGGGGCAATCCCCCCAGGCCTGGAGCTGACGTGGTTTGAACTCCCACGCAGAGCTGCTCTGCCCTACTTCTGGATTTTACTGTAACTTGCTTAGCAGCCAGAGGTGCTGAAGATGCAGAAAGGCCCTGTGGGTTTGCTTTTGATAATGTTTCCAAAACTGTTAGCATTTCCTGCCCTTGTTAATAGTCTCCTTGAACTCTTTTTTTTTTTTTCTTTTTTTTGTGGTCATTGCCTGTCCTTCCTGGGCTTTATTCCATTATTCCTTATTATTCACTTTGTTTATCACAGTTCTCTTTGTTAGTGTTTCTCATCAGTATGCTATGACTTTCCACATTCCATTTCTGTCTCCTTTTTCCCATACTACCCTCCCCCAAACACCCTGATCTCCCCTGCCTGCCTTTCTTCTGTCATCATGGTCACATCTTTCCTCTGGCATCCAGTTCAGTTCAGTTCAGTCGCTCAGCTGTGTCGGACTCTTTGCGACCCTTGTCTGTTTTTTAAATGTTATTTAAGTAACAAGCTTCTTAAGGAAAAAAGAATCCAAGTCATTTAGTGGAATATTTGATATCAGACCAATCTTAGTTCAAATTTGACTTCTGACCCTAGTTGTTTGATCTTGGGTGAGTTACTTCAACTGATTTGAGTCTCACCTTTATCCTCTTTTACAGAGGGATGATGGGGCTTCCTAGGTGGTGCAGTGTTAAAGAACCCGCCTATCAATACAGGAGACATAAGAGACATGGGTTAGATCCCTGGGTCAAGAAGATCCCCTAGAGAAGGAAATGGTAACCCACTTCAGTATTCTTTCCTGGGAAATCCCATGGACAGAGGAGCCTGACAGGCTACAGCCTGTGGGGTTGCAAAGAGTCAGACACAACTGAGTGACTTTATACATACACACATACACACACACACGCAAAGAGAGATGATACATTTCAAGTTTCACATATTGTAAGGTTCAACAAGTTACTTTCAGAGAGTGCTTGATATCTAACAGGTAATATTTCTCTTCTATTTCTATTTTCTATCTTTTTATGATGAAATTTCTCTATTTGTCTGTGATTGTTAGCTTTCTGTTCGTTCATTTATCCAGCAAGCACTTGAGCACTGAGTACAGGGGAGGCATGGGTAGGACTGGAGATACGTTGATGAAATGTGCTAGGCAATGTCACTGCTCTCAGAGTTTATAGTCTAGTGGGAGATTCAGGCAAGTAAACTGGCATCCCACTCATCATCCTCCCCACGCCCCTCCCCTTATGTAAATCTTCATGAGCACATGTTTCCATGTGTCAGATACTGTGTTTCTGTTAGAATCCCACATGAGTACTATTTCCCCTTCGAGGAGCTGAAGCTTTACAACTGCTTTATGTGTCAGATAGAATGATAATTCAAAGAAAGAAGTGACCATTTATGGAGCAGGTCAGGGAGAGGAGAAGGGTATGGGGTGGGCTTCACCAAAGAGGTGAGTTTGGGAGGAATTGCAGATTATGTTCAGGGTTGTGGAGTAGGGTTCCAGAGCGAGCTCTATATCTGAAAGATTACAATATGAAGTCATATGGTTCTCCTGGGCAGTGGGAATGCTGGCAAGGACTTTAATTCTGTTGGTGTATAAGCAACAAGGTGGGGAATGGTAGGAAATGTGCTGATTAGTCATGAGGGACTTGACTTGAATGCCATGACTGAGAGTTTGTGTTTTGGAAGCACAGGAGAGTCAGTAAAGTACATACAGAAATTCATTTAAGAAATCTAAATCTGCTGGCTTTGTATAGCACAGGGAACTCTACTAAGTATTCTGTAAAACTTATCTAGGAAACGAACTTGAAAAAGAATGGGAAAAAAAGTGAGTTAAGTTGCTCAGTCATATCCAACTCTTTGAGACCCCACTGACTGTAGCCCACCAGGTTCCTCTATCCAAAGAATTCTTTTGGCAAGAATACTGGAGTGGGCAGCCATTCCCTTCAGTAGGGGATTCACAACCCAAGGAGGGGGAACCAATAAAAAAAAAATTTTTTTTAAAGGTAGATAGAGAAGAGTCAGAAGGCAGGGAATTGAGGAGCTAGGACGCTGTGCCTCTCTAACAAATGAGGAAACTAAGGTATGGAGAGGAAAAGGAGCAGTTTTCAAGGTCATAGAAGGAACAAGATGGGATTCAGACCTAGGTAACCTGACTCTAGAGCCTACATTCTAGCATGTTTGATGAACTGAAAATGAAATAACACAGATAATTGTAAACCTTAAACTTTAGTTTGCTGCTGCTGCTGCTAAGTCGCTTCAGTCGTGTCCGACTCTGTGCGACCCCATAGACAGCAGACCACCAGGCTCTCCTGCCCTGGGATTCTCCAGGCAAGAACACTGGAGTGGGTTGCCATTTCCTTCTCCAATGCATGAAAGTGAAAAGTGAAAGTGAAGTCGCTCAGTCATGTCCGACTCTTTGCGACCCCATGGACTGCAGCCTACCAGGCTCCTCCATCCATGAGATTTTCCCAGCAAGAGTACTGGAGTGGGGTGCCATTGCCTTCTCCAAAACTTTAGTTTAGTCACTCCTAAACTTTATGTTTAATTTTTAAAGTTCATTTATTTTTATTTGTAACTGACATGGAGTATAGTTGATTTACAATGTTGTGTTAGTTTCAGGTGTACAGTTAAGTGATTCAGTTGTACATATACATATATCTATCCTTTTTCAGATTCTTTCCCATATAGGTTATTACTGAACACCGAGTAGAGTTCTTTGTGCTTACAGTAGATCCTTGTTGATTATTTTGTATATAATAGTGTATATATGGTAATCCCAACCTTCAAATTTATGCCTCCAATCCTCCTCCACCTTTCCCCTTTGTTAATCATAAGGTTGCTATCTAAGTCTGTGAGTCTGTTTCTCTTTTGTACAAATACTTTTCTACACTGAGTACAATTTTTTTAGGTTCCACATAAAAGTGATATCATGTATTTGTCTTTCTCTGTCTGACTTTATATGATAATTTCTAGGTTCATCTATGTTGCTGTAAATGGCATTTCATTTTTTTACGGCTGAATAATATCTGGTTGCATATATATACCACATCTAAATACATTCATCTGCTGGATATTTAGATTGCTTCCATATCCTGTTGTAAATAGTGGCTGCAATGAACATTTTTAAAAGCATGAATCTTTTTGAATTATGAATTTTTTCAGGTATATGCCTAGGAGTGGGATTTCTGGGTCATATGGTAGTTCTATATTCAGTTTTTTCAGGAACCTCCATATTGTTGTCCACGGTGGCTGTTCCAATTTACAGTCCCAGCATTCCAGCTTACATTTCCTACAGTGTAGTAAAGTTGCCTTTTCTCCAAACTCTCTCCAGCATTGTGTTTGTAGACTTCTTGATGATGGCCATTTCTGACTGGTGTGAGGTGGGACCTCATTGCAGTTCTGATTTGTGTTTCTCTAATAATTAGCAGTGTTGAGCATCTTTTCATGTGCTTTTTGACCATCTATGTGCTTTTGAGAAATGTGCATTTAGACATTTAGGTCTGGCCATTTTTCAACTGGGATTTTTTTTTTTTAATTGAGCTGCATGACTTGTTGCCGTTGTCATTTGTACTATTTGCAAATAATTTTTTTTCCCTCATTCTGTGGATTGTCTTTTCATTTTGCTTATGCTTTCCTTTTCTGTGCAAAAGCTTTAAATTTAATTAGGTCCAAATTGTTTGCTTTCATTTTTTATTACCCTAGGAGGTGGATCCAAACTATATTTTATTGCTGTGGTTTATGTCACAAAGTGTTCTATGTTTTCCCTCTAAGGGTTTTATAGTGTCCAGTCTTTCATTTAGATCTTTAATTCATTCTGAGTTTATTTTTGTATATGGTATTAGAGAATGTTCTAATTTCACTCTTCTACATCTAGTGGTCTAGTTTTTCAAGTGCCACTTATTGTGGAGACCATCTTTGTTGTATATTCTTGCCTCCTTTTGTCAGATTAATTGACCATAGGTGTGTGGGTTTATTTCTCCTATTCCATTGATCTATAAGTCTGTCTTTGCGCCAGTGCTACACTATTTTGATTTCTATAGCTTTATAATATAGTCTGAAGTCAGGGAGACTTATTTCTCCAGCTCCATTTTCTCAAGATTGCATGTACTATTTGGGGGCTTTTTTTTTTCCACACAAATTTTAAGATTTCCTGTTTTAGATCTGCAAAAAACAGTATTGGTAATTTGATAGGGATTGCGTTGAGTCTGTAGATTACCTTGGGTAGTATAGTGATTTTGACAATATTGATTCTTCCAATCCAAGAATACGGCACACTTTTCCACCTGTTTCATCTTCAATTTCTTTCATCAATATCTTATAGTTTTTGGAGTATAGGTCTTTTGTCTCCTCAGGTAGTTTATTTCTAGGAATTTTATTCTTTTTGATGTAATGGTAAATGAAATTGTTTCCCTAATTTCTCTTTCTCATCTTTCATGGTTAGTATATAGAAAGGCAACAGATTTCTGCATATTAATTTTATATCATGCAATTTACCAAATTCTGATTAACTATAATAGTTTTCTGGTAGCATCTTCAAGGTTTCTTGTGTATGGTATCATGTCATCTGAAAACAGTGACAGTTTGACTTCTTCTTTTCCAATTTGTATTCTTTTTTATTCCCTTTTTGCTCTCTAATTGCCATGTCTAGGACTTCCAAAGCAATCTTGAATAAAAGTGGCCAGAACAGACATCCTTATCTTGTTCCTGATTGTAGAAGAAATGCTTTCAGGTTTTCCCTGTTGAGTATGATGTTAGCTGTGGGTTTGTCACATACAGCCTTTATTATGTCCCCTTTATGCTCACTTTCTGGGGAGTTTTTTTCATCAATGGATGTTGGATTATGTCGAAAGCTTTTCCTGCATCTATTGAGGTGATCATATGGTTTTTATGCTTCAGTTTGTTAATATAATATATCACATTGATTGATTTACACATTAAAAAATACTTGCATCCTTGGGATAGATCCCACTTGATCATAGCATGTGATTCCTTCATGTATTTCTGGATTCTGTTTATTAAGATTTTGTTGAAGATTTCTGCATCTGTTTATTAGTGATTTTGGCCTATAATTTTCCTTCTTTGTTGTATGTTTGTCTGGTTTTGGTATTAGAGTGACAGTGGCCTCATAGAAAAATTTTGGAAGTGTTCCTTTCTCTTAAGTTTTTTAGAATAGTTTCAGAAGTATAGGTGTTAACTCTTCTCTAAATGTTTGATAGAATTTATCCATGAAGCCATCTGGTGCTGGACTTCTGTTTGGGAATTTTTAAATCACAATTTCAACTTCAGTGCTTGTGATTGGTCTGTTTGTATTTTCTGTTTCTTCCTGGTTCCGTCATGGGAGATTGTAGCTTTCTAAGGATTTGTTCATTTCTTCTTGGTGTCCATTTTATTGGCATATAGTTGCTTGTAGTGTTCTCTTATGATCCTTTGCCTTTTTGTGGTATTAGTAGGAACTTTTCAATTTCTAATTTTATTGATTTGAATCCTCTCCCATCACTTATTTCTGCTCTGATCTTTATAACTTGTTTCCTTCTACTAACTTTGAGTTTTGTTTATTCTTCTTTCCCTAGTTGCTTTAGATGTAAGTTTAGGTTGTTTATTTGAGATTTTTCTTGTATTGCCATAAACTTCCCTCTTAGAACTGCTTTTGTTGCATCCCATAGGTTTTGGGTCATTGTGTTTTCATTGTCATTTGTCACTAGGTATTCTTTTATTTCCTCTTTGACTTCTTCAATGATCTGTTTATTGTTTAGCAGTGTATCATTGCTTTTCCATGTGTTTATGTTTGTTTGGGTTTTTTTTTTAACAGATTTTTATCTTTCTTTTAGTTGATTTATTATCTCATAGTGTTGTAGTTGGAAAAGATGCTTAATATGATTTCAAATTTCTTAAATTTACTAATGCTTGATTTGTGGCCCAACATGTGAACTATTCTGGGGAATGTTATAAGTGCACTTGGAAAGAATGTGTATTCTGCTTTCAGATAGAATGCTCTATAATTATCAATTAAGTCTGTTTGATCTAATGTGTCATTTAAGGCCTGTATTTCCTTACTGATTTTCTGTTTGGATGATCTGTCCATTGATATAAGTGGCATGTTAAAGTCCCCCACTATTATTGTGTTACTGTCAATTTTTCCTTTTATGGCTGTTAGCATTTGTCTTTTATATTAAGGTCCTCCTATGTTGGGTGCATACTTATTTGCAATTGTTATATCCTCTTGAATTGATCCCTTGATTATTATTTATTATCCTTCTTTGTCTCTTGTAACAGACTTTATTTTAAAGTAAAGACTGTTACTATTTTGTCTGATATGAATATTGCTACTCCAACTTTATTTTGATTTTTATTTGCATAGAATAGCTTTATCCATCCCCTCACTTTCAGTCTCTCTGTGTCCTAGATCGAAAATGGGTCTCTTGTAGACAGCATATATATGGGTCTTGTTTTTGTATCTATCAAGCCAGTCTATGTTTTGGAGCATTTAATCCATTTACATCTAAGGTAATTATCAATATGTGTGTCTTACTGCCATTTTGTTAACTGTTTTGGATTTTTTTTTCTTCCTTCCCTGTTTTGTTCTCTTCTTTTTTGATTTGATATCTATCCTCACTATTATGCTTGAATTCTTTTTCTCTGTGTGTATATGTATATCTAGTGTAGAATTTTGGTTTGCAGTTACCATGAGGTTTTCATGCAAGAGTCTACACACACGCACAAGTTGTCTTTAAGTTGCTGGTCTCTTAATTTCCAATGCACCCAATAGCCTGCATTTGTATTCTCTTCTCATGATTGCTGGTTTTGAGATCACATTTGTGTGTGGATGATTTCCTATCTTTTCTGTATGTTTACCTTTACCAGTGAGCTTTCCAATTCATAATTTTCTTATTTCTAGTTAAGCCCTTTTCTTTTCCATTTACATAATTCCCTTTTGCATTTCTTGTAATGTTGTTTTGGTGGTGCTGAATTCTCTTTAGCTTTTGCTTGTCTGTAAAGCTTTTGATTTCTTTGTCAACTCTGAAAGAGAGCCTGGCTGGATAGAGTATTCTTGGTTGTAGATTTTTCCCTTTCATAACTTTAAATATATTGTGGCACTGCCATGAAATTAAAAGATGCTTACTCCTTGGAAGGAAAGTTATGACCAACCTAGATAGTATATTCAAAAGCAGAGACATTACTTTGCCAACAAAGGTCCATCTAGTCAAGGCTATGGTTTCTTCAGTGGTCATGTGTGGATGTGAGAGCTGGACTGTGAAGAAAGCTGAGCACCGAAGAATTGATGTTTTTGAACTGTGGTGTTGGAGAAGACTCTTGAGAGTCCCTTGGACTGCAAGGAGATCCAACCAATCCATTCTGAAGGAGATCAACCCTGGGATTTCTTTGGAAGGAATGATGCTAAAGCTGAAACTCCAGTACTTTGGCACCTGATGCGAAGAGTTGACTCAGTGGAAAAGACTCTGATGCTGAGAGGGATTGGGGGCAGGAGGAGAAGGGGACGACTGAGGATGAGATGGCTGGATGGCATCACTGACTCGATGGACAAGAGTTTGGGTGAACCCTGGGAGTTGGTGATGGACAGGGAGGCCTGGTGTGCTGCAATTCATGGGGTCACAAAGAGTCAGATACGATTGAGAGACTGAACTGAACTGACCCTCTGACCTGCAGAGTTTCTGCTGACAAATCTTCTGATAATCTTTTGGGGATTCCCTTGCATGTTATTTGTTTTTTTTACCTTGTTGCTTTTAATGTTTTATCTTTGTCTTTAATTTTTGTCAATTTGGTTAATGTGTGTCTCTCTGTGTTCCTCCTTGTGTTAATCTTGTATAGGATTGTTTGCACTTCCTGAACTTGGGTGACTGTTTCTTTTCTTGTTAGAGATGCTTTCAGCTGTTATGTCTTCAAGTGTTTTCTCAGGCCCTTTCTCACTTTCTTCCCCATCTAGGGCCCCTGTAATGTGAATATTGGTGTGTTTAATATTATTCCAGAGGTATCTTAATCTGTCCTTATTTCTTTTCATTCTTGTTTCTTTATTCTGTTCCACAGCAGAAATTCCCACCATTCAGTCTTCCAGGTCACTTATCTATTCTCCTGTCTCATTTATTCTATTAATTCCCTCTAGTATATTTTTCATTTCATTTATTGTATTATTCAGTTTTTTGTTCTTTATATCTTCTAGCTCTGTTGAAAATCTCTTGTATCATCTCACTCTGTGCCTCCATTCTTTTTCCAAGATCTCGAATCATCTTTACTATCATTACTCTGAATTCTTTTTCTGGTAGATTGTCCATCTCCATGTCACTTAGTTGTTCTTCTTGGGTTTTATCTTTTCCTTCATCTGGGACATACTCCTCTGCTGTCTCATTTTGTCTAATTTTCTGTGTCTGTGTATCTGTTCTGCAGGCTGTAGGATTGAAGCTCTTTTGCTTCTGGTGTCTGCCCCCTAGAGGTGAGACTATTCTAGAGGCTTGTGCAGACTTCTTGTTGGGAGGGACTGGTGCTTGCCCACTGGTGGGTCTTGTCCCTCTAATGGGCAGACCATGTCAATGACTGTGTTTAAAGGTGACTGTGGACCACAGAAGACTTTAGGCAGCCTGTCAGCTGGTGGGCTCGGCTGTGTTCCCACCCTGTTCATTGTTTGACCTGAGGCATCCCAGCACTGGAGTCTACAGGCTGTTGGGTGGGACTTTATCTTAGAATCAAAGTGGTAGCCTCTGGAAGAACTCAAACCAATGAGTGCTCCCCAGTACTTCTACCACCAGTGTCCTTGTCTCCACAGTGAGCCACAGCTACCCCTGCCTCTCCAGTAATCCCTCCAAGATCAACAGATAGGTCTGGCCCAGTCTCCTATGAAGTCACTGGGTCCCAGTGGGCGCAAGACTTTGTTTCCACCTTCCTAGAGTGGATTCCTCCAATCCTGTGGAATTTCTGCAATTAAGCCATGATGGCCTTCCATACCAAGTGCTCTAGGGGCCTCTCTTCTTGATGCCATACCCCCAGACTGGGGAGCCTGATGTGGGGGTCAGAATTCTCACTCCTGTGGGATAAACTCTGTGATAGAATTGTTTTCCAGCTTGTGGGTTGCCCATCTGGAGGGTATGAAATCAATGGTATTGCAAATTTGCCTCTCGTACTGTCTTGTGGTTTCTTCTTTGTCTTTCTGATGTAAAATATCTTGTTTGTTAGGTTCCAATCTTGGTGGATGGTTGTTCAGCAGTTGTGTAATTTTGATATTTTTGCTACAGGGAGTGAATTCAAGTCCTTCTACCCTGTCATCTTGATTTCCTCCCCTTCTATTTAAAAAACCTAAATTTTAGCATCATCAAAATCCCCCCCCCCCCAGTTTGTTAATGCATAGATTGCTGAGCCTCATCCACAGATTGATTCAGTAGGTGTAAATGGGGCCTGAGAACTTGAAATGTTAATGAGTTCCCAGGTGATGCTGAGACTATAGAAGTTGAAAAGATGGAAAATCAGAGCATTACAATACTCAAGAAAAGACAGTGGTTTAGTTAAGTAAAAATATGCCTTGATGCAAAGGGAGCATGTTCATCAGGAAATTGAACATAGAGTCTGTTCGAGGCAGGGAAGGTGATGTGAGCAGGGCATAGCTATGGGAATGTGGTTAGAAATTAAGGCCTCACAGAAAGGTGGGTTCATGTTGGGAAAACATGGAAGATAGGACTGGAGATAAGATTAAAAATACAGTCCTATCTCAAGACAGATTCCAGAGGGTCTTGAATATCTAGCTATTAAGCTATGGATCTTCTGTGTAGATAATTTAAAGCTTAATGGAACTGGTTTACTCAGAGTATTTATTTAGGTGTGGTACAAATTATAAACTGGAGAAAGGAGATAAGTTAGAGGGAGACCCCAGTCATCACCCTCATTGCTCGAGCAGAAGAAGAGCCCCAAGTATGTTCCTCAGATGTTCATTCCTGAGAGTTCTCTTCTGACTTCCTCTTCCTCCTTTACCTAGTTACTTAAACTTTAAACTTTATGTTCTTATTTACTTTCCATTTCTTTCTCTAACCTGTTTTTCATATTTAATTCACTTGTTAAACTTTAATTTTGTTTAATCTGTAAGTCTGATTTTTAACTGTTCAAATATTTTATATCATTGATGAAATATCTTTTTTTTTAATTGAAAAGTGGTAAGTATTTATTATTGGTGTATTTAATTTAATTATCAGGTTGGCCACAGAGTTCATTTGACTTCTTCTGTATGACATCATAGAAAAACCCAAATGAACTTTTTGGCCAACACAATAATCGCATGTAATTTTTATTTATTTATTAAAAAATTTTTTCTTACTTTACAATATTGTATTGGTTTTGCCATACAGCAACATGAATCCACCACAGGTGTACAAATGTTCCCCATCCTGAACCCACCTCCCACCTGCCTCCAGATACCATCTCTCTGGGTCATCCCAGTGCACCAGCCCCAAGCATCCTGTATCCTGCATCGAACCTGGACTGGCGATTCATTTCTTATATGATATTATACATGTTTCAATGCCATTCTCCCAAATCATCCCACCCTCTCCATCTCCCACAGACTTCAAAAGTCTGTTCTATACATCTGTGTNTGCGTTGATTTTATATCCTGCAACTTTACTATATTCATTGATTAGCTCGAGTAGTTTTCTGGTGGAGTCTTCAGAGTTTTCTATGTATAGGATCATGTCATCTGCAAACAGTGAGACTTTTACTTCTTCTTTTCCAATTTGGATTCCTTTAATTTCTTTTTCTGCTCTAATTGCTGTGGCCAAAATTTCCAAAACTATGTTGAATAGTAGCGGTGAAAGTGGGCACCCTTGTCTTCTTCCTTACTTTAGGGGAAATGCTTTCAATTTTTCACCATTGAGGATAATGTTTGCTGTGGGTTTGTCATATATAGCTTTTATTAGGTTGAGGTATGTTCCTTCTATTCTTGCTTTCTGGAGGGCTTTTTTTTAAATCATAAATAGATGTTGAATTTTGTCAAAGGCTTTCTCTGCATCTATTGAGAGAATCATATGGCTTTTATTTTTCAATTTGTTAATGTGGTGTATTACATTGGTTTGTGGATATTGAAGAATCCTTGCATCCCTAGGATAAAGCCCACTTGGTCATAGTGTATGATCTTTTTAATGTGTTGTTGGATGCTGATTGCTAGAATTTTGTTAAGGATTTTTACATCTATGTTCATCAGTGATACTGAAATATCTTTAGACATAATCTTTTATCTTTTCCTTTATTATTTTAAGCTTCTTATCTATTTAAGCTTTGGCTTATTTATTTAAAGGATCTAGATTTTATTTTTTTTAAGTCAACTTATAGGATCTTTAGTAAGAAGGTTTCTTTGGTACTATCTCTTAAATTTAATTCTTATAGCTATTTTTGTTGCATTTATTTTGTTTGCAAGTTCAGAATTTTGTTTATTTTCAAAATTTAATACTTGTTCTCATGTTAAATTTTAACCATTTTTGTAAGACTCTGAGGTTTTTATTTTTCTTTCCTTTATTCTCATTCGTTTATTTTCTCTTTTCTTAAGGTGTAGAACATCTTTGATTTCCTGGAAATTGTATTATGAAATTTCATTTTTCACCCCTTTTTGATAAATACAAGCCTTAAAAATCTAAACCTTCTGATATGTATAGTTATATGTATTACAGACAAAAATAAAATAGGAAAACAGCAATCGTGAGTAGACGGAGGACCTATCTGCAAACTGATATTTAAATAGTGGCCTGAATACAATGAAAGATGCAGCCTCATATATTTTTGGTGTAAGAACCTTTGAGATAACTTGAATAGCATGTACCAAAGCCCTGAGGTAGAAGCATGTCTGATAAGTTCAGACTTAAGGAAACAGTGGCTGAAGGGGCAAAACAGTAAAAAGAAGAGTATTCAATAACATCAGGGAGGAGTGGTGGGGTATAGATACTCGTGTATGGTGTTATAGTCATTTTAATAACACTGAATTTTATTTTCATAAATTGAGAAGTCCTCAGGAAACGAAGATCATGGCATCCGGTCCCATCACTTCTTGGGAAATAGATGCGGAAACAGTGGAAACAGTGTCAGACTTTATTTTGTGGGGCTGCAAAATCACTACAGATGGTGATTGTAGCCATGAAATTAAAAGACGCTTACTCTTTGGAAGAAAAGTTACGAGCAACCTAGATAGCATATTCAAAAGCAGAGACATTACTTTGCCGACTAAGGTCCGTCTAGTCAAGGCTATGGTTTTTTCTGTGGTCATGTATGAACGTGAGAGTTGGACTGTGAAGAAGGCTGAGTGCTGAAGAATTGATCCTTTTGAACTGTGGTGTTGGAGAAGACTCTTGAGAGTCCCTTGGACTGCAAGGAGATCCAACCAGTCCATTCTAAAGGAGATCAGCCCTGAGATTTCTTTGAAAGGAATGATGCTAAAGCTGAAGCTCCAGTACTTTGGCCACCTCATGTGAAGAGTTGACTCGTTGGAAAGGACTCTGAAGCTGGGAGGGATTGAGGGCAGGAAGAGAAGGGGGCGACAGAGGATGAGATGGCTGGATGGCATCATTGACTCGTGGACATGAGTCTGAGTCAATTCCAGGAGTTGGTGATGGACAGGGAGGCCTGGCATGCTGTGATTCATGGGGTCGTGAAGAGTCGGACATGACTGAGCAACTGAACTGAACTGAAGGGCTTCTAAGTTAGAGAAGGGATATGTTTCCCTTTATACTTGTATAGGATCACTTTAGTTCTCCTTTGAGAGTATACTAGAGAAGGGCAAGGGGAAGAGAAAGAAGCTAGTGCAATAATCTGGACAAAATATGAGGGTGCAGTTGGACTAGGTTGGAGGCCATGAAGGTGGTGAGAAGTGGTAAGATTCTTGATAGATATAGAAGTGTGAGTTGACAGAATTTGATGATACAGTAAGTGGGGGGTATGAGAGAGAAAGAGAAGTTGAGGATGACTGAAAAATTTTTGTTCTGGGGAGCCAGAAAATAAATTGCCTTATTCTGAGATGGGAAGACTACAAGAGAAGCAGGCAGTACACAGAAAGAGCATTGGGGTGGAACCAGGTTTTCGGATTTGGTGAGATTAGTTTGCAATAGATTGATTTGCAAGTTTGGATGGTAGACATCCAAATTGAGATATCAAGTAAGTAACTGAATAAATGAATCTGGAGTACAGCAGTCAAGTTCCATGGAAGATACAAGTTTGCATTTCTGAAGTATTAGCATAGAGATGGTATTTAAAACTGTGACAGTAGACCAGATGACCTAAAACAGTGCTTTTCACTTTTGGACCACAGCTAAAGTGAGAAATGGGTATCACGCTATAATGTGGTACACAGGCACACGCATGCTGATTCAAAATGGATGAAACAAAACTGATCCTTACCACAGATGTCGTACTCTGACATTTTCAGTGATATTTCTTTTATTTCATTAAAAATAACTGGTAATGGCCCTCCAAATTAACCTCACCATCCACTAATGGGTGGCAGCCCAGATTTTGAAAAGCCTTGACTTAAGATATGAATAAAAGCAGAGAAGAAAAGAGGTTTGAGAATTGAGTCGTGGTGTCCAGTGAAATGTCTGGTTTTAGGAAATGAGGAGGGGCCAGCACAGCAGCCTGAGAAGGTGTGGTCAGTGGAGAACCAGTTCTCTTGGATACCACATGGTCTGTATCTCTGCTCCCAACCCCCCTGGTTCTGGTTTTCTCTCATCTCCCCACCCCTGGCCACTCTCCTCTCTACTTCATTCCATGGATGGGCATTGTATTGCTGATCACCCTATTCGTGATGGCAATTGTCTTGCTGTATCTCACTGTGTGTACTGTTCATTGAACCTGGGGTAGGCAATGCATGAGCTAGAAGTCTGGAAGGAAACTCAAGAAGACGTAGGAACTACAGATGCATTTATTCTCTCCTGGATGGCGCAGTACCTGTAACAACAGATACACTATATCCTCTCCTCTCCTGGCTGACCCAACAAACACAGCCATGATGCAGCAGTAATATGCCTCCCCTTTTTAGGTGGATGTTATACATGTGCATAGCACAAAGTAGCATGTGACCAAGCAAATACCTCCTGATGTGGATGTACAGTGCTGTGAGTGATCTCAGCTGTTTCATAGTTATTATTTACAAAACGTGAGGCAAGAGAGCCTGAACACGCAATCTTGGCTAATTTGCTCTCTCCCCACAGGCATGGAGGCATCCCCTTCACTGTCTAGAAACTAGTGTATTTAACTGACATAGATTATATGTTTGGGACTAACATAATGGGATTACAGCCCATGCAGAAGTGAGCTATAAATCAGAGTTAATATTTTTCTTTCTTTTAAAAATAAAATATAGTTGATTTACAGTATTTCAGGTGTACATCACCATGATTCAGTTTTAAAATTTATTTATTCTTATTTTTTAAATCATTTTTAAATTGAAGTATAGTTAATTCATAAAGTGTTAATTTCAGGTGTACAACAAAGTGATCCAGTTATACGTATATGTATGTGAATATATCTATTTTTTCTCAGATTATTTTCCATTATAGGTTATTATAAGATAATGTGGAGAAGGAAATGACACCCCACTCCAGTACTCTTGCCTAGAAAATCCCAGGGTGGAGGAGCTTGGTGGAGGCTACTGTCCATGGGGTCGCAAAGAGTTGGGCATGACTGTAATGAATATAGTTCCCTGTGCTATATAATAGGTCCTTGTTTATCTCTTTTATATATACTAGTGTGTATCTGTTAATCTCAAATTCCCAGTTTATCCATATTTTCTTTTCTTAACGTTTCTTAGCTATCTGCTGCAGAGCAGACTTCTCACTGGCCCTATTTCTTGTTTGTTGTGCTATGCTGTGCTAAATCACTTCAGTTGTGTCTGCCTCTTTGTGACGCTATGGACTGTAGCCCTCCAGACTCCTCTGTCCATGGGATTCTCCAGACAAGAGTACTGGATTGGGTTGCTATGCGCCCCTCCAGGGATCTTCCCGACCCAGGGATTGAACCCGGGTCTTTTATGTCTTCTGCATTGTCAGGCAGGTTCTTTACCTCTAGTTTAGGCCTCAGGTACTCACCGCAATTTCAGTTCTGCCCAGCCCCTTCTTTTCCCAAGTTCTATTTTAATCTCCTTTCCCATGTCTAACCAGGAGAGCATGCCAAAATTCTGTTTGTCTATTAAGTGGAGAAATGTAGCTTAACTTTGAGCCATCTTTCTCTCTCAGACTAAACATGGGGTCTATTTTTACGTAAGTAAGGGCTTATTAAGATGCTTTTCCAAACAAAAAAGACGTTTTCTTCCCCAAAATAACTCTGCACTCCTCTTGAGGGAAGCCAGCCTGAATACACGGAGCTTTCAAAACCTCGTTTTCCCATTCTTGGCTTCTATGTCTCTTGTTATGTACCACATACTGCTTTTCTAATTCTTGGACTCCAAAGAAGAGTTCTGGCAACTGCAACAGTTTGATGGATTGCCACAGTTGCTGATGATAATGCTGTTTCTATTATACTTGATTATTTTAATTTTGAAATAGCTAGTGATATAATTTTATTTATCAAAGTGAGTCTATAAATGAAGTGCTCTTATAACCAAATATTGAAAAACACACTTAAAAAAATACAAACCCACTTAAAACTTTAAAATCCAATGTGATAAACTATATTTAAAGCAGGATATCTGACATTATGTCAATATTCATTTAAGGAGACACAAGTTTGTTGTCAGAGGTATAGCTCCCAAGGCTACGATGAAGAAACTTACTTTTAAAATTCTTCTGTAAAAGACTATAAAATGACTCTGTTATCATAGAGCATATGCCAAAGGAATCAGTAGTTGCACAGGACATTATGCAATAATGTCAAATATTAAGGCTGTACATTTAAGCGAATTTCCATGTTGTTTGACTCCAGGGTTGCATCAGCATGGGAAAAAAAGAAGTGAAGTGATTGTGGAAAATGTTCTTGCTTAGAATAGAGGTTGGTCTGGCATGCTTCCTATTTTGTAAATAAAGGTTTGATGGAACACAGCCAAGCCCACTTATTTAGTATTGTTTATGGCTGTTTAGAATTGTGAAGTTGAGCAGTCAGACAGAAACTTTATGGCCTACTCATTGCCTCTTAAGACTAAAATATTTACTACTTGCACCTTTAGAGATAACGCTTGCTGATGGCTTTAGAAGGTCAAAAACTGTTGCTCAAAGTTTTCAGTCTCACCATTATGATGTCTTTCAGTTCAGTTCAGTTGCTCAGTCATGTCCGACTCTTTGTGACCTCATGAATCGCAGCACACCAGGCCTCCCTGTCTATCACCAGCTCCAGGGGTTCACTCAAACTCATGTCCATTGAGTCAGTGATGTCATCCAACCATCTCATCCTCAGTCATCCTCTTCTCCTCCTTCCCCCCATCCCTCCCAGCATCAGGGTCTTTTCCAAATGAGTCAACTCATCACATAAGGTGGCCAAAGTATTGGAGTTTCAGCCTCAGCAACAGTCCTTCCAAAGAACACCCAGGACTGGTCTCCTTTAGGATGGACTGGTTGGATCTCCTTGCAGTCCAAGGGATTTCCAAGAATACTCCAACACGACAGTTCAAAAGCACCAATTCTTTGGCGCTCAGCTTTCTTGCCAGTCCAACTGTCACCTCCATACATGACCATGGGAAAACCATAGCCTTGACTAGATAGATCTTTGTTGGCAAAGTAATGTCTCTGCTTTTTAATATGCTATCTACGTTGGTCATAACTTTCCTTCCAAGGAGTAAGTATCTTTTAATTTCATTGCTGCAGTAACCATCTGCAGTGATTTTGGAGCCCCCCCCCAAAAAAAGTCTGACACTGTTTCCCCACTATTTCCCCATCTATTTCCCATGAAGTGATGAGGCCAGATGCCATGAACTTCGTTTTCTGAATGTTGAGCTTTAAGCCAACGTTTTCACTCTCCTCCTTCACTTTCATCAAGAGGCTTTTTAGTTCCTCTTCACTTTCTGCCATAAGGGTGGTATCATCTGCATATCTCAGTTTATTGATATTTCTCCCAGCAATCCAGCTACAAATATAAAAATTAATTTTGATTGTATTAAGATATTTTGATGAGAGAAATTTAATTATTGTCAAAGTCTTTAATTTGTTCTTTTAGTATATATGGTAATATTTTTCCTTTTCTATAAAGGGCAAACTTGAGAGATTATTTTGGCAAACCACTCAGACACAAGTGTATGAATTTTTTGAAAACTTTTCTGTAAAAAACTGGGAAACTAATAGTGACTGCTAGGTATGATTGAATGAGAGACATTTGCAATAAATCAGTTTATGTATTTTGTTATTCTGCTTGATATGTAAGTTATAATAAAGCATTTATGTTTACATGATTTAAGAGGAGATATCAAAGTAATATGTAGTGATTAGCCAAAAAAAAGACAAATTTGTTTTACTCTAATACAAGGTTTCTGAGATTAATGCCAGCTCCCAGAAGAATATTAATAAATGTAATAGACCATTATTTTAAAGAGATATTTTAGAAACTCTTAACTCAAAAATTCAATATGGTTTTTATTTAGCACCTCCTATGACCAACCTATATAGCATATTTAAAAGCAGAGACATTACTTTGCCAACAAAGGTCCACCTAGTCAAGGCTATGGTTTTTCCTGTGGTCATGTATGGATGTGAGAGTTGGACTGTGAAGAGGCTGAGTGCCGAAGCATTGATGCTCTTGAACTGTGGTGTTGGAGAAGACTCTTGAGAGTCCCTTGGACTGCACAGAGATCCAACCGGTCCGTTCTGAAGGAGATCAGCCCTGGGATTTCTTTGGAAGAAATGATGCTAAAGCTGAAACTCCAGTACTTTGGCCACCTCATGCGAAGAGTTGACTCATTGGAAAAGATCCTGATGCTGGGAGGGATTGGGGGCAGGAGAAGAAGGGGACGACAGAGGATGAGATGGCTGGATGGCATCACGGACTCGATGAACATGAGTCTGAGTGAATTCCGGGAGATGGTGATGGACAGGGAGGCCTGGCGTGCTGTGATTCATGGGGTCGCAAAGAGTAGGACACAACTGAGCAACTGAACTGAACTGATGAGTCATTTTCCTGTAGGAAGAAATCAGGACTCCCTCAACTTCCTTATTTTCTACCTCCAAACTTATCTAAAGAGTCCTTTTTTCCTTAGAGAAGGTGTATCTTCTTTAAGGCTGACCTCCCTCCTATGAGTACACATCATATGTCCTGTTTCTGCTGAAACCTTGCTCATTCATCAAGCCCCATTGCCTCCTGTATCTTTGGTCTATTCATCTTCACTAGATTCTTCCTACCAGACTCTCAATTTCTGCCCTGCCCTTGATAGAGTCTCTGTGTTATTGTTGTTTAGTCTCTAAGTCATGTCTGACTCTTTTGTGACTCCATGGACTGTAACTCTCCAGGCTTCTCTGTCCATGGAATTCTCTAGGCAAGAATACTGGAGTAGGTTGCCATTTTACCTTTCAATGTATGACAGTTTCATTCTTTCATTTTTCACCAGGAACATTCTTAAACTACTTGTTCCACTGATTGATCCTGTTCACTGAATCCTTGTTGATCTGACTGCTACTCTCTCATATTGCTGAAAGTGCCATTCCTTCAATTACTAATAACCAGACTGCCAAATCCAGGGTTCCATTTTCACTCTACAAACTGTTAACCATTCTCTTTTCCTTTGACTTCTGGGACTTCTTTCTCCTTGATTCTTTTTCTATGAGTTTGTATCTTTCTGGATCTGCCCCTGGCTGCTCCCTGCATTTTGTTATACCTCTGTATTTTCTTTCCTTTGTTGTTTACCACTTCTCTTTTCATTTCATGTCTCTAAACTTACATGATTTACATGTAACTTACATGATTTACATGAGATTCCAGCATTCAGGCCCTTATGAATCAGTTCAGTCGCTCAGTCGTGTCTGAATCTTTGCGACCCCATGAATCGCAGCACGCCAGGCCTCCCTGTCCATCACCAACTCCCGGAGGTCACTCAGACTCATGTCCATCGAGTGGGTGATGCCATCCAGTCATCTCATCCTCTGTTGTCCCCTTCTCCTCCTGCCCCCAATCCCTCTCAGCAACAGAGTCTTTTCCAATGAGTCAATTCTTTGCATGAGGTGGCCAAAGTACTGGAGTTTCAGCTTTAGCATCATTTCTTCCAAAGAAATCCCACAGCTGATCTCCTTCAGAATGGACTGGTTGGATCTCCTTGCAGTCCAAGGGACTCTCAAGAGTCTTCTCCAACACCACAGTTCAAAACATCAATGCTTCGGTGCTCAGCCTTCCTCACAGTCCAATTCTCACATCCATACATGACCACAGGAAAAACCATAGCCTTGACTAGACAGACCTTAGTTGGCAAAGTAATGTCTCTGCTTTTGAATATACTATCTAGGTTGCCCTTGTGAATACCTATTCTCAAATTCTATCTCCTATCTACTTGACCCAGACACCAGGATGCATCACTTCAGTTGCTCTCTTGCCAGAAAACTCATCATCCTCATTATCCCGTCCTTCTTCCATTCTTTCCCTAAATTCCTTGACATTGGGTCTATCCAACACTCTTTTTCTCACTTTCCTCTGGGCTATTTTGTTCAGCTGGAGAAAAATCACAACTCTTGTTCTTCGGACTGAACTGAGTGTGGCATAGCAATCTTTTTATGTGCACTTGATCCCCTCTTTCTTTGTATTTCTCTAGAGGATTTTAGGAGAAGGCACTGCAACCCACTCCAGTACTCTTGCCTGGAGAATCCCATGGCTGGAGGAGCCTGGTAGGCTGCAGTCCGTGGGGTCACTAAGAGTCGGACACGACTGAGCAACTTCACTTTCACGTACTGGAGAAGGAAGTGGCAACCCATTCCAGTATTCTTGCTTGGAGAATCCCAGGGATGGTGGAGCCTGGAGGACTGCTGTCTATGGGGTCGCACAGAATTGGACACGACTGAAGCAACTTAGCAGCAGCAGCAGCAGAGGATTTTATTTCATATGTTTTTCATTTAAACTTCTTAACCCTCACTCATTATTCTTATATAGAGCAGATATCCTTTCCTATCAGTTCAGTCAGTAGCTCAGTCATGTCTGGCTCTTTGCAACCCCATGAACTGCAGCATGCCAGGCTTCCTCATCCATCACCAACTCCCGGAGCCTACTCAAACTCATGTCCATCTCGTCGGTGATGCCATCCAACCATCTTATCCTCTATTGTCCCCTTCTCCTCCTGCTTTCAATCTTTCCCATAATCAGGGTCTTTTCCAATGAGTTGGCTCTTCACATCAGGTGGCCAAAGTATTGGAGTTTCAGCTTCAGCATCAGTCCTTCCAATGAACATTCAGGACTGATTTCCTTTAGGATCAACTGGTTGGATCTCCTTGCAGTTCAAGGGACTCACAAGAGTCTTCTCCAACACCACAGTGGAAAAGCATCAATTCTTCAATGCTCAGCTTTCTTCATAGTCCAACTCTCACATCCATACATGACTACTGGAGAAACCATAGCTTTGACTAGACAGACCTTTGTTGGTAAAGTAATGTCGCTGCTTTTTAATATGCTGTCTAGGTTGGTCCTAGCTTTTCTTCCAAGGAGCAAGCATCTTTTAATTTCATAGCTGCAGTCAAGCAATAACTTGAGATTTATTCAATTTTTATTATCCCTTCACTTTGAAACTTCATTACATCTATTTAATTCTTTGTGTTGTTGGAAGAGGGTGTTTGCTATGACCAGTGTGTTTTCCTGGAAAAACTCTATTAGCCTGCCCCCTGCTTCATTTTGTACTCCAAGGCCAAACTTGCCTGTTACTCCACATATCTCTTGACTTTTTATTTTGGTGTTTTAATCCCCTATGATAAAAAGATCTCTCTCTCTCTCTCTCTCTCTCTCTCTCTCTCTCTTTTTGGTGTTAGTTCTAGAAGATCTTGTAGTTCTTCATAGAACCATTCAACTTCAGCTTCTTCAACATAAGTGCTTGGGGCATAGACTTGGAATACTGTGATGTTAAATGATTTGCGTTGGAAACAAATTGAGATCATTCTGTCATTTTTGAGATTGCACCCAAGTACGGCATTTCAGACTCTTGCTGACTGTGAGGGCTACTCCATTTCTTCTAGGTGATTCTTGCCCACAGTAGTAGATATAACAAATTAAATTGCATCCTTTACTCCATTCCTCCTAACTCCTCCTAACTCCATTTCTCCATCTTTAATTTCTCCTACTCTGAGGAGGAGGAATCTGTCTAAAAATTTGCCTAATGGTAAGTTTGGTGCTATACTCTAAATCCCCTCTTCTCCTCTAGGACTTGGATCTTTTATTCAACAGTCGCATCATCCCCACTATGCATTTTCAACCTCTCCTCTGTGAGTTAAATCTTTAAAGCCTACAAACATGTACATATCTCTCCAGCATTTAGCAACAACTAAAGCTACAACCATAACCAGCTCACTCTCACTGAATTGAAACTTCTGCTCATAAATAGCTGTGGGAGCCACCTTCCTGGTAGGTAATTTGATAATATGTAAACATTCATAAAATATTGATTCTTTTAGCTACCAACTTTTCTCTACCTAGAAATATAACTTGGTGGAGGGGATTGGAAACTTTAATATTTAAAAAAATGTGTCTCTTTCCAAACCTAAATTTCACTGTGTGATGTATTTAATAAATGATAGTCATCTATATTTAAGGAGATTCTCAGTCAGCTAGGAAAGTAAAGTCAGATGAAAATGGCTCATTCAAATCCTTCCTAAATTGTTGATGTTAGGTATTATTCCTCGTTTTGGGACAGAAAATCTAACTTCAATTTGCTTAAAAATTTAAAGATATTGTTCACATAATGGTAAACATTAAAACTGAGATTAGTTTCAGCTGAGGCCTGACACAGTGGCTCAAATTGTCTCCACAGAATTTGTTTCTTTCTGTTTTCCTGTTCTGCCTTCTGTGGTGTCAGCTTTATTCTCAGAAATCATGCTGGTTCCCCATCCTGCATACCCATGGTGCAAATTTCACATCTTCACACTACCCAACCGGAGACCAATGGAGAACCTATTTCTGGTAACTACTTCATAAATTATAAATTAATTTCTTGGCTTAAGGAAATTAAATACTGATTTTGTTCTTGTTCAGTCACTCAGTCATGTCCAACTCTGAGAGCACATGTGTTGCAGCATGCCAAGTTTAGTGTCCTTCATTATCTCCCAGAGTTTACTCAAACCTATGTCCATTGAGTTGGTGATGCCATCCAACCATCTCATCCTCTGTTGCCCCTTTCTCTTCCTGTCCTCAATCTTTCCCAGCATCACGATCTTTTCCAACGAGTGCTGGTTGGCTTAGGCTAATTTTAGGGCCCACTTCTGGAGCCACACTGGGGTCAGTCTTACCTAAGTAGCATGACTAAGAATGGGGAGGGCTGAATTCTCCAAAAAAAAAAAATGAGAATATTCTTTGAGAGACATGAAGGAAAAGATGAACAAATGTCTACTCTTTCCATCTGCATGAACCCATCTCAAATAGAACACAGGCTGGTAAGAAAAGGAAGAGCTCTACATGCTGGGTGGGGCAAAACAGAGAAGGAAGAAATAGCACCAAAAGTCCACCTTTTAAATACCCATTCCTTAGTTCTAAGCAGGAGGGTTTCCTGGTTTGAGTTATTAACTTTTGGGGTGGATATGACTGATATCACATTGATATTAGTGACCTTTCCTGTTTAGTCTCCATTAAAAATCAGATTCCCAAGAATATCAAAGAGTTCATGCATATCTGCATGCAGAATAAGAAGGATATGTACCTTGGCAGTCCACCTTATGACCAGAGCTCGATATTCTCACAGCATCTCCTCTCTCTGCTCCCGTCTCCCCAGACACTGTTATATTGAGATAAGAGGTGCTTTTTTTGTCTTTTTTAAAAATCTTGATCTACATACTCTTTATGATTATTCATTCAGTTATCTCATTTAAGGAGACTTGCCTGGTGGTCCAGTGGCTAAGACTTCACCTTCCAGAGCAGGGAGTGTGGGTTTGATCACTGGTCAGGGAGCTAAGATCACACATGCCTTGTGACCAAAAAAAAAAGTCCCCCAAATCCCCCATTATTGGAAGTACTATTGTAACAAATTCAATAGACTTTTAAAAAGGGTCCATATTAAAAAAAAACTTAAAAAATTATCTTACTTCATAGCATAGGCAGTAAAACTCTAGCAGTCTAACAGGCACAGTTACTGCTACTGTGGTCTTATCATAGTTCCCATAGTTCATCAGTGAACTTAACACATATTCTTCTTGCTTTATTGTCTAGAACAAATCACAAAGTGATTCTATAAAAAAATCACATATGTACCATATAATGAAATCTGTGACACTCTTAAAAATCATGTTCTAAAATGTTTAAAAGTTAGAATATATCTTTATGATATTTAAAAATTTTCAAAAGCAGTATGCACAACTATATAGCAGATTTAATCCCAAGTTGCAAATACATATTTACACAGATAAATTTATAAAAGACAATATAGAAATACACCAAAATGTTAATGATGAATATCTTTCAGTGCTGACGTTTATGACATTTCTTTTCTTTCTTTCTTTTTTTTAATGGCTAATGGGCATAAGTCTCAGTCCATAATCAGAGGGAAGAAAAAAAAAAAAACTTTCTTTAGTTTTTCTGCAAATAAGTGTAAGTTCTATTTCAAACCCTCAGTTGAATGGGGAGGCAGATATTTACTCATAGAGTTTCCAGATCTGTGACTAAATTGCGGGTATATTTGGCAGGCCAAGGCTGTGATTCTGGGAACCAATGAGCTAGCTCTCTGCCATCATCTGTTGTACTGGCAGAAGGTCAAAGTCATCTCCTATCTGGCTTCGGATGTCAGTTCACACAGCTCAGCGCTCTGCTTTCTCAATGCAAGGGCTCTCTGAGTCTGGTTTTCTCTCAGCTAACTCTATGGCCTTCTTGGGTGTTCCTATGCCATTCAGAGCACAAGAAATTTGATAAGGTTGTGTAAATCCCAGATGTCCATGAAGCTATTTCTCTGCCACTGCTCCCAAGCAAGCTAGGTCCAGAAAACTCCAAAAATCCTGCCATTTTTTTCAAATCACAGGTAGAAAACCAGACACAGGTTTCTTCTTCTCTGGAGTCTCTCACACTCACCTGGATTTTCAGGCATGACCCTCTCCCTCAATTCTGAACTAGAGATAGCACCAGGGATACATCAATATGGAAGTTCTTCAACTTTTCCTTCCCTAAGTCTGGAGGCTGATTTGTGGTGGGGCTGGAAAAAATTGATTCTTATATATCACATATTTTCCCAAATCTTTTTAGTTATGACACAGGTAGATGCATTGAATTCTGTAAGGGAAAATGTTTTTGAATCTCAAAATATTAGGTACTTTGGTTTTAAAACCCTAAGTAATTTTCTATTTCCAAAGCATTTTCCTTCTCTTGAGAAAGTGTGTATGTTGCCTTTTAATTTAAATGAAGAAAAAAAACATTGTTAACAAGGAGTGGAAGTGAAAAATATATTGATAATTTGTATATAAAAATATGATCTCTGCATTTATTTCCAAATTTTTTCTTTTTGAATAAATTTAACATATAACATCATATAAATTTAAGATGTACCATGTGTTGCTGTGATACATTTGTATATCGTGATATGATTACCATTGTAGTGACATTATCACATTACATAGTTATAGTATACTGTAGTTGTCTATATTGATTATACTGTGCATTAGATCTCTGTGGCTTATGTATTACTTGTTGCAAGTTTATAACTTTAAACAACATACATTTTTTCCCCCCTTGCCCCCATCCCCTGGTAACCACCGTTTATTCTCTGTTTTAATGAGTCTGGCTTTTTTAAGATTCCACATAAAAGTGATATCATATGGCACTTGTCTTTCTCTGTCTCCCTTATCTCACTTATAATGTACTCAAGGACCATCCATGTTGTTGCAAATGGCTGGATAGCCTCATTTCTCATGGCTGAATAATATTCTAAATTCTTTGTAAAGCATATTTGACTTTTGTGATCAGAAAAAAAAAAAAAAAAACATTAGGTAAACACACAAACCACCCTCCTTTGATCCTTTTCCCCATGTGGGTTCGACTACTTCTCTTGCCTTCCCTTCCTAGTTGCTCTCTTCCACAAAATGTTACTCTTAGCTTCCTGTTATCTTTAAACCACTTCTGCCAGATATAACAGACTCTTTAATATTTGTTTTGGCCACTTCTCTTTCACGCTGACATCTCAGATGCCTCTCCTGTTGGCACTCTTCCTTCTCCTGGAGTCTGAGACATCCCTGTATTTTGGTATCTGCATGTCTGTCTTTTTTCCTTCTCTTTTGCGGTGTCTCTTTGCTCTTGAATGTTGGCTTTCATCAGAGTTGAGTTGTTGACTTTCTTATCTCTCTGTTAGCTCTCTCTTGGCTGATCTTTACTGTGTCAACCTTGGCTTTAATTACTTACCACTGATAATCTGCTCTTGGCGAACATAGATCTATACCTATAATCTCTCTTCTGGGCCTTAGAAGTCAACTTCTCGTATCCATGACATCCAAACTAATCTCATTATCTTTCCTCTTAATTTGTTCTTCCTCCTATACTTCATTTCTCTAAGAATGGCACTTCCATAGATACAATTATAAAAGACAAAAATGTTGCAGTTATGACATGTTCCTCTCTTACTTTTGCTTCCTCCCTAATTGGTTGGTGACCATGATATATTTGTCCTTGTTCCTCTATTCCCACTGAAAATAAGGTACAGATTATTCCTTTTCCTGAACTGCTGCTATAGGCTTTTAACTAGTCCCTCTGATTTCCATCTCCTATGATTTCAATCCATTCTCCTTTCTGGATATCTGTAGGTGCTGTTGTTTTCAAAAATAGATTTATTTTTATGTTAATCAAAGTTACCCATATACATAGTTTAAAAGAACTAAACATTCTAGAAAACTGCTTATAAAATAAAGTACGTTCTGCCACTGCCTCCTGTATCTAACCCCATTCCTGCATTTTGCAGGCTATTCCTTTTGCATTCCTTTCCCAATTCTAAAAGCATTAATATATAACGATATCTTATTTGTTTCTGCTTCAGGAATTATCTATTGACTTTCCATCATGGAAGATAAGGATTTAGTGCTTTCTTACTGAGGCTCCACTCCAACACCATCAGACACACACACACAAATTCTCTTTTAATTATTTTTGAATCATAATTGTATTTTTATAATTATATTGTAACTTTGGTAAGATCAGTGTTCAGTTTATGTTATTATAATTGTTTGAACACTATTCAAAGCCAGACTGTGTCTGGTGTTCTCCCCTTCCTTACGTCAGCCAAATCTGACACCAACTCCTGGAGCTGGGGTTGGATTCCACGGACTACAGGCTTCACTTCAGACGTTAGTCTCAAGTATTAGGTTCCTCAAGTTACCTCTACTTCTGTCCAACTTGGCTACAAAGCTAGGGGTTCTACAGCCTCCTCCTCAGACTTAGTAATTGTTAGTATAATTCACTGGAGAAGGCGATGGCACCCTACTCTAGTACTCTTGCCTGGAAAATCCCATGGACAGAGGAGCCTGGTAGGCTGTAGTCCATGGCGTTGCTAAGAGTCGGACACAACTGAGTGACTTCACTTTCACGCATTGGAGAAAGAAATGGCAACCCACTCCAGTGTTTTTCCCTGGAGAATCCCAGGGATGGGGGAGCCTGGTAGACCGCCATCTATGGGGTTGCACAGAGTCGGACATGATTGAAGTGACTTAGCAGCAGCAGCAGCAGCAGCAGCATAAGTCATAGAGCTTAGGATGGTTGTTTCCTTACCCTTACTAGATTATTATAAAGGATAGCCCTTAGGAACAAACAAATGGGAGAAAACAGTGCAAATCCCCTGGAGAAGGGAATGGTTACCCACTTCAGTTTTGTTGTCTGGAGAATTCCATGGACAGAGGAAGTGGGTGAGCTACAGTCCACAGGGTCACAAAGAGTCAGACACACTGAGCAACTAACACTTGTCAGGAGGGTGGAGAAGCAGAGCTTCCAGGCCTGCTCTGGGAACACCACCCTTCTGGCACCTCAGTGTGTGCATCAGCCCAGAGCTTTCCAAACCCTGCTGTTTAGGGAGTTTTATGAAAATTTTATTATTTAAGCATGAATGATTAATTCATTGGCAATTGGTGATTCAACACAACCTCTAGCCCCTCTCCCCTTCCTGGAGGTTGGGAGGTTGAGCTGAAAATTCTAGCCTTCTAATTAAATGGTTGGATCCTCTGGTTATCTGTGAAGCTATCTAGAGTCCCACAAGTAGTCACATTATTAGCATAAACTCAGGTATATTTTAAAATGGATTATTATGAATAACAAAAGATACTTCTATCACTGAAGAAATTCTCAGGAAGCTCTGTACCAGGAACCAGGGAAAAAGATCAAATGTATTTCTTCTTATACCACTCCATGTAGGAAACTACAATTAAATATATCTCTTTTCTTGTACAACTTTTTGGTTTCTGTTTTCCTTGAAGTTAACAATTGTCTTTCTTTGGTATGTTTGTTTGGTTTACTTAGATTCTCCACCATAAATATAAATCCTCTCCACAGTTTTAAACCACCAGATGTTCTATTATTTTTATCTTCTTGGAAATCTCTTTCTGGAGCTTTCTGAATGGCTGCCCAAATCTGCACTTGTTTTCTAGGCCTACTGCACACCCGCCACCTTGGGATCTCCCTTTCCTGTTACCCCAGGGATTTTCCTCACCTCTCTTCTGCATTAAATCCTGACTGCCATTCGTGTCTTCATTTCCTTATTCTGGTGGAGTATATCTGCAAGGAGCTTCTTGATAAAGAGTATACAGGAAAAAAGTTATTTGAAACCTCACATGTCTAAGCAATTATTTTCATTCTTTTGTATTAACTAATATTTTGACAGGTGTGGGGAAAATGGCTGGCTGTCCACAAGAAATTTGTGCTCTTTCTTTCATTGTAAAGAGCTGTTGGTAGAAATTCTTGGCTACCCAGAAACTAGATTTTCTTGACTCTCATCATCTAGGAGTTGGTAGATGACTAGTTCACACCTGTAGTAGGTGAAGAAAAGTGGTATGAATCACTTCTAGGTCAATGAGCTGAGTAAGTCTGTCTCTTCCATCCCCTTCTTTCCTCTTCTTTTCCGCCTTAACCTGAAGGCTGCTGCTGCTAAGTCACTTCAGTCATGTCTGACTTTGTGCAACCCCATAGACGGCTGCCCAGCAGGCTCCCCCTTCCCTGGGATTCTCCAGGCAAGAACACTGGAGTGGGTTGCCATTTCCTTCTCCAATGCATGAAAGTGAAAAGTGAAAGTGAAGATGCTCAGTCATGTCCGGCTCTTAAAGACGCCATGGACTGCAGCCCACCAGGCTCCTCCGCCCATGGGATTCTCCTGGCAAGAGAACTGGAGGGGGTTGCCATTGCCTTCTCCAAATCTGAAGGCAGAGGACTGGAAAGTCTATGAGGACATAAAAATCATAAAGTTTTAGAAGCTGCTTTTCTGAATCAATAAGCAGAAGACCATTTTCCCCCACAGGAATACACACTGTTTTGTACGTAAATAAGAAGTAAACTTTTATTGCATTAAACCTTTGAAATTTGGAAGTTTATTTGTTACAATAGCTAGTACTACTCTAACAAATTTTATTCATACTGGGTATAAAACTTCAGGTCACAAATCATCATCCCTCAAAAACTTGAAACGACTGATCTATTATCTTCTAGCTTTCAGCTTTGTTGTTGAGAATTGCAATGTTGTTTTACTGTCTAATTACTGTATGTGACCTTGGTTTTCTTTACCTTGGATGGTTTGAGTGTTCTTTTTATGGCCAGAGTTTGAAACTTCATGGTGATCCATCTTAATTTAGAGTGTTCCTCTGAAATATTTGATGAGTAGTTGGTAGGAGTGGTCAATTGAAAATGTAACTTTCCGGGAAATTTTATTGAATTATTTCTTTGATAATACTCACTCCCTGCTCTTTTCTCATCTTACCTGCAAGAGAATTCAAGCTAATCAGATTTCAGGCTTTTTTTTTTTTTTTTTTTTTACTATTCTTCCAAATCTAAACTTTTCTCTCCTATTTTCTTAATTTATCCTGTAAACTTTATATTGTACATTTTATTCCTGCTATTGTTTTCAATTTCCAAGAGCTCTCTTCCCTCATTATGCTTTCATATTAGAAATTTTTCATATTTTTGTATGCAGTATTTTCTTTTATATATAAGAGAATATTAGTGATGCTTCAAGCTGGATTTCTTCCAAATTGTCTGATGTCTGTTTTGAAGGTTGAAGGCTTTCCTTAAATATCTGATAATTCTTGCATGTCTGCTTACATTTGAATGGCACACTAGAAAATTGACCAGAAGCTTTATAGAATTTAGTGGGATTTGTTGACCATTGGGCTTCATTTCATGGTGACTTGAACTGGTTGTGTTTGGAGGACCCACCAGCTTGTCAGTATTTCTAGGTCTTTTTTATAGGATTGGGTTGAATATTCAGTTAAGAATCTTTTCCTCTTATTCCTAGAGCATATAAGCCTGGTTGCTAGCATCTGGGAGATGAATGGGAAACCAAGATGGGGATTCACCATTCAAGATGTAGATCTTTACTCAAACCTGAGTTAGCACAGAACCCTCAGGGGTGCCTATTATCCATCATCCATCTCTTCTAAACTTTTTGCTGAGAATAAACATCTACTTTTCTTTAAACAGAGGCAAAGTGCCATCTATGTGCAGAGAGTACCTGGACTTTGCTGCTTCTTAAACAGATTTTTTTCATCCAGTCCCCTTATTTCCAGCCCTGTCCTCATTCATAATTTTAGGGATAGCTAAAATCACCAATTTCTGAACCAGTTTGCCCACTCCTCATTTAAATGGCGAAAGATTTCTGTAATCTGAAGAGAAAGCAAAGTATACGCCCACTGCTGTTTTTAGTTTAAGCTTCTTGTTTACCACAGATTAAGGTTCATTCATCTAATTTTCAGCTTCAAAGTTTTGGTCTTCTTCCCTCATCTATCTTTGTCCTTTTGATATGCCTTTTAAAAAGTGTAGTTGTGGTGTTGAAGACTCTTGAGAGTCCCTTGGACTGCAAGGAGATCCAACCAGTCCATTCTGAAGGAGATCAGCCCTGGGATTTCTTTGGAAGGAATGATGCTAAAGCTGAAACTCCAGTACTTTGGCCACCTCGTGCAAAGAGTTGACTCATTGGAAAAGACTCTGATGCTGGAAGGGATTGGGGGCAGGAGGAGAAGGGGACGACCGAGGACGAGATGGCTGGATGGCATCACGGACTCGATGAACGTGAGTCTGAGTGAACTCCGGGAGTTGGTGATGGATAGGGAGGCCTGGCGTGTCGCAATTCATGGGGTCGCAAAGAGTCGGACACGACTGAGCGACTGAACTGAACTGAAGAAAAAGGATTAACTTTTTTTTTTTTAATCTAAATCCAAAACTGTTCCCCTTCTTGAGAAGGAATAATGAGTCAAGAGCAAGGTCTGGAGCCAAGAGAGCATCGCCCTGACTTCCAGGCAGAGTAGCGTTAGTGCACAGGTGATGGGTTTCATCTCATGTGGGCAGTGCGGCCATTTCCAGTCTCCAAAGAAGTAGCAGCAGGCCAATTATCAATACCTACCATGGGCTCAGGAATGGGGAGAGCTAAGACCATCAGGGATTTCTCCATGCACACCTCAGAGGCAACCTGAATGAAGAGAATACCTGTTCTACCTTTAAGGATATAAAAGGGAGAGTTTTCAGTCTGAGCTACATACTTAAATATGCTGCTACTAATTAATACAACAAGAAGCATATCTTAAATACCAATTTCAAATGATTTGGAGTGGGGGCAGGGGAGGCAAAGGGAGTTGTTTAACTCAGAGAACTGAAAAATTTAAGAAGACCCCATAAACTGAATTTTACCACTTAAGATATACTAGGCTTCATGCTAGAAATTTGACTGCATTTTTGTTTCATTAAAAATGACTGCTGCATTCCAAGCAGTCACATGGTTTACCCAAGCTACTTACTTGCTACATAGGCAGAGACTTCTCAATGGCCTTCCCTGGTAAACAGGAAGGGTGTTTATCATTACTGTTCTTATTATTTACTTTCCTAAGCTTTTCAGTGTTTAGTTGGCAGAGTCTCAGAAGAAAGATTCTCATGAAAAAAATTCCATTTGATTGGGAAAAAGATGCAATTAAGAAAAAGAAAAAGAAATTATCTTTATGTCTCTTTCAACTTGAAGTTATTGCTCAAACAAACCATGGATCTCAAAACTCTGCTTGTGTCTTCAATGTTTTCTCATGGTTTCTCCCCGAGTGAATGCAGAAATCCTCATAAATATGGTCTATTCTGAAGTTTCATTATGTATCTTCCATGAGTGTTTATTTTTGAAGCAATTATAGTAAATAGAAATGAGGTGGCAATAGGCTATTTTCCACCAACCCTCTTTTCCTTTATTTTGGTAACACTATTGTAGGTCATTCTCCCCTTGCTAAAAATTCTCCATCGTGTTTTCCAGCAAATCATTTTTATGTATTTGCCAGGTTGCTCACAGGCACTGCAACACCAGTGAAAGGTTTGTGAACCATTCGGTAAGTGGTTCCTGCTCGAATGAATTACCTAGCTTTCACGAACAGCCATGCAGAAGCAAAGCAGGCAGAAAAATAATGAATACATTTGTACCTTGGCACTCTTCTCAGCTATGAGCTTCTTACAACCATACAATTTCCCCACGAGGAAAGACAAGATTGCACTGTCATTAGAATAGGTAATCATTAGATTTATCTTTTATATAATTTGTAGCATCTTAAACTATTCTATGTAGCCTCATTACTGCCAGGAGTCCTCTTTAAGTGAGATGATAAGTAAATAAAGTAGAAATTACACACCAACAAGAACCTGGAATATGTTGTTTTAGTGTATGTCTGAGAGCTCCCTTTAGCAAACCTAATCTGCACAGCAGTTACCATTATTTCTACCTCAATGAGCATCTCCTAATTGCTGTGCTATTGCTTGTGAAGAAAATATATTATTAAAGTCCACAACTCATGACTTGTTGAATATCTACCCATGAAAAAAACTTAAATTTCATCAGCTTTTAATCTGTTTCAAATGGGATGATATGGAGAAGGGGTATTTTTCCCCTCTCTTAAATATCTGTTCATTGCCATTTCCTAATATCAATGTATCCTTCTAACAGTCAAGATGCATTCATAATTTATTCAGAAACCTGAAGATATTATTAAACCAAATCTATTTAATTCTCCATGAATTGGCTAAGGATGATTTTGGTAGTTTTTGTAATGAACAACAATTAAAGGACTCTGAACCCCCTTTTAGTTGTTAATGTTTTATACTCTGCTGTTGGTCTGCTGCCAGCTAACGATTCACAGAGCATTAAAATCTTGCATTAATATTATCTTTACAAATGCAGTGCTGTTCAGTGGAGGACAAAGTTTCCAAAGGTTTCTTTCTGTATGTGTTAGGTAACTGTTAAAAATTTTAGGCAATATTTGAAGCTGACATATTGGACTCTGGGTTAGGGATTTAAAATCTCAAGACTCATGTTCTTCACTTCCTATTGGAATTCTAGCACAGGTCAGTCACACCAGCTGGCTTTCAGTCAAGGTGAAATCAGAAAGCCGTATGGTCTCTGAATGAATTTGAACAGAGTAATAAATTTTAAAACTAGAATGGATTTCATTATTCAATAACCAATTACAAATTACTTAGTGATTCAAAACAATATGGATCAAGGGCCATACGTAAGTATCAATCAACAATACAGACAATTCAGGAATGCTAGGTTAGTACATTATTGTTCACTTGTGGCAGGAATTTGGAAGAATTATCATCAACAGTCAGTATATTTCTCCCAATATATATTGAGTGACTAAGCACAGCATACATTCCAATAAGTATTTGAATTTTCTAGGACCGTTGAGATAATGTTTTGGTCAGAACTCAGATAAGTCTAAAATATTTATGAGAGTCAAAAACCAGAGGTAAAGTTCTCTTTCATTAAACACTCTGCTTTGGGAGTGACACATCAGGTGGTAAAAGATTAGGTTGGCATCAGCCTAGAGGAGCTAAATCAGCCTGTACAGTTATCCAAGCCAGTGATCCAATCTTGTCCCACAGGGCTCCAATGGAGGGATCCATCCTATTATCCTTAAGGCTCAAGGTCAGCTTGGTTTGAGAACGGTGCTCCTCTAGCTCTGCTACATAAAATCTTAGTTGAGAACCCATCAGTAAGGATTACCATCCCAGACATCAAGAAAGACAGATGGTACAACAAACCATTCAAGAAAGGTAATATGCTTAAAATACAAAATTTTTTAAGTTTTTTTTTTTTTGTGTGTGTGTGTGTGTGAAAGAAAAGGTACTTGTAAAGTCAGCATAAGTCAATAACACAAGATAGCTGTGGTCTCTGTCCTCATGGAGATGATAGCCTCTAGTACAAAAAAACAGAAATATAAAAAATAATTTTTAGTTTATTAATAATTATAAAGTAGAAAATCAGGGTACTGTAGCTAAGAATTTGACCAAGTCTTTTTTTTTTTTTTTTACCTTTTTATTTTGTATTGGAGTATAGCTGTTTAACAATGGGTGATAGTTTCAGGTGAACAGCGAAGGGGTTCAGCCATACATATACATGTATCCATTCTCCCCAAACTCCCCTCCCACCCAGGCTGCCACGTAACACTGAGCAGAGTTCTCTGAGCTATACAGTAGTTGACCTAATCTTAAGTGACAGAGAATGCTTACCTTGCTGAGGAAATAACATTAAATATAAGATTTGAAGATTAAAGGGGAGCTAGCCAGATGAATAGTAGCAAGACGAGTGGCAGATTCTAAACACGGAAGCAGCATCAGGGATGACCTGGTGGTTAGAAAGTAGTGCATTTGAGGAGCTTGAGAGCAGGCATGTGTGGCACGGACCATGTCTGGCTGGTTCAGCATTACATTACCAGTGCTTCGTACGGTGTGTAGTCCATTGTAGGCATTTCATAAGTGTTCATGGAGTGAATAAGTGAGTAGAGAAGGAGGGGAGGGAGAGAGATTTGCGATGAGGTGGTAGATAGGAACCAAGCCACGGAGGACCTTATAACCCGTGCTAAGAATCTTGGGCTTTAACTGAAGGCCATGGGAAAACCTTTTGGGAGATTTTAAGCAAGAAAATGACATGCTTATATATTTGGTTTTAAAAGATCTTTCTAGAATTTCAGATTCTTTACCACTGAGACACCAGATCCAGTTGGAAGGAAGATGCTAAAAGTCTAAGAGAGAGGGAAGAAAAAAGCAGCAAGGTCCCTAAGGAGAAAGGAGAGTATGGGCTCCTTTTCAAGTGAAGAAATGAACATTTGATAGGAGGATGGAAGGGAAGAGTGGACAGGTAGGAATGCAAGTAAGTTAGATTTGGTAGTGGCAAATCGAGGGAGATTCCAATGACTGAAATGGGAGATATATGTAAGTAATGAGTACTGGAGGGTGTCTTGGTACTTTGGCAGTACAGAAGTTTTTCAGAGAAGGCAGTGGCACTCCACTCCAGTACTGTTGCCTGGAAAACCTCATGGATGGAGGAGCCTGGTAGGCTGCAGTCCATGGGGTCGCTAAGAGTCGGACACGACTGAGCAACTTCACTTTCATTTTTCACTTTCATGCACTGGAGAAGGAAATGGCAACCCACTCCAGTGTTCTTGCCTGGAGAATCTCAGGGACGGTGGAGCCTGATGGGCTGCCGTCTATGGGGTCGCACAGAGTCAGACACGCTGACGCGACTTAGCAACAGCAGATGAAGAGCTCTCCTTACACCACCACTCATAACACTCCCAAGCCCATCAAGAGCCTGGTGAATGAATCCTGTAGATACAAATGTCAGAGTAGCTTTACTCTAAAAAGTAAAGCTCTTTAAAAATAATACGAGTTTGTTGAGAAGAAAAGGACAGAAAGCAAAGGAGGGAGGTCCTGCAGTATTTCCTTCATTAACCTTTGCCTTCAGCTTTTTGCAAATGTTTCAACATAAAAGCTTTGCCTCTAAACTTTCCACAAAGAACACAAAAGATATTATACATGTTAGTAGAGCATATGATTAAGAGATTGAAATCTGAAATCATATCACTCAACATTCAAATTCTGGCTCTACCATGTACTACCCAGATGAACGATCTCTTGCAATGTTTTGCTTCAGCTTTCCTTTTTTACATATAGTTTTATTTATTTATTTTCAGCTATGCTGGGTCTTTGTTTGTGCATGCACGCTTTTCTCTAGTTGCAGCAAGCTGGAGTTACTCTTTGTTATGGTTCGAGGGCTTCTCACTGTGGTGGCTTCTCTGGTTGTGGAGCACAGACTCTGGGGCACATGGGCTCAGTAGCTATGATTCCCAGACTCCAGAGCACGGGATCAACAGTTGTGGCACACAGGTTTAATTTCTCCGCAGCACGTGGGATCTTCCCAGACCAGAGATAGAACTGGTCTCTCCTCAATTGGCAGGTGAATTCTTTCCACTGTACCATTAAAGAAGCCCTGCTTTAGCTTTTTATCTATAATGGACATAATCATAGTTCCTACCCCATAGACTTCTTGGAAGAATTAAATGAATTATTGCATGTAAAACCCTTAGAACAGCAAGTAAGAAGTGTTCACTAAATGTTAGTCATTATTTATTCAGTGGACAGATACTTATTGAGTGCACACTATATTTTAAACATTATATAGGCACTAGAGATTTAGCAGTGAATGAAACAGATGAAATTTTCTGCTTTCTTAGGGTCCATTTCAGACAATAGACCATAAGTAAGACATAAAGTATTAAAATGATATACCAAATGGGTTAAATGCTTTAGAAAAAAATTAAGACAGTAGAAACATTAAAAAAAAAAACCACTGATATTGTAACCTTGAGTGTAGAAAGAGGAGGCTTTACTAAGAAGGCGACATCTTAGAGCAGACCTAAAGGAGATAAAGGACTTCCCTGGTGACTCAGACGGTTAAGCATCTGTCTACAATGTGGGAGACCTGGGATCGATCCCTGGGTCGGGAAGATCCCCTGAAGAAGGAAATGGCAATCCACTCCAGTACTATTGCTTGGAAAGTCCCATGGACAGAGGAGCCTGGTAGGCTACAGTCCATGGGGTCACAAAGAGTCGGACATGACTGAGTGACTTCACTTTCAAAGAAGATAAAGGAGTGGGCCAAAAAATTTCTGGAGGAAGAGAGATTTGTGCAGAGGAAAGAGAAAATACAAAAGATCTGATGTAGAGTACATTTGATTTATGATGTGATTTAAAAATAGCACAATAAATATTATCTAGCAGCCCAGTTGGTAAAGAATCTGCCTGCAACGCAGGAGATCCAGGCTCAATCCCTGGGTCGAGAAGACCTCCTGGAGAAGGAAATGCAACCAAATCCAATATTCTTGCCTGGGAAATCCCATGAACAGAAGGAGCCTGGTAAACTGCTATCCATGGAGTCATCAGAGTTGGACACGACTTGGCAACTAAACCATCACCACCATTAGCTACTAGTATTTTGGTTATATTTGCTTTCCTAAACTCCGTGATGGCAAATAGACGGGGGAAAGTGGAAACAGTGACAGGTTGTCTTTTCTTGGGCTCCAAACTCACTGCAGATAGTGACTGCAACCATAAAATTAAAAGATGCTTGCTGCTTGGAAGAGAAACTATGGCAAACCTAGACAGTGTATTAAAAGGTAAAGACATCACTTTGCCAGCACAGGTTAGTCAAAGCTATGGTTTTTCTGGTAGTCATGTATGGACGTGAGAGTTGGACCATAAAGAAGGCTGAACTCCAAAAATTGATGCTTTTGAACTATGGTGTTAGAGAAGAATCTTGAGAGTCTCTTGGACAGCAAGTAGTTCCAGTCAGTCAATCCCCAAAAAAATCAACTCTGAATATCCATTGGAAGGACTGATGCTAAAATTGAAGATCCAATATTTTGGTCACCTGATGAAAAGAGCCAACTCATTGGAGAAGACCCTGATGATGGGAAAAATTGAGGGCAAGAGAGCAGGTGACAGGGGATGAGATGATTGGATGGAATCACTGACTCAATGGACATGAGTTTAAGCAAACTTGGGGAGATAGTGAAGGACAGGGAAACCTGGCATGCTGCAGTGCTTGGGGTCACAAAGAGTCAGATGCAACTTAGCCACTGAAAAATGACAAGCTCCTTTAGCAGTAGAGACCGTATCTATAACTTCTTTTCATCCATTATCAGGCTTGGATCATTGCTAAGTGGAGAGTAGAGCTGGTGTTTCTTATAATAAATTACTGACTCTGTATCAGAATGACAGCATTTGTTTAAAAATAGTAACCCCCATATCAGGTCTATAGAATCATGAGATCAGATCCCTGGAATTTGCACTCAGGTATTATTGGTAAACACATGCTAGGCTGATTGATTCCTTTTTATTTCTATACAGATCCATGGGTCTACATTGCTCCAGTCCTGCCTTGCAGATGCCCTATAGATGGATGAACTTGGAAGCTACTTTGGAGAGAGATGCAGAGTTTGATAAAAGTCAGAAAGCATGCTGGCATACATTTACATTGGATGAAATACCAATTCCATTTAGCTACAGTGTGAAATGCTTCTTTTATTTGCATGGGAGATCAACCATATAAGGCATAATAACTTCTTTCAAAAGTTCATTGCTAGTCCCATACTAGCTTTTCCCAGCAGGGATGGCTGGCAGCTCTTCTTGCAGTAAGTGGAAAGCCATAGTCTGTCAAAGCATCAAGCGCTAATGAAATAAACAAAAACTTTCCTTACCTGAGGCAGGTGCCAAAGCCTGCTAGTCTAAGTGCCCCCACTGACACAATTTAGACTTGCTTTCAAATGCTAAAAACAAATAGGTTCTCCTAAGTGCAATTAAAGCTAAGCCACACATTGAATCTACTGATACTGATGGAATTATTTTGACTCCAAGGCTCTTAAGAGTTTTTCCTGAAAATATCACATAATTTGGTAATTATTGTTTTATACTAATATATGACAGGGAACGTCAAAAACATTCATGAGCTTCCTAGTCTTTCTTTTTAATAATCTTGAATCAATACTGAGTATTTCTCCAAAGAACAAAGTAGTTACTGTGCCATTATTGTACAGTATGATTTAATTTAAATGATTAAATATGCTGTTTTAATAAGAAGTATTTCCATATTAAAAATACTTGCTATTCCCTCCTGTTCCATAGCTCCCCCTCTCTACCCTGGAAAAAAAGCCTAATTCCCAACCCTTGCCAATTATTTTACTATTTCTTTTGACATAAGGGTTATATTGGAGAGGTTTTGTTCTTTTTCTGTTATTCAGGCCAATCTGAAAAAGCTCCCTACTCCCAAATATCTCTAGTTATTACCATCAAAAATTTAGACTGTGGGCAAATGAAACTTCTATGGCAGGATGAAAGAGGGTTCTATTAATCAGTATGTCAGGACTACAGGCTTAATTAAACCAGGACTGTCCTCAGCAAACCAGGAAATACAGTCATCTAATCTAAAGGCTTCCAAAGTGGCGCAGTGGTAAAGAATCAGCCTGCCAATGCAGGAGACACAAGATATGTGGGTTTGATCCCTGGGTTGG
This sequence comes from Aepyceros melampus, assembly GCA_006408695.1. Taxonomy (NCBI): domain Eukaryota; kingdom Metazoa; phylum Chordata; class Mammalia; order Artiodactyla; family Bovidae; genus Aepyceros; species Aepyceros melampus. The sequence goes on from SJXQ01012633.1 coordinate 55,146, forward strand.
GAAGATGCCCTGGAGAAGGAAATGGCAACCCATTCCAGCATTCTTACTGGGAAAATCCCATGGACAGAGGAGCCTGGTGGGCTAGAGCCCATGGGGTCGCTCCTAAGTCTAATAGATGGTGTTGATGAAGGTGCTTAGAAACAACTGCCCACAAAGAAGAGAGAAAAGGATACTGCCATCGTCTTCCCTAACATGGGAGAATTCAGCCTGCTGAGCACACTACTAGGCCCTGAGGTTCTCTCTGCCAGCCCTTCCTATCCCCATCTTTTCTCCCCAGTCAGCCTCCTCGTCCCCTCTTAGGTATCCAAACCCTAAGCAATTGTAGCGGACACTTCCTTCAAGCCCAAGTATAATGAAATCCTTTACTCCCAGGGCCATAATAGACTCTAAGCATAATGTATTTCATAATCATTCTCCACACACACTCCAAGTAGCCCCGAATAATTTATTATTATTGACCAATGGGATGAAAGTTACTAATTTGTGACTGTCACTCTGGTCCAATTTAGTGTCATGCCAACTTCCATTGCCCATACTCTCTAGACTGAAAATTATACTATCACAGGAATGGGTCATAATTTAGCTAATGAATTCTCTGTGAAACATGCAATACCTCCTAGTTTTCTTACCCTCAAAAGCAACTTGGCAGTAAAAAATGTTACTAAAATTTACAAGAATATAAGCTGCATAACGTAAGATGATGAGCCTGTTCTGTTCATCTAACACAAAGCCTGGCACTTAGTAAGTAGATGTTTATTAAGGATTTGGTGATTAACTAACTGATGGAGGGAAAGAAATCAAGAAATACTACACTCCAACATTATAAATGTAAAGGACAGACGAGGGAAAATTAATTTACTTATGAGGAATTAGAAAAAGATACAGACAAGAACTAACATTTGAGTGGACCTTAAAAGGATAATTAGAAATTGAATAGAATAGGAAAATGTGGAGGCAAACATTTCAGATAGAAAGAACAGTAGGAAATAAGAATTAAAATGTAAAAGTACATTGGCTTTTTAGAAAATGTGAGTCAAGGTAGTTTTCATTTTGGAGTAATAATGTAATTCTAGAAGAGTAATAGGCTAAGACTAGGTTTTGAAAAATCTTATAGATATGCAGGAAAAGGTCCCTTAGACACAGTTATATTTTTAAACATTTATTTTTAATATCAGACAAGTGTATAAAGACATTTGTTTAGGAATGTTTATCACAAAATTTATTACAATATTTAAAAGTCTAAATAACATAAATGACCATTAAAGGGATTTGAAAGTAAATGAATGATGGTCCACCCATAAAATGTACCTGCTAAAAATGATGATAAAGATCTTTATTTATTGATATGAGAAAATATCCACACTACATTAAGGGGGAAAAGAAGGCTACAAAATATGCAGAGCATGGTCTCATTTTTGTTTTGTTGTTTTGTTTTAGGTAATATATTCATAGAAAAGAATCTGGAAGGAGAAATACCAAAATGTTCAGTTCAGTTCAGTTGCTCAGTCGTGTCTGACTCTTTGCAACCCCATGGACTGCAGCACGCCAGGCCTCCCTGTCCATCACCAACTCCCAGAGTTTAATCAAACTCATGTCCATTGAGTCAGTGATGCCATTGAACTCTCTGATCCTCAGTTGTCTCCTTCTCCTCCTATCTTCAATCATTCCCAGCATCAAGGTCTTTTCCAAAGAGATAGTTCTCTGCATCAGGTGGCCAAAGTATTGGAGTTTCTGCTTCAGCATCAATCCTTCCAATGAACACTCGGGACTGATCTCCTTTAGGATGGACTGGTTGGATCTCCTTGCAGTCCAAGGGACTCTTGAGAATCTTCTCCAACACCACAGTTCAAAAGCATCAATTCTTCAGTGCTCAACTTTCTTCACAGTCCACCTCTCACATCCATACATGACTATTGGGAAAACCATACTTTTGACTAGATGGACCTTTCTTGGCAAAGAAATGTCTCTGCTTTTTAATATGCTGTCTAGGTTGGTCATAACTTTCCTTCCAAGGAGCAAGTGTCTTTTAATTTCGTGGCTGCAATCACCATCTGCAGTGATTTTGGAACCAAAAAAATAAAGTCAGCCACTGTTTCCACTGCTTCCCCGTCTATTTACCATGAAGTGATGGGACCAGATGCCATGATCTTAGTTTTTTGAATGTTGAGCTTTAAGCCAACTTTTTCACTCTCCTCTTTCACTTTCATCAAGAGGCTCTTTAGTTCTTCACTTTCTACCATAAGGGTGGTGTCATCTGCATATCTGAGGTTATTGATATTTCTCCTGGCAATCTTTATTCAGCTTGTGCTTCATCCAGCCTGGCATTTTGCATGATATACTCTGCATATAAGTTAAATAAGCAGGGTGACAACATACAGCCTTGACATACTCTTTTCCCTATTTAGAACCAGTCTGTTCTTCCAAGTCCAATTCTAACTATTGCTTCTTGACCTGCATACAGATTTCTCAAGAGGCAGGTCAGGTGGTCTGGTATTCCCACCTCTTTCACAGTTTGTTGTGATCCACACAGTCAAAGGCTTTGGAGTAGTCAATGAAGCAGAAGTAAATATTTTTCTGGAACTCTCTTGCTTTGTCAGTGATCCAACAGATGTTGGCAATTTCATCTCTGATTGCTCTGCCTTTTCTAAAACCAGCTTGAACATCTGGAAGCTCACAGTTCACGTACTGCTGAAGCCTGGCTTGGAGAATTTTGAGCATTACTTTGCTAGTGTGTGAGATGAGTGCATTGTGCGGTAGTTTGAATGTTCTTTAGCATTGCCTTTCTTAGGGATTGGAATGAAAACTGACCTTTTCCAGTCCTGTGGCCACTATTGAGTTTTCTAAATTTGCTAGCATATTGAGTGCAGCACTTTCACAACATCATCTTTTAGGGTTTGAAATAACTCAATTGGAATTCCATCACTTCCCTAGCTTTGCCCACAGTGATGCCTCCTAAGGCCCACTTGACTTCACATTCCAGGATGTCTGGCTCTAGGTGAGTGATCACACCATCATGATTATCTGTGTCATGAAGATCTTTTTTGTATAGTTCTTCTGTGTATTCTTGCCACCTCTTCTTAATATCTCCTGCTTCTGTTAGGTCCATATCATTTCTGTCCTTTATCGAGCCCATCTTTGCATGAAATGTTCCCTTGGTATCTCTAATTTTCTTGACAAGATTTCTAGTCTTTCCCATTGTATTGTTTTCCTCTATTTATTTGCACTGATCTCTGAGGAAGGTGTTCTTATATTTTGTTGCTGCTGCTGCTGCTAAGTCACTTCAGTCGTGTCCAACTCTGTGCGACCCCATAGTTTAGGAAGGTTAATTCAGAATGGTGTGATCATAGAAAATGTTTACTTCCTTGTTATATATATATATATATATTATATATACATATATAAAATAACATAGTATATACACATATAGTGTTTTTTACAAAGTACATGTATTATTTTTATAATCAGAAATAGCAAAAATTTTTAAGAAAGTTAATTTTATTGGTAAGTTTGCTCACCAACTAAGGCTTACTTCACCTTTCTTTTGTTTCTGTGTCTCTGACTCTCTTGAGATCATAAATATGTATATCTATCTTTCATGGTCATCTTCACCCTGGCTAGGAACACTTGAGGTCAATTATTTAATTGTTCCTAAATGTCTGAATATCACTGCAAAAAGATTAGCAAGAAAATTATATTCTACTTGCAAGATAATAGTCATGATTTTGGAATTACAGGTCCAACTGCAACCTGGTAAGAGAAGTGAATTTTTAACATGTAGTCATTAAAAGCACAGGCATTGTGAAGACTCAGAAAGGAAAAAGGACAGTCTGAATGAGGGAATGATCAAATTGAATGATCACATCAAGAAAGACACATTCATAACCCAACAATGGTTGTATAAAACTGGTAATTGTAGAAAGTCAGAAAATGAGATCAGATTTGTCAGACAGCATTAACATCAACTCTTCAGAGACCAATTAGAGTCTACAAAGACAAAAGTATATTCAAACCTTAAACTGGGTCTATCCCAGCTCTCTTACAGGTCATATACAAGATCCATCAGTTCTTACAGCATAGCTGTAATACAGTTGGGCTTCCCAGGTGGCACTAGCAGTAAAGAATCTGCCTGCCAATGTAGGCGACACAAAAGACACAGGCTTGATCCCTGGGTAGGGAAGGTCCCCTGGAGTAGGAAATGGCAACTCACTCCACTATTCTTATCTGGAAAATTCCACAGAGAGAGGAGCCTAGTGAGCTACAGTCCAAATACAGATAGTGAGGGAAGACATAATAAAAATACATATTTCTGAAATTTAAAAATACAAATGATAAACTGGAAAAATGAATGAACAAAATTCTCACTCAGAAACAAAAATGAAAGCAAGATATTTAGGAAATTCCTACTTTTAGTTATTTTAAAATGTGACAAATATATATATAGCACTTGTTTTATTATTATTTATACAATAAAAAGGTACTTGTACTTCACTACTATGTCCTCAGTGACTGGAATAGTGTTGGGAACATAATAGATGCTCAACAAATGCTTATATTATGAATTTTCTATTAATAACTTTAGAAGGAAATAAGCAACTGGTTTAATTTTGTCCAAATAATCAAATCGGAGAACTCAAAAATAATGATTTTGGTGAAGTATATTAAGCTGGATAATTAAGACATGAAATTTGAATAATTGGAAGGTCACTTATATTTGATGCTGAGACACAGAAGGGCCCTGCCACTTTAAGCATTCTATGATGCTGGACAGGATAGAGTGAGAAAGTTTGGAATTGTAAATCAAGTGCATGAATTCTGGCTCAACACAACACTATGGACTGAAAAAATGATTTATTTACTCTTGTTACTGACAGCTCCAACTACCTCATCTTTAAAAAGATAATAATAATATTTGCCCCACTCATGTGACTAGTTTTTATACTCAAACTTGATCATATATAGTGTAACACTAAAATTCTAAATAAGAGCTATTTTGGTATGGAAGGGGATTTGGGAAGCAACCTTGCCTCCATTATATTTCATTAAATAAAGGCTTTGAAAATTGAGTAGTTGGAAAAAGATCAAGCTATTGTTTTCTATTAAGCACATTATAAACATTATGTCTTATTCTGATATATAAACAGTATCCTTATTTTAGGGATGAAGAACAGATGTTTAGAGAGGTACAGAGAATAAGTCAACACTATACAAGCTGTAAATGATGACATGGTTCAGTTAATATTAAATGCATTTCTTTAGCAATTTTATAAGAAGAATCATAAGAAAATATGTAGAGGCCCAAACTTCTATCAGAAGCCATTGTTCATCAAAAATAATCATTTAAAAGCCAATAGAGGCAAAGTTAAGAGAAAATAGGATTATTTTAAAAGGCACCCAGAATAGCTCCTAACTGTATTCACTCTATGTAAAAAGCAACTAAAAAAGAAAAAACTGTAAAGGTTACCAGACTTCAGTATTAAATTTAAATAAGCAGTTTAATTACCATATGAGACAGGGATCTTAACTCTATACATCTCCCCACATGCAAATCATCCTGAAGATTACTTTCCAGAAAATTGAAATCTGGAAGAGAGAAGCCCCCTCATTCTGTCATCAATGTCTACTGATTTCAGTGAAGCATAAAGGCAACCAAGCACAGGAAGGGAAGTAGTAGGAGTAGAAGGCTTGTCATTGCCCAGCAGTATAGTCTGTGTTATTGTGTCTGACCCTGAGTTCTGCATGGTCACCCAACTCTGCATTGAATACCCAGGGGATAATTTATCATAAATGAAAATGCTCTTGGTAAAGGTAGGGGAGGAGTCAGTGGTCATGGCTAGAGCTGGGATTTATGACATTATCACAAGTTAATTAACTGTTGCACTCATTGCTTTTTAAAGGATGAGAATAACATCTGAAAGCACATGCTTATTAGGAAAGATATCTTAAGGCATACCAAATGCTTGTTAGAGAAGGTATCTTAAGATGAATTAAAATATGGAGTTTTATGAGGTGTAGGCCTACACATTAGTCATAAGAATTAGAGAATTACAGGCTAATGGTGTCATAAAGATTTGATTGGGTTACATTTGTGGATATGTGGTGAGATTGTCAGTTAAGAAATACAAAGGGAGTACTAAAAGGAATGAGTTAATTTCATTCCAAAATAACCAGTATACCTGAACATTTGGGAAGATTCTGAAACTAAGACGAATAAACTAACGAATAACATGTTAATAAATAGAAAGAAAAATATTGATGCATTATTCTGCTTTATGTAAGCTAAAACAGAATGCTTTATGTGAACTAGAATATATCAAAATTATTAATAGCACAATTCATTAAAAATTAAAATAAACTGAAGAAGTCATCTGAAAGCCATATCTGAGCCCAGAAAGGGGACTCTGTGTCATAACACATTTACATTGAAGTAAATTCCTTCAGACTTTCAAGGGGCAAGTCTTTGCCACATAATATAAGCTATTTCAGAAAAGAGAAAAAATTGAAAGTATTTCAGATCATTTTAAGAAAAAACATACCCTAGTTTTTACAATCCAACAAATTCCAGAAAAAAATATAGCTGCGTGTCATTTAATAAAAATATTTTTAAACTTAAATAAAATGATAGCAACTAGATTTCAGTAATATAGAAAAAGGAATCTTTTACTTATAGCCAAATAGTATTTATTATTGGAATCCACAAATAGTCTGAAACTAGAAAACCTATTTATATACTGCATTATAAACCTATTTATATACTGTTTTTGATTTCAAATCAAAAACATTTTAATAGTAGTATATCTTCTTAACATATCTTTAAGATGTCCAGTTCAAACCATCAGCCCACATTTTAGTTAACAGTGAAATAATAAAATAATTCTCATTAAAATATAGATAAATGAAATCACTGTTATTATTTGATATTATTATTAAAAATAATATCATCTGATACTTGAGTTCTTATATGTCAAACACTTGCTAAAGGATATACATACATGTTATTTATTTTAATATCATTTCAAACATTCTTAAGATATAAAACAAACAATGTTACAAACATTAGAGGGAAGAGACAAAATGTGGTTATTTATTGTGATGATTTTAGAACATAAAAATAGAAAGAAATAAAATGAAAAGCTACCTATTTATATACTGTTTTTGATTTCAAATCAAAAACATTTTAATAGTAGTATATCTTCTTAACATATCTTTAAGATGTCCAGTTCAAACCATCAGCCCACATTTTAGTTAACAGTGAAATAATAAAATAATTCTCATTAAAATATAGATAAATGAAATCACTGTTATTATTTGATATTATTATTAAAAATAATATCATCTGATACTTGAGTTCTTATATGTCAAACACTTGCTAAAGGATATACATACATGTTATTTATTTTAATATCATTTCAAACATTCTTAAGATATAAAACAAACAATGTTACAAACATTAGAGGGAAGAGACAAAATGTGGTTATTTATTGTGATGATTTTAGAACATAAAAATAGAAAGAAATAAAATGAAAAGCTATTGGAATTAAATTAAAGATTGGCGTAATAGCCAGACAAGATATAAATATTCTCGTATACCAAATACAATTTTATAGAAAAAACATAAACTGAAAAGATCCCATTTATAATCACAAAACAAAATTTAAATTAACAGAAAATAATGTCTTATGTGACAATAAACTCAATGTTTTATGAACAGATATAAAAGACAAAAAAGCTGAATAAAGGAAGAAGGAGGTCTAATGTGATTCTAAATAGGAAGACTAATTTTTACATAATAAAAGTTTTTATTAAAATGTTTAATGCATTCATTAAAATTCTACATCACATCCCAATAGAATTTTTCTGGAATTTCACCAAATAATTCTAAAATTGATTTGAAAGTATAAACAGACTTGTGGATTTGGAGGGTGGAGGGAGGAGAGGGTGGGACAAATTGAGTAGCATCGAAACATATGTGTTACCATATGTAAAATTAGATAGCCAGTAGAAATTTGCTGTATGACACAGAGAGCTCAAATCTGGCGCCCTGTGACAACCTAGAGGAATGGGATGAGATTGGGGAGGTCAAGAGGGAGGGGACATATGTATACTTATGGCTGATTCATGATATAGGGCAGAAACCAACACAATATTGTAAAATAAATAAATAAATTGAAATTGAAAGTATAAACAGAAGAGTAGTAATTGCTTTAAAAAGGGAGGGATTACTTTTAACAAAATATTAAAACACATAAAACTAACTACAACTTAATGGCAAGTATAAGAAAAAGGCAAATGAGTAGAAAAGAATAGACCATTCAAAATATACCGCATTACCCATATGTACTCAGTATTTGCATAGACCTATATGACAAAACAGAAGACAGATAAGATTTCAACCAAAAATAATAATTTGTCTATAAGTTTATAATTTAGTCTATTTTAAGCCTCTCAAAAGAGAAGGAATTCCTAACCCAAAATCAATTAGAAGAGAGAAAAGGAACAGAAAGGAGAGGAAAAAAGTAACAGAAAGTTTTCTAAACTAAAAGAATTATTTAAAAAGAAGGAGGAGGAGAAAGAAAGAAAAATTAAAGCAAAGTAAAAGAAAAGATTTGACTATATAAAAAGTAAAAATAGTACCAGAAAATTTAGAAGCAGGATTAAAAGATAAGCAATATGTTAGGAGAAAATATTTGTAGAGAAGGCATCAATTCAAAGGGATACCATGTTTATTTCATATAAAGTTCATATGTAATACACCACATTAACAAATTGAAAAATAAAAACCATATGATTATCTCAATAGATGCAGAGAAGGCTTTTGACAAAATTCAACATCCATTTATGATAAAAANTTCTCTTCTTTAAGCTGGAACATCTCTCCTTGTCTACCATTGGACATGGGAGCCTCTGGGTCTAGGGCCTTTGGTATCCAGGTCTTTTACTGGTAAGTCCCCTATTTCTCAAATCTTAAGATTCATACTGAATTAACCATCTTTCCTGATTCCCAAGCTTGCACACAGCAGACTGCAAAACTTCTTGGCTTTCATAACTGCATAAGCCAATTTCTATAATAAATCTCCTCTTATATGTTTATCTCTACATCTATATATCCTATTGGTCCAGTTTCTCTGGAGAACTCTGACACAACATTTCTGCCATTCATTCAAACTAGTAAATGACTACACCAGTGGGCTATAATAAATTATGCATATATAATATAATATCTAGAGCAACTACTAAAGAGTTATACAAAAAGATACAATAAAATATTGTATAGACAATCAAAATGGAAATGTAAAAACTTCTGAAGCAAACTGCATGGAGATAAGAAAAGGAGACCAGAGAAATGAAAAACAGAGAGGAAAGCAGAAAAATCAAAGTGGCAGATGTGAAGCCCTAAATATACACAATTATTTTAAATGTAAATGGTCTACATGCATCAATTAAAAGAAGTGATTCCCAGAGTGTATTAAAAATTATAATTGACTATATATTGTCTATTAGAAACTCAAATATAGGAAATTTAGATATATTGATATTGGCAAGTTAAAAGTAAAAACTTCTTGCACATATGAAAAGAAAGCAGGAGTCGCTATGTTAATATCAGGTACATTAGACTCTAAGAAGAGAAAATTACCAGAGGAAATGTATGTAACTAAAGAGTCAATCTATCAGTAAGACATAAAATCTTGTGTCTTGCCAAAATATTGGCACTAAATATATCTGTGCCAAATAACAGTTGCAAAATATGTGTAGTAAATACTGACAGAACTGGAAGAAGAAATAACAAATCCACACTAACATGTTGCAAAATTTAACAGTCTTTTCTCAAAATTTTATATGACAACTAAGCAGAAAATCAGCAAAGGTATAGAATTCAATACCACCAACAAACAAGTTATAATTGGCATGTGTAGAACAATTTACTCAACATACATTCAGTACAAATACCCAAGAAATATACACCAAGATAGACCATATCATGAGCCAGATAACAAATCTCAATAAATTTTAAAAATTTAAATCATACAAAATATGTTCTCTGATCACAAGAAATCAGTTCAGTTCAGTCACTCAGTCGTGTCCGACTCTTTGCCACCCCATGAATCGCAGCTCGCCAGGCCTCCCTGTCCATCACAAACTCCCGGAGTTCACTCAAACTCATGTCCATCGAGTCAGTGATGCCATCCAGCCATCTCATCCTCGGTCATCCCCTTCTCTTCCTGCCCCCAATCCCTCCCAGCATGAGAGTCTTTTCCAATGAGTCAACTCTTCGCATGAGGTGGCCAAAGTACTGGACTTTTAGCTTTAGCATCATTCCTTCCAAAGAAATCCCAGGGTTGATCTCCTTCAGAAGGGACTGGTTCAGTTCAGTTCAGTCTCTCAGTCGTGTCCGACTCTTGGTGACCCCATTAATCACAGCACACCAGGTCTCCCTGTCCATCACCAACTCCCGGAGTTCACTCAGACTCACGTCCATTGAGTCCGTGATGCCATCCAGCCATCTCATCCTTGGTTGTCCCCTTCTCCTCCCGCCCCCAATCCCTCCCAGCATTAGGGTCTTTTTCCAGTGAGTCAACGCTGCATGAGGTGGCCAAAGTACTGGAGTTTCAGTTTTAGCATCATTCCTTCCAAAGAAATCCCAGGGTTGATCTCCTTCAGAATAGACTGGTTGGATCTCCTGGCAGTCCAAGGGACTCTCAAGAGTCTTCTCCAACACCACAGTTCAAAAGCATCAGTTCTTCGGCGCTCAGCCTTCTTCACAGTCCAACTCTCACATCCATACATGACCACAGGAAAAACCATAGCCTTGACTAGACGGACCTTAGTCAGCAAAGTAATGTCTCTGCTTTTGAATATACTATCTAGGTTGGTCATAACTTTTCTTCCAAGGAGTAAGCGCCTTTTAATTTCATGGCTGCAGTCACCATCTGCAGTGATTTTGGAGCCCAAAAAAACAAAGTCTGACACTGTTTCTACTGTTTCCCCATCTATTTCCCATGAAGTGATGGGGCCAGATGCCATGATCTTTCATGAGATGGCCAAAGTACTGGAATTTCAGTTTTAGCATCATTCCTTCCAAAGAAATCCCAGGGTTGATCTCCTTCAGAATAGACTGGTTGGATCTCCTGGCAGTCCAAGGGACTCTCAAGAGTCTTCTCCACACCACAGTTCAAAAGCATCAGTTCTTTGGCACTCAGCCTTCTTCACAGTCCAACTCTCACATCCATACATGACCACAGGAAAAATCATAGCCTTGACTAGACAGACCTTAGTTGGCAAAGTAATGCCTCTGCTTTTGAATATGCTATCTAGGTTGGTCATAACTTTTCTTCCAAGGAGTAAGTGTCTTTCAATTTCATGGCTGCAGTCACCATCAGCAGTGATTTTGGAGCCCCCCAAAATAAAGTCTGACACTGTCTCTACTGTTTCCCCATCTATTTCCCATGAAGTGATGGGGCCAGATGCCATGATCTTCGTTTTCTGAATGTTGAGCTTTAAGCCAACTTTTTCACTCTCCTCTTTCACTTTCAACAAGAGGCTTTTTAGCTCCTCTTCACTTTCTGCCATAAGGGTGGTGTCATCTGCATATCTGAGGTGATCGATATTTCTCCCGGCAATCTTGATTCCAGCTTGTGTTTCTTCCAGTCCAGCGTTTCTCATGATGTACTCTGCATAGAAGTTAAATAAGCAGGGTGACAATATACAGCCTGACGTACTCCTTTTCCTGTTTGGAACCAGTCTGTTGTTCCAATGGACTGGTAGGATCTGGTTATTGGTTAGATAACCCATGGGTCCAAAGGAAATCTCAAAGGAAACTAAAAAAAAAATACATTAATGTTATTGAAACATAAATAGCAACATATCAACATTTGTAGGACACAATTAAAACAGTTCTGAGAGAAAAATTTATAGTACTAAATGAATACATCAAAAAGATAAAAAATCTCAAATAAATAATCTAAGCTTCCATCTTGTGTTAAGGAAAATAATGGCTCCCTAGAACCTGTGAACATGTTATCTTAGATGGCAGCTGTAAATGTGATTAAGTTAAGTATATTGAGATGGGAAATTATCCTGACAGTCAGAAGTGTCAGAGTGAGAGAGACTTTAAGCTACTATGCTGTTGACTTTGAAGATGGAAGAAGGAATCAGGAGCAAAGAATACAGGCAGTCTCTAGAAGTGGAAAAGGCAAGGAAATATAGTCTCCTCTAGAGCCTTCAGAAAGAAAGCATTCCTACTGACACTTTGACTTTAGCCTATGAAACTTCCTTATACAAGAGTAAGAAAATCAATGTAAGTCATTAAATTTGTGATAGTTTGTTATAACAGTAATAAACCAATATAGATTTTGGTGCCAAAACCGAAATCCTGTTGTAGTAAACTTTTATAATTGAAGTGGCCTTGATATTGGGTAATTGCAAAGGCTGGAAGAATTTTGAGAAACATAATAGATGGCTTACTAGAAACTTGTTGTTTAGTTGCTAAGTCATATCCAACTCTTTTGGGACCCAATGGGCTGTAGCCTTCCAGGCTCCTCTGTCCATAGGATTTCCCAGCCAAGAATACTAGACTGAGTTGCCATTTCATGTTAATGACTACTAGTGAGAACTCAGAAATGAAGAATGTGGTAAAACAAAACAAAACATATTGTCTTGGAGAATACCTTAATCATCATGAGCGGACTTTTTAGAAATATGCATATTACAAAAGCTACTGGTGAGGGGTCAGGTGAAAATGAGGAACATGCTATTGAAAGTGTGAGAAAAAAGGCTCCTTGTTTTATACTAACAGAAAACTTAGCTGAATTGTGTCCTTCTGGTTATGTGGGAAGCAGAACTTATAAGTGATGAACTTGGAAATTTAGCTGAGGAGATTTCCAAGCAGTGTTGAAGGTACGACATCTTTTCTTCTACTTCTTCTTTACAGTAAAATGGGTGAGGAGAGAGATAAATTAAGGGAAGAACTGTTAATTAAGAAGAGAATAAGCCTTGATGATTTGGGAAATTCTGTCTGTCCAAACTTACAAATATGCTAAAGTTAGAAGAGTCACTGCCAGGAAGACCTACTCTGATGAGAAAGCCAAGGGTGTGGCTAGACAATCTTTTGTTAGTGCCTTGAAAGGAATCAAATACCACTGTGTTCAGTCATACAGGGGTCACTGAAGAAATCAGATGCGTGACTCATGAAGTCTCTCAGCCACCTAGCAGAAGCCAAAACTAAAAATAACATTATCTAGGGAAGATCTATGGAGCGGTCTCTTGTCTCATGGAGTAAATCCCTTCACATACAAAGGAGACCCACGCGTTTCTAGGTTTTCTACCAACAGAAACACTGTCCACTTGGACTGAAATGAATAGATAGAGAATAAAATGATAGTTGACCAAAATTCTACAGGCAAGAAGTAGGTTGATGAAAGTATTTAGCTTCAAACACATATACTTCATGAAAAAGAAAGGAAACTCCAAAGGCAAAGCCTCAAAGTCAGGGGGAAAAGCCTCAAACTTGGTGGTTGGAGCCATGAACCACTAAGGATTACTTCCAGGCCAGAAACCTGATGTTGTTTGCCCATCTTAATAACGCAAACTCAGCCACATCTTAAGTAGTACTGGGGGAAACAGACAAATTATAATTCTTTTCAAATTAAATGACAGTACTAAAAGGAAATCTTCCCTGATGGCTCAGTGATAAAGAAACCTCCTGCCAATGCAAGATACACAGGTTCAGTCCCTGGGCTGGGAAGATCCCCTGAAGAAGGAAATGGCAACCCACTCCAGTATTCTTGCCTGGGAAATCCCATGGACAGAGGAGCCTGGTGGGCACAGGCCACATAGGAGAGTTGAGTGGGGATGTACTGGGACACACCATTCCTGCGTCCCTCAAGTCCTTTGTGGTGACACTAATCTTTGCAATCCCTCCAGCAGTGAGTACCTTTGGTTTACTATTTTCCTAGGAAGAAGCAGTTCCAGCGGCTTCCACTTTGCCTTTCCTATGATTATAGCCCTCGTTCTACAAGTCAGGACACTGGGGAGATTCTGCCAACTGCTGAGCATGTATTCTTAAAATCGAGAGATAGCTATATAAGGGACTTCCCTGGCAGTCCAGTGGTTAAGACTCCAGGCTTCCATGTAGGGGGTACAGGTTCAATCCTTGATCAGGGAGCTAAGATCCTACATGCCACATGCGGAAAAAAAAAAGAAGAAATAGCCGTAGAATAGGTTTGGTGTCCACCACTCCCTCTCTGAGGTGGATCTGAGCTAAAACTCCACCTGTTTACCTAAACTTTATAAACCTCTGCTCTGCCTGGTGGACCACAGTGATGTTTTGGGTCTCCTGGAATTTGTGTTAGTTCAGAGTCAGTGTCCAGTATTCCATAAAAGGTCTGATTATTTCCTTTTCTCTAGTGCACAGTAACTCTGGTAAAAAGCCATATATCCCTTTATGGAAGGCTGGGAAAAAAGTTAACAGTACACATCTATCTCAAGAGGTTTATTGTGAGTAATTGACTCACATAGCTATAAAGGCTGAGAAATCCCACAATCTGCCATTTGCAAGCTGAACTATATACCAGGAAAGCTGGTGTATAGTTCTAGTGAAAGTCTGAAGTCTTAAGAACAGGAGTACCAATGTATAAGGGCAGGAGATGACCAATGCCAAAACTCAAGTAGTCAGCACAAAGTCTCCTTTTTCTGCCTTTTTATTCTTTTCAGGCCCTCATCAGATCTAATGATGCCCACTCACACTGGAAAACACAATGGACTTTACTCAGCCTAGTTCTTCTAATGCTAATCTCTTCTGGAAGCACCCTCCCTCACACACCTAGAAATAACATTTGATCAGTTATCTGGGCATCTTGTAACCTAGGCAAACTGGCATAAAATTAACCATCACATTTCTATTGCTCCCTATTACCTCACTAGCTTGGGTTACCATGGCAAGCCTCTCACAATCAGGTATTTCAAGGCAAAATGAAGGCACATATCTTTAGCAACATGAGATTATGACAAGCTTGCCTCAAAATTTGATGGCAGCATCATTAATTCTGCCATTCTGTGAGCATCCAGTTAGGGATTTATACACTTGTTTCCCTTTCCTAAATACAGTCTTCCAAACCAGCTGGGGGTTTTCTTGGGACCTCCCTTCTCACTTCTGGGGGTACTGGAGGAGGAAGCTGTTCTGTCTTCTGTAAGAACGAAGAAGCTGCTTAGGGTGAGAGTAGCTGGCGGAGGACTCGGGCAAGCAACCAGAGTCTGGGATGTTCTATCATGTTTCCTCCAGTTTTTTTTTTTTTTCATACTCTTGTTCTAACCTCAAGGTAATACCAGAAAAAGAGTCTAAATTTGTGAGGTAGAAGTAGGAGCTGAATACACATATCCTTTGCATATCCAAGTTCATTAAAAAAAAATACATATGGAGCTCTTTCCTCTCTAGCCCTGATGCCTTGCTCTAGGTCATGTTAAATAGGTTTATTAATTTCTGATTTTCTGATTTGTTGTTTCTCTGATTTTGCAGGGCACTGGATATTAAAAAAACAGACCTTCTTTCACTTTTAGGAATGTATCATATGGAAATAGTGGTCTGTGTCAAGGATATGTGTACACAATGTTCCTTCTAACAGTGAAAGTTTAAAAAACTTACTATTCAGCAAAAGGAGAAATGGTTCAGTAAATTATGATCCATCTGTGGAGGCAATACATGGAATAATAGTTAAAAGCATGGGCTCTAAAGCTAGAGGGCTTCCCCAGTAGCTCAGCTGATAAAAGAAATTGCCTGCAATGCAGGGCCCAGGTTTGATTCCTGGGTTGATCCCTGGAGGAAGGATAGGCTACCCACTGTAGTATTTTGGGGCTTCCCTGGTGGTTCAGATGGTAAAGAATCTGCCTGAAATGCAGGAGACCTGGGTTCAATCCCTGGGTTGGGAAGATTCTCTTGGAGGAGGACATGGCTACCCACTCTGGTATTTTTGCCTGGAGAATTCCCATGGACAGAGAAGCCTGGCGAGCTACAGTCCATGGGGTCACAAAGAGTCGGACACAACTGAGCGACTAAGTGTGGCCCACCACAGCTGGAGCTAGAATGTCTGTTTCCAAATTTTGACTCTAATATTTACTAGCTGTGTGACTAACCCTCAACTTCCATATCTATAAAATGAAGATACACTAATCCCTACCTAATACAGTTATTGTATGACTTTGAATACATTTTTTGGTCTGCCTGAAAAAAATTTTAAAAGTAAGATCTCCAGTGTTATCAGTGACAAAACTTGAAATGTCATATACTTCACAGGCAGCATTGAGAAACTATCAATATTCAACAGTATTTTACATTTTTAAAGAACTTACATTTTTGTACAGGTTATTTAATATCTGAAACCCAGGTACTCTCCAGACAAGCTGGCCCTCTCTAGATCTCTGCCCAAATCTTGATATTACACATGGGACTATGTCACCAAAGGCCAACTCCCTTGGCCATTGCTGAATCAGGAGAAAATCCCCCCAGGAGTTTCCACCTTCTGCTTTCCTAATGTTCCAATAAAGAGATTATGAGCTGATCAACCACATGGACAGAAGTTCCGGACGCTCCCCATATCTCAGTGGTTTCACCGTGGAAAGACTTCATTAGCTTTTCAACAGCAACAAACTTGACAGGCAGTGCAGTGGCCCAGCTGCAGGTTTACTTGGCACTCTTTGCATCTGAGCCTTTGCTAACACAGGGCTTCACAACCTAAACAATTCCTTCATTTATTCCCTTAACTTAAAGCCTCTCAGATTTCTTTATTTTTCTTAAGGCCTACACATTTTCCCTAGAGCCTCAACCAACACTTACCTGACTTTCCTCCAAACTATTTCATCACATCCTTAGGGAACTCCAAGTCATGAGTATAGTTTCTTCTGGCCCTCAGTTACTTTAATGAATTCCCTTATTCCTTATTCCCTTTATTGAAACAAACAGACAAAAAAAAATGCAATTCTCTATTTAACCTCTGTTCCCTTCTTGTCCATCCTGTCTTATAGAGGCTGCATATTCCTTTTTATTCAACAAATTCATCTCTCTAAATTCTCATTAGAGAGCTTCCAGAGTAATGGTTCTGAAAGAATGGTCCCTAAACCTGGAAATTGACTAGAAAAGCAAATTTCTTGGCTTTACTCCAGGTCTATTGAAACAGAAACTCTGGGAATAGGGTTCAGCAATGTGCTTTTGAATAAACCCTCCAGATGATTCTTAAGCACAATACCAGTTGTTTACCACACTTAAAACATTTATTCTCACTCTCCACAGCTGAACAAGTCCCCAAATCAAAGGCAAAATCAAAGTGTCCAAATATTAATCTCCTCAGTTTCTCACTTCTACATCTAGAAGCTTACTATCAGTAGCATTCTTTCACTATTTCTATTCTATTTCATAGGATATGGTGGTGCCATCCATATACAATATTCTCTAGCCTCATTTGGAGTCTTGGTCTACCCTGGTGGCTCAGTGGTGGAGAGTCCGCCTGCTAATGCAAAAGTTCAGTTTGATTCAGTCTCTCAGTTGTGTCTGACTATTTGTTGACCCCGTGGACTGCAGCATGCCCAGCTTCACTGTCCATCACCAATTCCTGGAGCTTATTCAAACTCATGTCCATCGAGTTGGTGATGCCATCCAACCATCTCATCCTCTGTCGTTCCCTTCTCCTCCTGCCTTCAATCTCTCCCAGCATCAGGGTCTTTTCAAGTGAGTCAGTTCTTCACATCAGGTGGCCAAGTACTGGAATTTCAGCTTTAGCATCAGTCCTTCCAGTGAATATTCAGGACTGATTTTCCTTAGGATTGACTGGTTCTCCTTCCTGTCCAAGGGACTCTCAAGACTCCCAACACCACAGTTCAAAGCATCAATTCTTCATTGCTCAGTTTTCTTTATGGTCCAACTCATATCTATACATGACTATTGGGAAAACCATAGTTTTGACTATATGGACCTTTGCTGGCTAAGTAATGTCTCTGCTTTTTAATATGCTGTCTAGGTTGGTAATAACTTTTCTTTCAAGGAGCAAGCATCTTTTAATTTCATGGCTGAAGTCACTATCTGCAGCGATAGTGGAGATTTTGGAGCCCAAGAAAGTAAAGTCTGTCACTGTTTCATTGTTTCTCCATCTATTTGCCATGAAGTGATGGGACTGGATGCCGTGATCCTTGTTTTTTTGAATGTTGAATTTTAAGCCAGCTTTTTTACTATCTTCTTTCACCTTCATCAAGAGGATCTTTAGTTCCTCTCACTTTCTTGCTGTAAGGGTCATCCCATCTGCATATCTGAGGTTCTTGATATTTCTCCTGACATCTTGATTCCAGCTTGTGATTCATCCAGCCTGGCATTTCTGCATATAAGTTAAATAACCAAGGTGACAATATACAGCCTTGACATACTCCTTTCTCAATTTAGAACTAGTCTGTTGTTCCATGTCTGGTTCTAACTGTTGCTTCTTGACCTACATACAGGTGTCTCAGGAGGCAGGTAAGGTGGTCTGGTAGTCTCATCTTTTGAAGAATTTTCCACAGAGTGTGTGATCCACACAGTCAAAGGCTTTAGTGTAGTCACTAAAGCAGATGTTTTTTTCCTGGAATTCTCTTGCTTTTTCTATAACCCAACAGATGTTGGCAATTTGATCTCTGGTTCCTCTGCCTTTTCTAAGTCCAGCTTGAAAAAAAAGGCAAAACAAAGGAACAAAGTCTCTGAAACCAGCTAAGGTTTTATCTCATTCTTTTCATTGGTTATCAAGTTTTTTAAAGTTACCCATATTTTCTGTAGACAATTCCTCAGCTCTTTCTTTTCCAGTAAAAATAATGTATTACCATCACTTCCCTGAAACTGCTGTCTCCAAGGTCACCAAAACACTTCTAAACACCAAATCTATTTATCTGGAAGGCAGCTAAAGAACTCTCTCTGGGTCTAGTTTCTATCTCTCTGGACACTCCTACTTGTTTTTTTCACTAGATATTGTTGTTTTTACTTGTTCATTATATGTGTTTGTTCCACAGGGTTTCATCTTTCATCCTCTTCTCACAGTGAACACTTTGTCTGGGTGACCTCATTCCTGCCTATTTCCTTCACTGCATCCAAATCACTGTCTCCAGTGTAGATGCTCCTGAGTTCCAAATCTAAATATCCTGCTGCCCATGGATTTCTCCATCAAAATTTCTGATAAAAACTATAGACTCAACAGATCCATAACCAGGATCATAGTCTTTCCCACCAAATCTGCTTCCTGTTTTACGTCCATGAATGGGACCTCTTAGTCATCTGGAAGTCATTCCTCTGCTCCTTATCCCCATAAAACCGTTCTTATTTGACTTTCTTCACCTCTTTCATACATTCCTTCTCTTAGTTCATCTTATCCATAGTCATTGCAATAGTTCCACCATTGTCTTTCTTGTCTCCTTTATAACCTGCTTTTAACCTCGAGCTTTCTTTCTGTTATTTGGTTCCTATTCCAGTCAGGTGAGTCACAGGTAAAAGCTATGTTCAAGAAGCCAAGGTGGAGCAGAGTGGTGGTAAGGAAGAGCTTCTTACCCCAAATTGCAATATAACACACTAACTCATGAATATCAGTATTATGTTCAGAGGTTAGAAGGTCTAAATCAATGTCATTAATGTAAGGCAGAAATGAATGGTGGGACTCAGAGGATGGACCATGGAACCAAATGTGGCAAAGAATCCTGGAAATCTTTTGGAGAATTTTGAAGTGTGTGGTGGGTATAATGGATGAGTTGCAAGGTGGAGCACAGATGCTTTGTTTATGTGGTTTTCCATAATAAGAAATATAGGTCACCTGGAAGCCTTTAGGGGCTTTTCTGGTAGCTCAGACAGTAAAGAATCTTCCTGCAATGAAGGAGACCCAGGTTTGATCTCCAGATCAGGAAGATCCCCTGGAGAAGGGAATGGCTACCCTTTAAATGATTATATGGAACAGAAAGTCCTAGAACTATATTCCAGAAGGAAAATCACATCATATTAATTTCCTGCTTAACTACCATATACCACATGATAAAGTCAAAAATTCTTGCCATGATTCACCAGACTCATTGTGATTTGATCCTTGGTTAACTGCACAGCCTCCTTTCCATCCCTCCTAACACATGTGCCTCAGACACAGCCAGTTACTTAGAAGCTACTGAAAGTAGCAAGCGATTTGGTATCTTAATGTAGGGTGTTTTTTCTGCTTGGAATGCCTATTTCCTGACGTGCCAGTCTGCTATTACCTGGTTTATTTTGAGACTCATCTTAAACAATTCCTCTTCCTCTTCCTTGACCCCCTATGTGTTTTTGAGCAGATCTATGACATAATAAGAGGAGAGCATGGCAACTCATTCCAGTATTCTTGCGGGAGAATCCCATGGAGAGATGAGCTTGGTGGGCTATAGTCCATGGGATCACAGAGTTGGACATGACTAAAGTGACTTAGCACATGACATCAGTTCAGTTCATTTGCTCAGTTGTGTCTGACTCTTTGCGACCCCATGAATTGCAGCATGCCAGGCCTCCCTGTCCATCACCAACTCCCGGAGTTCACTCAAACTCACGTCCATTGAGTTAGTGATGCCATCCAGCCATCTCATCTTCTGTTGTCCCCTTCTCCTCCTGCCTCCAATGCCTCCCAGCATCAGCGTCTTTTCCAATGAGTCAGCTCTTCGCATGAGGTGGCCAAAGTACTGGAGTTTCAGCTTTAGCATCATTCCTGCCAAAGAACACCCAGGACTGATCTCCTTTACAATGGACTGATCTCCTTTACAATGGACTGGTTGGATTTCCTTGCAGGCCAAGGGACTCTCAAGAGCCTTCTCCAATACTACAGTTCAAAAGCATCAATTCTTCAGCACTCAGCTTTCCTTTATAGTCCAACTCTCACATCCATACATGACTACTGGAAAAACCATAGCCTTGACTAGACAGACCTTTGTTGGCAAAGTAATGTCTTTGCTTTTGAATATGCTGTCTAGGTTTGTCATAGCTTTCCTTCTAAGGACTAAGCGTCTTTTAATTTCATGTCTGCAATTACCATCTGCAGTGACTTTGGAGCCCCCCCAAAATGAAGTCTGATACTGTTTCCACTGTTTCCGCATCTATTTCTCATGAAGTGATGGGACTAGATGCCATGATCTTCGTTTTCTGAATGTTGAACTTTAAGCCGACTTTTTCACTCTCCTCTTTCACTTTCATCAAGAGGCTTCTTAGTTCCTCTTCGCTTTCTGCCATAAGGGTGGTGTCATCTGCATATCTGAGATTATTGATGTTTCTCCCAGCAATCTTGATTCCAGCCTGGGCTTCTTCCACCCCTGTGTTTCTCATGATATATTCTGCATAGAATTTAAATAAGCAAGGTGACAATATATAGCATTGATGTACTCTTTTCCTATTTGGAACCAGTCTGTTGTTCCATGTCTAGTTCTAACTGTTGCTTCCTGACCTGCATATAGGTTTCTCAAGAGGCAGGTCATGTAGTCTGGTATTCCCATACCTTGGATAATTTTCCAGTTTACTGTGATCCACACAGTCAAAGGCTTTGGCATAGTCAATAAAGCAGAAATAGATGTTTTTCTGGAACTCGCTTGCTTTTTCCATGATCCAGCAGGTGTTGGCAATTTGATCTCTGGTTCCTCTGCCTTTTCTAAAACCCAGCTTGAACATCTGGAAGTTCATGGTTCAGGTATTGCTGAAGCCTGGCTTGGAGAATTTTGAGCATTACTTTATTAGCGTGTGAGATGAGTGCAATTGTATAATAGTTTGAGCATTCTTTGGCATTGCCTTTCTTTGGGATTGGAATAAAAACTGACCTTTTCCAGTCCTGTGGCCACTGCTGAGTTTTCCAAATTTGCTAGCACATTGAGTGTAGCACTTTTACAGCATTATCTTTGAGGATTTGAAATAGCTCAACTGGAATTCCATCACCTCCACTATCTTTGTTTGTAGTGATGTTTTCTAAGGCCCACTTGACTTCACATTCCAAGATGTCTGGCTCTAGGTGAGTGATCACCCCATCGTGATTATCTTGGTTGTGAAGATCTTTTTTGTACAGTTCTTCTTTGTATTCTTGCCACCTCTTCTTAATATCTTCTGCTTCTGTTAGGTCCAGACAATTTCTGTCCTTTTTTAAGCCCATCTTTGCATGAAATGTTCCCTTGATATCTCTAATTTTCTTGAAGAGATCTCTAGTCTTTCCCATTCTTTCCCTCTCTTTCTTTGCATTGATTGCTGAAGAAGGCTTTCTTATCTCTTCTTGCTATTCTTTGGAACTCTGCATTCAGATGCTTATATCTTTCCTTTTCTCCTTTGCTTTTTGCTTCTCTTCTTTTCACAGCTATGTGTAAGGCCTCCCCAGACAGCCATTTTGCTTTTTTGCATTTCTTTTCCATGGGGATGGTCTTGATCCTGTCTCCTGTACAATGTCACGAACCTCATTCCATAGTTCATCAGGCACTCTATCTATCAGATCTAGAGTCTTAAATCTATTTTTCACTTTCACTGTATAATCATAAGGGATTCGATTCAGGTCATACCCGAATGGTGTAGTGGTTTTTCCCACTTTCTTCAATTTAAGTCTGAATTTGGCAATAAGGAGTTCATGATCTGAGCCACAGTCAGCTCCTGGTCTTGTTTTTGCTGACTGTATAGAGCTTCTCCATCTTTGGCTGCAAAGAATATAATCAATCTGATTTCGGTGTTGACCACCTGGTGATGTCCATGTGTAGAGTTTTCTTGTGTTGTTGGAAGAGGGTGTTTGCTATGACCAGTGCGTTCTCTTGGCAACACTATTAGCCTTTGCCCTGTTTCATTCTGTATTCCAAGACCAAATGTTCCTGTTACTCCAGGTATTTCTTAACTTCCTACTTTTTCATTCCAGTCCCCTATAATGAAAAGGACATCTTTTTTGGGTGTTAGTTCTAAAAGATCTTGTAGTCTTCATAGAACCATTCAACTTCAGCTTCTTCAGCATTACTGGTTGGGGCATAGACTTGGATTACTGTGATAGTGAATGGTTTGCCTTGGAAACGAACAGAGATCATTCTGTCGTTTTTGAGATTGCACCCAAGTACTGCATTTCAGACTCTTTTGTTGACTATGATGGCTAGTCCATTTCTTCTAAGGGATTCTGCAGTAGGAGATATAATGGTCATCTGAGTTAAATTCACCCATCCCAGTCCATTTTAGTTTGCTCATTCCTAAAATGTTGACGTTCACTCTTGCCATCTCCTGTTGGACCACTTCCAATTTGCCTTGATTCATGGACCTAATATTCCAGGTTCCTATGCAATATTGCTCTTTACAGCATCAGACCTTGCTTCTATCACCAGTCACATCCACAGCTGGGTATTGTTTTTGCTTTGGCACCATCCCTTCATTCTTTCTGGAGTTATTTCTCCATTGATCTCCAGTAGCATATTGGGCACCTATGACCTGGGAGTTCCTCTTTCAGTGTCCTATCATTTTGCCTTTTCATACTGTTCATGGGGTTCTCGAAGCAAGAATACTGAAGTGGTTTGCCATTCCCTTCTCCAGTGGACCACTTTCTGTCAGACCTTTCCATCATAACCTGCCCGTCTTGGGTGACCCCACATGGCATGGCTTAGTTTCATTGAGTTAGACAAGGCTGTGGTCTGTGTGATTAGATTGACTAGTTTTCTGTGATTATGGTTTCAGTGTGTCTGCCATCTGATGTCCTTTCGCAACACCTACCATCTTACTTGGGTTTCTCTTACCTTGGGCATGGGGTATCTCTTTATGGCTGCTCCAGCAAAGCACAGCCACTGCTCCTTACCTTGGACGAGGATTATCTCCTCACCACCAACTCTCCTTACCTTGAATATGGAGTAGCTCCTCTTGGCCCTCCTGTGCCCGCGCAGAACATGACATAATAAAAGATGTATTTTAGAAAGAGAACTCCATGGCTACAAGAAAAAAGAGAAAGGCAGAGACACTAGTTCTACCTGCTGTGATCACAGAATAAAGGAATGGCTGTGTAGGGGTATAGACATGACTGTAACAAACAAACCAAAACAAGTGTCATAGGCTTTTTATGATTGTGATATATGAGTAACTGTTTAAATAGCATCTATCCGGTATTATTGCTGTTGTACATTAGCTCAGTCATATCTGACTCTTTGCAACCCCAAGGACTGCAGCCTGCTGGGCTTCCTTGTCCTTCACTATATCCCAGAGTTTGCTCAAACTCACGGTCATTGAGTCAAAGATGCCATCCAACCATTTCGTCCTCTGTTACCCCTTCTCTTCCTGCCTTCAAACTTTCCCTGCATTAGGGTCTTTTCCAATAGTCAGCTCTTCCCATCAGATGGCCAAAGTATTGAAGCTTCAACTTCATCATCCGTCCTTCCAATGAAGGGTTGATTTCCTTTAGGATCGATTGGTTTGATTTCCTTGTAGTCCAAGGGACTCTCAAAAGTCTTCTCTAGCACCAGGTTTGAAAACATCAGTTCTTCAGTGTTCAGCCTTTTTATGGTCCAATTCTCATATCTGTACATGACCACTGGAAAAACCATAGCTTTGACTTTAGGGACCTTTGTCAGCAAAGTGATGTCTCTGCTTTTTAGTATGCTGTCTAGGTTTGTAATAGCTTTCTTCCAGGAAGCAAGCATCTTTTAATTTCATGGCTGCTCTGTTTTTGGAGCCCAAGAAAAGAAGACTGGTCACTGTTTCAATTTTTTCCCCATTTATTTGCCATGAAGTTATGGGACCAGATGCCACAATCTTTTTGAATGTTGAGTTTTAAGCCAGTTTACTCACTCTTCTTTCACCTTCAAGAGACACTTTAGGTCCTCTTTGCTTACTGCCATAAGGGTGGTGTCATCTGCATATCTGAGATTATTGGTGTTTCTTCTGGCAATCTTGATTCCAGCTTGTGATTCATCCAGCCTGGCATTTCGCATTATATACTCTGCATATAAGTTAGGGTAACAGTATACAGCCTTGATATACTCCTTTCCCAATTTGGAACCAGTCCATTGTTCCATGTCCAGTTCTAACTATTTCTTCTTGACCTACATACAGGTTTCTCAGGAGGCAGGTCAGGTGGTCTGGTATTCCCATCTCTTTAAGAATTTTCCACAGTTTGTTGTCATCCGTACAGTCAAAGATTCTAGTATAGTCAATAACACAAAAGTAGATATTTTTCTGGAATTCTCTTGCTTTTTCTACGATCCAAGGATATTGGCAATTTGATCTCTGGTTCCTCTGCCTTTTCTAAATCTAGCTTGTACATCTGGAAGTTCTCAGTTCATGTAACTGCTGAAGCCTACCTTGAAGGATTTTGAGCATACTCTTGCTAGCATATGAAATGAAAACAATTGTATGGTAATTTGAACATTCTTTGGCATTTCCCTTCTTTGGGATTGGAATGAAAACTGATGTTTTCCAGTCCTGTGGCCACAGCTGAATTTTCCAAATTTGCTGGCATATTGAGTGGAACACTTTAAAACATCACTTTAAGGATTTTGAGTAGCTTAGGTGGAATTCCATCACCCCCACTAGCTTTGCTGGTAATAATGCTTCCTAAGACCTACTTGACTTCACACTCCAGAATGTCTGGCTCTAGATGAATGATCACACCATCATGGTTATCCAGGTCATTAAACCTTTTTTTGTATAGTTCTGTGTATTCTTGCCACCTCCCCCTAATCTCCTCTGCTTCTGTTAGGTTCTTATCATTTCTGTCCTTCATTGAAGACTTTATTTCTCCTTGCTATTCTTTGGAACTCTGTATTTAGTTGGGTATACCTTTCCCTTTGTCTTTTGCCTCTTGCTTCTCTCCTTTTCTCAGCTGTTTGTAAGGCCTCCTCAGATGACTTTTACCTTTTGGCATTTCTTTTCTTGGAGTAGTCTTGATCACCACCTCCTGTACAATATTATAAACCTGTGTTCATAGCTCTTCAGGCACTGTCTATCAAATCTAATCCCTTCAATCTATTTGTCACTTTCGCTTTATAATCATAAGGGTTTGGTTTAGGTCATACCTGAATGGCCTACTAGTTTTCCCTACTTTCTTCAACTTAAACCTGAATGTGGCAATAAGAAGTTCAGGATCTGAGCCACAGTCAACTCCTGGTCCTGTTTTTGCTGACTGTATAGAGTTTCTCCATCTTTGGCTGCAAATAATATAATCAGTCTGATTTTGGTATTGATCATTTGGTGATGCCCATATGTAGAGTCATGTCTTGTGTTATTGGAAGAGGTTATCCACCACCCAGTAACTAAATAATATAGTCTTTTTAAGATCTACAGTTTATTTTAGGTACTCTTGATTTTTAAAGATCCCCACCTCACATAATGCCAAATGAATTGCTCCCTGTCCAACATTAAATATATTAATGATAAAAAGACTGAATCATGTTGATTATTGAAAAATGTTCAGTTCAGTCGCTCAGTGGTGTCCAACTCTTTGTGACCCCATGAATTGCAGCACGCCAGGCCTCCCTGTCCATCACCAACTCCCAGAGTTCACCCAGTAGGTCATACCTGAATGGTCTAGTGGTGTTGCCCACTTTCTTCAATTTAAGTCTGAATTTGGCAATCAGGAGTTCATGATCTGAGCCACAGTCAGCTCCCGGTCTTGTCTTTGTTGACTGTATAGAGCTTCTCCATCTTTGGCTGCAAAGAATATAATCAATCTGATTTCGGTGTTGACCATCTGGTGATGTCCATGTGTAGAGTCTTCTCTTGTGTTGTTGGAAGAGGGTGTTTGCTATGACCAGTGCATTTTCTTGGCAAAACTCTATTAGTCTTTGGCCTGCTTCATTCCGCATTCCAAGGCCAAATTTGCCTGTTACTCCAGGTGTTTCTTGACTTCCTACTTTTGCATTCCAGTCCCCTATAATGAAAAGGACATCTTTTTTGGGTATTAGTTCTAAAAGGTCTTGTAGGTCTTCATAGAACCGTTCAACTTCAGCTTCTTCAGCATTACTGGTTGGGGCATAGACTTGGATAATTGTGATATTGAATGGTTTGCCTTGGAGACGAACAGAGATCATTCTGTCATTTTTGAGATTGCATCCAAGTACTGCATTTCGGACTCTTTTGTTAACCATGATGGCTACTCCATTTCTTCTGAGGGATTCCCAGAAACACACATCTACAGAGGATTACAGAGGCAAACTTATAATAATTATTAGGCAATAGTCTGAAGTCCACTCTGTAGCCATTGTCCTGGACTTGAAGGTTTCAACTATGAAAATAGGAAAATATTCCACAATATTATGTAAATCCTTGGACAAATTCCCGGGGCCTTCAAGATCACTGATTTATATTTGGGGCCATCCTGTGAAACGAGTTTGAGTCTGTCCAGAGAGGGTAAATTCCTCTACATCTCACTGAACCAGTCTCTTAGTCTGGAGAAAAGACCAGTTTAGGTGAAAGGTTGTGTCTCATTTTAGAAGGCAGTGATGCGAGTAGCTTCACCAAATAGGCCTAAAGAGTGTGAGCAATCAGGTATTCAACTAGAGGCATTTCTATGGAAACAATCAAAACAAAAAAAAATTTTTAAAGCAAAGATCAGCAATTGGATCAGTGAAGAGCTGATTCATTGGGAAAGAACCTGATGCAGGGAAAAAAAGATTAAAGACAAAAGGAGAAGGCAGAGGATGAGATGACTAGATAGCATCACCTACTCAATGGACATGAATTTGAGCAAACTCTGGGAGATAGTGGAGGACAGAGGAGCCTGGCGTGCTGCAGTCCATGAAGTTGCAAAGGGTCAGACACAATTTAGCGACTGGACGACAGCAGCGACTGGAGCTGATTATAATTCCAGATTTGTAGGTGTTGGGCTTCAACCCTCTTCCAATGGAGTGAGAGCAGACAGTGGCAATCTAATAGGTTTTCTTGGATTGCAGTTTGAATATCTCTGGTGATCTTTCTGAGTGGTTCACAAAGTAACAGCAGACATGAAGACTGTTCATACACGAGTTGTTATGGTGATTTCTCTCCTTCTTTTCCCAAGGCTGATATGCAGCTGTTACTGAAAGGAATGTGTGTGTGGGTTCCAGCTGCTCACCCCTCAAAAGCCAATAAACAGGCCAGGTTGGTGGAAAGGAAAGTTTGGTTTATTTCAGGTGCCAGCAACTGTGGGGGGAGGGTGGGAAACATTTGTCCAAAGGCCGGCTCCCCCCTCCACCTGCCAGACAAGCAGGGGGTTGGGGGGGCTGTGAGAGCATTAATAGAGTCAGGGGTTGGGGGCTACATGCAGAAACAACACAGTCATCTCTAACAGTCATCTTCCAATTGGTCATCAGTGGTCTGACCAGCATCATCCTGGTTGTTTTAGGTACAGTTAATCTTCAGTTCAAGAGTCCATTTGTTCCCATTTCTTTGCAGTTAGTTCTTGGAACTGTGGCAGCTCATGTCCTGGGAACAGTCTGCTCAGCATGTAGTTAACTTCTCCACCTGGGGTTTTGGCATCTGTAAGACAGCTCACAGGATACACTCCTGTATCTATATTATCTATAGCCCTTGGGAAAGAACTAAAGGTCCTTGACTATGCTTAATGACTACATTATTTAGTCTCCTTTGACAGTTTTTCCTTTGTTTCAGGATTTCTCACTTTTCAGATTAAATTTATCCTTTGAGTACAGTTTTCCATAGCTAAAAGACAGACAGAAGACACGGTAGGGCGGCAAGCCTCATTGGGAAAGAAACTGATGCAGGGAAAGATCAAAGACAAAAGCTCCACAGCCAGTGCCATCCATCTGGGTCACCACTTTCTGAGGTACAACCAAACTGTCCCATGTGGACAACTGGGGGTGTTCATAGGTGTCTTGAACTCAGACATACAGAGCAGTGATGCGGGTCCAGGAGAATTGGTGTCTTCAGAAGGGCCGCCCCAGGAACGTGTGAGGACGGGGTTGGGAGAAGCAGCCGGCATGCACCTGAGCCAGCCCTGCCTCCTAAGAGGAGAGTCCTTGGAGGAGACTCAGCAGGAGCCCCCAGGGAGGAGGAGGGGACCCAGGAAAACAACACTGGGGAAAATCGGTTAAGGGGGAATTTCAGGAGGACAGGGCGATGCCCAGAGTCTGTATAGATAAAGACAAAGCTTGAGTGTGACTTTTGGATCCAGTAAGGAAGGACAAGCAAGCCTGCAGGGGTCTTGAGCATGAGAGAGGGCAAAAAAGTGTAGTCAGTGACCTACATGACTCTTCTGCAGCTGAGATGGGAGGTATCAGGGACACAGGCCATATCTGCTAAGGACTTGGGATGGGACATTTTTAGAGTGACAAAGGAGATGGAGAAGGAGAGGGCACAAATGGAGCCAAACCCCTGACTGGCTGAGGGTTGGTTCCAGAGGACTGAATAGTATGGGATGGATGTCTGCCTAGGGACAGGCTAGAAATGTAAGTAGAAGGGGTACTTCTAGAAAGGTACTGTTATCCATTCTTCAAGTGTTAAGTGATTGTCTACTGTGTGCCAGGCAGTGCCTAGAGCTGGAGGTGGAAAGGTGAATACACTCCTTTACCCTGAATCCTGAAGAGACCAGAGTGTGGAGGCAGAGGGGTTGTAGACAGTGTCTGGTCCCATGTCTCCTGAGGACCCAACCCTCTTGAGCAAGCCTGCCGGTGACATTTCCCATGGGGTCCAGAGGAGGTCAAGGTATTGTAGGAGATGGAGAAACCATTTCTTCACCTTGCACAGGAGACACAATTTACTCGCTACCCTGCAGTCCTGTGAGGCAACAGCAGGGGCCAAGTCAAGTCCAGCTCACACCCTGGGAGGAAGGCAGGGATGGGGCGGGTCAGGAAGGCTCCCGGTTGAATCTTTGCATCAGAGCCCAGACTGGGCATAAAAGAGGGTCCCTCAGGTTGAGAGGAGGCAGACTGGGGACCATGGAGACCCAGAGGGCCAGCCTCTCCCTGGGACGGTGGTCACTGTGGCTCCTGCTGCTGGGACTAGTGCTGCCCTCGGCCAGCGCCCAGGCCCTCAGCTACAGGGAGGCTGTGCTTCAAGCTGTGGATCAGCTCAATGAGAAGTCCTCAGAAGCTTATCTCTACCGTCTCCTGAAGCTAAACCCACCTCCCGAGCAGGATGTGAGTTGGGGAGGGGGCTGGGAAGGGGATCTGTCTCCTGACATCCTCGGCCACACTGTCGCCCCTTCGCTCAGGCTGGTCCTCCTGTCAGGAAGCCACTTTTCCCTCTAGGCGGGCTCCCACCTCTTCCAGGAAACCTTCCCAGCCTAGGGCCCTCCCAGCACCAGGCTTCCTGCCTTAGCATCTCTGCTGTGGGAACAGGCGCCCTGCACACCTGGCTCAGGCTCCCTGGACTTCTGGGAGCTCCCGGGATGGAGGGGGCACAGGCTCTGTGAGGTGACTTCCCTGCTAATGTCCTCCTGCACCTCGGTGTCTGCCTGCCAGGAGGGCCTCTGTCAGCCTGGAGGCTCCAGTGACAAGGACTCTCCCTGCAGGCGGCCCTGACCTCCCTCAGCCCCTGTGAGGGGAGGCGCTGCCAGCAGCGCTGCTGTGAGGGCCGCTCCTGCTCTCTGTGTGCCCGTGAGGCCGGGCACGGGCTCTGTGCCCTCCCCTGTGCTCCCAGCAGCAAGGCCAGGGCCGGACACACAGGGGGCTGGAGAGGCTGCCATCTGAGTGGGGAGCAGGGAGACAGGTCAGAGAAGGAAACATGAGCCGAGCCCAGTCTCCCCATTTTGTTCCTGGATCAGGATGAGGACCCAGACATCCCAAAGCCTGTGAACTTCAAGGTGAAGGAGACCGTGTGCCTCAGGACGAGCCAGCAGCCCGCGGAGCAGTGTGACTTCAAGAAGAATGGGGTGAGCCTGGGGGCGGGGAGTGAGGGCTGGGATCAATGCTTCTCAGCGCGAGCTGAACAGGGAACTTTGGGAAGGTTTCCAGCCCCTGGAGGGTGAGGTGAGATGAGGCTGGGAGGTTATGATGACCCAGGGTTTCCAGTTTGACCTGGAGCTTCCCTTTCCAGCTGCTGAAAGAGTGTGCGGGGACAGTCACCTTGGATGAAGTTGAGAATCACTTCGACATCACCTGTGGTGCAGTGAGTGACCCCTCCTGGGTTGCGATGCTTCTGGGGGGTAGTGTGTCAAGCATCCTTTGGACCAATGACCCGCTGCCCCATCCAGGGCAGAGAAAGGCCCTCCTACCCGGGCCCCTCCTTCCCCTGAGCCCCAGGTCTCCAGCCCTGGGGCTGCCTCCCTTAGAGCAGGGGTTCTCTACTGGGGTCACACCCGGGAATGAGAGGCAGATTCTCAGCCCCACTGAGACCTCCTGAATCCAACTCTGGGGTGGGGTCCAGCCATTTGTATTTTCACAAGGCCTCCAGGGGATTCTGACTGTGCCAAAGTTTGAGCGGCACTAACTCCAGTCATGAGCTTTCAGCCCCTGCTGTCGTCCAGCTTTGCTGGGATGGACTTGTGACCCCAGAAAACCCTATGTCATCTGTGGGCCTCAGCTTCCTTATATGTCTGTGGTGTGGAGATTCAACCAGAGGCTCCAACGGTTGCAGCTAGAGGGTGCCTGGGCCCTAAAACCTCCTGAAAGTGCCCAGTTAGTGGGGATGTCCAAGTGGGGAGGGTTTTGGTCTTACCCCGGGTCCCTCCCTCCACAGTAACGTGTTTCTTCTCGTTGCACAGCCCCAGAGGGTCGGGGGACTTCGAAGCCTGGGTAGGAAGATATTAAGTGCTTGGAAGAAGTATCGCCCACTTATTGTCCCAATAATCAAATTAATTGAGTGAATCGTGGGCCCAGGAAAGAGTCCTAAGGGTCTGCTGGCCCTGGTGAAGACTTCTGGACTCTGAGAAATAAATTCTTGTGAGAACAAATTGCTCCAGGCCTCAGTTTCAATTGTCTCCCCTTCTCCCACTTATCCTGACTGAGCTGTTTACTCTGGGAGGCCCTCTGTGTCGGGTGTGTATATGTGTGTGGGTCTAAGTGTGTGTATGTGTTTGTGTGATCACTCCTGTATGTGTATGTGTGTGATCACTCCAGTATGTATGTATGTGTGCGTGTGTGTGTATATGTGTGTGTGTGAAATCACTCCTGTGAACACAGAGAAGCGTGAGGCCCCTGTTCCTTCCAGGAGGGCACGGGGGAGGCAGCAGGCCCAGGAGCTCCAGGATAGCGTCTCCACTCTTGGGTCCCTCCCGAGCCTTTCAGCCGCCCCTGGCCTCCTCCTCCAATACCCAGTAGGACGTATGGAGACCTGCTGTGTGTGCAGTGCTGGTGGGAATGCTTCTCCTGCCATGTGGAGCTGACAGCCACGAGGGGCCAGGATGCTCACCTTGCTAAACACTCACAGAGATGAAGTTCAGTCTCAGGGCTGAGCTTGCAGGTGCAACACCCAGGATGTACCTCTTGCCCTCGACAATCTTAATTTTGAAATAGCCCATCCCTCCTGGCTTTTCCTGTGGCACTGGGACACATCACTGTTTTTTCAGCTGGGTCCCAGACTGAAGTGGTAGGCTTGTGTTTAGGGATGGTTCAGTTCAGTTCAGTTTGGTTCAGTTGCTCAGTCGTGTCCAACTCTTTACGATCCCATGAACTGCAGCACGCCAGGCCTCCCTGTCCATCACCAACTCCTGGAGTTCACCCAAACCCATGTCCATTGAGTCGGTGATGCCATCCAACCATCTCATCCTCTGTCGTCCCCTTCTCCTCCTGCCCTCAATCTTTCCCAGCATCAGGGTCTTTTCCAATGAGTCAGCTCCTCACATCAGGTGGCCAAGGTATTGGAGTTTCAGCTTCAACATGAGTCCTTCCAATGAACACCCAGGATTGATCTCCCTTAGGATGGACTGGTTGGATCTCCTTGCAGTCCAAGGGATTCTCAAGAATCTTCTCCAACACTGCAATTCAAAAACATCAATTCTTCTGCCCTCAGCTTTCTTTATAGTCCAACTCTCACATCCATACATGACCACTGTAAAAAGCACAGCCTTGACTAGATGGACCTTTGTTGGCAAAGTAATATCTCTGCTTTTTAATATGCTGTCTAGGTTGGTCATAACTTTCCTTCCAAGGAGTAAGCGTCTTTTAATTTCATGGCTGCAGTCACCATCTGCAGTGATTTTGGAGCCCTCCAAAATAAAGTCAGCCACTGTTTCCATTGTTTCCTCATCTATTTGCCATGAAGTGATGGGACCAGATGCCATGATCTTAGTTTTCTGAATGTTGAGCTTTAAGCCAACTTTTTCACTCTCCTCTTTCACTTTCATCAAGAGGCTTTCCAGTTCCTCTTCACTTTCTGCCATAAGGGTGGTGTCGTCTGCATATCTGAGGTTATTGATATTTCTCCTGGCAATCTTGAATCCAGCTTGTGCTTCTTCCAGCCCAGCGTTTCTTATGATGTACTCTGCATAGAAGTTAAATAAGCAGGGTGACAATATACAGCCTTGACGTACTCCTTTTCCTATTTGGAACCAGTCTGTTGTTCCATGTCCAGTTCTAACTGTTGCTTCCTGACCTGCATACAGATTTCTCAAGAGGCAGGTCAGGTGGTCTGGTATTCCCATCTCTTTCAGAATTTTCCACAGTTTATTGTGATCCACACAGTCAAAGGCTTTGGCAGAGTCAATAAAGGAGAAATAGATGTTTTTCTGGAACTCTCTTGCTTTTTCCATGATCCAGTGGATGTTGGCAATTTGATCTCTGGTTCCTCTGCCTTTTCTAAAACCAGCTTGAACATCAGGAAGTTCACGGTTCACGTATCGCTGAAGTCTGGCTTGTAGAATTTTGAGCATTACTTTACTAGTGTGTGAGATGAGTGCAATTGTGCGGTAGTTTGAGCATTCTTTGGCATTGCCTTTCTTTGAGATTGGAATGAAAACTGACCTTTTCCAGTCCTGTGGCCACTGCTGAGTTTTCCAAATTTGCTGGCAAATTGAGTGCAGCACTTTCACAGCATCATCTTTCAGGATTTGAAATAGCTCAACTGGAATTCCATCACCTCCACTAGCTTTGTTCATAGTGATGCTTCCTAAGGCACACTTGACTTCACATTCCAGGATGTCTGGCTCTAGGTGAGTGTGAGTGATCACACCATCATCATTATCTGGGTCGTGAATGGTACAAAATTTGCACCATTAAATACCAGCATCTTGTCCATCAGGGTGAAGAGCTCTGCATGCAGGTGTGAGAGACACAGTAACACACAGATGACATGTCTACTTGCCTATGTGTTTCAGGCCCTGCCCATGTCCTGCCCATTCTGCGTTCTCTAGTTGACCTTTGCTCTGGGGCAGGCTGGAAGCACTGGGAGTTTGCAGCAAAGGAGTCGCTTCAACCAACCACTGGGGGGACATGATGGAAAAACACCTTCTCTTTCTTACTCCTTGGGTGGCCCACTCCCAGAAGTGTCACACCTCTGCCTGAGGTCCCCAGCCTCAGGCCTATCCTGTCCATTCAGTTTTACCTCAGTGTTGACCATATGTCCTTGCTATGGACCAGGCCCTCAACATGCATATGTGACCACTGATAGCAGAAAGGAAATGATGCCAACAATTTTTCCATCTTGACCCGTGAGAAGGAGACAGAACTGGTTCCGGGCAGAGAGGCGTGCAGGCCTTGTTAATGCCTTCTACAGTGATTGGGGAGAGTCTGCTGCTTGACCTTTTGACCTCTCACCCCTGCAAAAACAGGTAACAGGCTATTTCATGAATGCCACTGAGCGTCAGTTCGTGGCATGCTTGGCTCGTGTCCTCTGCACTCGGCCTGTGGATGTGACTGACTGTGAGCAGATGAAAAAGCCCGGCCCCCACCTCAGTCAGTCCTAAAGCAGGGGTGCACTTCCAGTTCCAGCGTTTTTGTGGGTGAGGCTGAGGCTCGTCTCGGGGTGAGCACCTTTCTGCTCAGCTCCTTCCTCTGCCCTCTCCTCCCTTCCCGCTCCCTCCTTATGACCACCCCCCTCAAAGTTCACATGCCCCTTAATTTCCTGCCGAGGTCCTGCTTCTAGAGAACATGGGCTGTGATGACAGTGGAGTGGTGCAGAGTCCATCCATTCATCTCCGATTGGTCAGGTGTGGGGCTCGATGTGCAGATAAGAGAGAAGGACCTCAGGACTCCAGGGTGGTGGAGCAGAGTTGGGTGGGGCATTGAGGGTTTCACAAAGAGGTCAGAGTGGTACAGGTACAGGAGGTCAAGAGGCCCATGGAGTTGGAATTTCAGTAACCATGTGTATTGTTAGTTAGTTTCTATTGTAATCATCTCCCTTTCCTCCTTTGACTTGGGAAAAGGATACAGCTTGACCAAGGTGCCTCTGGGGCAATATCTGGGCTGTCTACAAAGCCCAACTTTCTTTCCTTCTCCAAGACTGAGTGGGCAACCAGCACCATCCATGGCAGCCTGGCCAAGCCCCCAAAGGTCCCCCAGGGCAACTGAGTCCACGAGCCACCCCAGGCTTCCTGGGCACATGGTGCTTCCCTGCTGGTGATGGATTTGAAAGGGCTTCATGCATGGTCTCAAGACTCCTCTGTCCCTTGGGCACACTCTTTTTCTCAGCTGTGCTCTCTTGTCCTACCAGTGGCCCCTGCTTCCCCCTTGGTGTCTAACCAGAGCACTGGGCAGGGAGTCACTGAGGTCAAATCAGAAGGGATGTTCTAAAGCCTCTGCGAGCCAAGAGAAGTTTCTTTGTGTGGCTGAGGTAGGGAAGGCGTCTCAAGGTGGAAGGGCAGGTCAAGCAGAGACATCAGGTGTAGAGATGGGAGGAGAGCAGGAGGCTCCAAGGTCTCCTGCAGTTGGGGTGGAGAGGGCACCCTGACACCTGACAACTGGAGGGATGTCCCCACTGTGCACAGTGGGAGTGTCAAGATTCAGACCCGACTGCCAAGCAGGGATCTGTGTATTCTGAAATCAGGGGATACAATGGTCATTCAGCATTTTGTCTTAGCACCTAGAAATTGGTATGCAGGGAGGATTGTGCTGTGGGAGAACCTGAAAATCAGGGAAGGTGGATTGTGGGGGTCGTGGCTTCACTGAGAGGAGAGAAGACAGGGTAGGCCCAGGGCAGGGGTGGAGGGAGGTCAGGGGAGTGTCCTCAGGAGGGAGAAGGAGCAGGAGGCTCCCAGGCTTCCAGCTCAGGGCTCCTGCAGCAGCACCCAGCCAACAGTCTAGTGTGGACCACCAGGGCATTCATGGGAGTCTTGAACCCAGGGACAGAGCAGTGATGCGTGTTCAGGAGAACTGGTGTCTTGAGAAGGGCCGTCCTCAGGAACGTGTGAGGACGGGGAAGAGAAGCAGTCTGGATGCTCCTGAGCCAGCCCTGCCTCCTAAGAGGAGAGTCCTTGGAGGAGAGTCAGCAGGAGCCCCCAGGGAGGAGGAGGGGACCCAGGAGAGCTGGGACAGGGGAGAATTGGTCAGGGGCAAGTTCAGGAGGACAGGGGGTCCCCGGAGTCTATGGAGATGAAGACATGGCTTGAATGTGGATATGGATCCAGTGAGGACTGGGCAGCCTGCAGTGACCTTGAGTGTGGAGAGGGCACTGAACTGGGGTCACCGTGCAGATGACCCTTCCCATGCTTGGTTCGAGAGGGATCAGTGGAATGGGCCATGTCTTGCAGGGACGAGGGAGGGTTGCTGAGAAGGAGAACTTTTTCAGTGAGAAAATAGTGGAGATGAATCTAGGAGAGGGCACCAAGGGAGCCAAGCCCTGACTGGCTGAGGTCTCAGCCCAGAGGACAGGATGGTGTAGGATTGATGTCTGCCTAGGGATGGGCTGCAAATGTAAGTCTACAGCAGGAGCTGATGGTCTCACCATTCTTCAAGTGGTAACTGAGTGCCTGTTAGGTGCCAGACAGGGCAAAGAGCTGGCGATTGAGACGTGAACCCTTTCCTCTGGATCCTGGGGGGCCCGAGGGGTAGAGTGAGGGGATGGAGACAGTGCCTGGCCCCGCCCTCTCCTGGAGGACTCAGCCCTCTTGAGCAAGCCTGCCTGTGACACTTCCCATGGAGAGGCCAAAACACTCAGGAGATGGAGAAACCATTTGTTCAGCTTGCTTAGGATCCTCCCTGCCCACTGCCCAGCAGTCCCGTGAGGCCACAGCAGGGGCTGAAGCACGTCCTTCTCACATGCTGCGAGGAGGGCAGGGATGGGGCGGGTCAGGAAGACTCCTGGTTGATCGATTGTATCAGGCCCAGGCTGAGCATAAAAGGAGGGTCCCTCGGGCTGGGAGGATGAGGACCGGGGACCATGGAGACCCAGGGAGCCAGCCTCTCCCTGGGGCGCTGTGCGCTGTGGCTCCTGCTGCTGGGACTAGTGGTGCCCTCGGCCAGCGCCCAGGCCCTCAGCTATAGGGAGGCCGTGCTTCGTGCTGTGGGTCAGCTCAACGAGCGGTCCTCAGAAGCTTATCTCTACCGCCTCCTGGACCTAGACCCTGCACCCAATGATGTGAGTTATGAAGGGATCTGGGGAGGGGGCCAGCTAGTTGAGGGGCAGGGAGACAGATCAGAGGAAGAAGAAAGAGCGCAAACCCGGTTTCCCCTACTTTGACCCGTGACCAGGAGGCCAACCCAGGCACCAGAAAGGCCGTGAACTTCACGGTGAAGGAGACCGTGTGCCCCAGGACAACCCAGCAGCCGCCGGAGCAGTGTGGCTTCAAGGAGAATGGGGTGAGGCTGGGGAGGAGGGGAAGGGCAGTGCTTCCCCGGGGCTGGACAGCGGGCTTGGGGACGATTTCCAGCTCCTGGGAGGAGACCGGGAGGTTATGGCCCAGGGATTCCTTTGACCTTGAGCCTCCCCTTGCAGCTGGTGAAACGGTGTGTGGGGACAGTCACCCTGGATCCGTCCAACGACCAGTTTGACCTAAACTGTAATAAGGTGAGTGGCCCCTTACACAGGCTCTGTGCCCTCCCCTGTGCTCCCAGCAGCAAGCCCAGGGCCGGACCCTCAGGGGACTGGAGAGGCTGCCGTCCGGGTGGGGGTCAGGGAGACAGGTCAGAGAAGGAAAGATGAGCCGAGCCCAGTCTCCCCACTTTGATTGTTGAGCAGGTGGAGGACCGGGGAGCTCGAAAGCCTGTGAGCTTCAGGGTGAAGGAGACTGTGTGCCCCAGGCCGAGCCAGCAGCCCGTGGAGCAGTGTGACTTCAAGGAGAATGGGGTGAGCCTGGGGGCGGGAAGTGAGGGCTGGAACCAGTGCTTCTTAGCACGAGCTGAACAGGGAACTTTGGGAAGGTTTCCAGCATCTAGGGGGTGAGCTGAGCCTGGGAGGTTATGGCCCGGGGGTTCTAGTGTGACCTTGAGCTCCCCTTGCAGCTGGTGAAACAGTGTTTGGGGACAGTCAGCCTGGACCCGTCCGATGACCAGTTTGACCTAAACTGTAATGAGGT
Source organism: Aepyceros melampus (assembly GCA_006408695.1). Lineage (NCBI taxonomy): Eukaryota > Metazoa > Chordata > Mammalia > Artiodactyla > Bovidae > Aepyceros > Aepyceros melampus. The sequence continues at coordinate 93,449 of SJXQ01012633.1, forward strand.
GAGTGGCCCCTCCTGGACTGAGGGGGTGCTGGGCGGGGCAAGTGTGTGAAAGATCCTTTGGACCAATGACCCGCTGCCCCATCGAGGGCAGAGAAAAGCTCTCCCACCCGGGCCCACCTTCCCTGAGCCCCAGGTCTCCAGCCCTGGCTGTGCATCCCTTAAAGCAGTGGTTCTCTANTACTGATACTTGTGTGAGGCTGGACTTTTTTCATTTACTTTAATAAAAAAAAATTAAATACAGAAGCAGATATCCACATACTTCAGTCTTCTAATGAGGCATATAAGAAAAGAATGTAAACTTTTGAAAGAATGTTAAATCTAGAAGGCTCACTTCTCACCATACTATTTCATTTTGAAAATATATATTTTTCATAAAAATATTTATTTTAATGTAATGGGTTATTAATATTACAATTGAATCAACCGATTTCTTTCAATTTCTAATACGGCCAATGTTCACAGATATAACACACATAAGTGATATCTTTGAGGTCTCAAGTCGTATAGTCATACACTGATTCTGAAACCGAAAGTTTGTAAACTTCTGACTTACAGGGTCCTCCAGGCAGTAGGAGAGGGGTCAGGGCAAAGTCCCAGGTCCCCAGGTAAGGCTCTTAGGGTCTTAGGCCAGAAGGTGATGTCTGGGCGGTGGAGTCAAGCCTCGTGGGATTCCCCACCTCCCTGGGGTTTCACTTTCTCTCTGCTCAAACTAGGTCGGGTCTTTCTGCCTGGATACTCATGAGGAGGTCCCAGTTCTCACTCCCATTGCGTATCCGGTTTCTAGAAGCCAATCAACGTGACCATCGTTCCTGGTTTTAGGGTCGCTTATCTCTCCTCTCAAACTGTGTCGGTCCTTTCTGCCTGGATACTCATGACGACATCCCAGTTTTCACTCCCATTGCGTATTCGGTTTCTAGAAACCAGTCAG